>CM065721.1:15608858-15621358 GCA_033310375.1 Conus canariensis
TATGTTACTGTCTTTAGAATCTGTTTACGATCTTCTGCATTGACGATCTGCCATTAGAATCTGTTCACGACTCTTACTGCGACTGTCATTTGAACTGTTCACGTCTGCGCACAGACGATCTGTCATTGAATTGTTTACAACTTCTGCATTGACGATCAGCCCTTAGAATCGTTCCGATCTCGTACTGAGGATCTGTCATTAGAACCTGTTCACGGTCTTCTGCACTGACGATCTGCCATTAGAATCTGTTCACGATCTTCTGTACTGACGATCTGTCATCAGAATCCTGTTCACGGTCTTCTGCATAGATGAACTATCATTAAAATCTGTCCACGGTCGTGTGTATTGATGTTCCCATAACTGTAAAGAGTACTATATACGTATGAAGTTAACTTGTCTTGTGACCGATCATGGGAAACGGATAGGGGAGGTAGAAGGGTTAAGAGCGAGGGTACGCGTATCTTGGTGTGCGCATGCGCATTGTGCATTTAGAAAGATCAGTTTATCCCCAGCCAGTGAATCTCTTCCTCTTGGTTCACCCCAGCATTCATTTCTTCCAACCGGATTTCCTGAAACACACACACACACACACACACACACACACACACACACACACACACACACACACAGAGCACACACACACACACACACAGCATACACACACACACACACACACACACACACACACACACACACACACACACACACACAGCATACACACACACACACAGCATACACACACACACACACACACACACACACACACACACACACAACACACACACACACACACACAGCAACACACACACACAGCATACACACACACACACAACACAACACACACACACACACATACACACACACACACAACACACACACACAGCATACACACACACACACACAACACACACACACAGCATACACACACACACACACACAACACACACACACAAACACACACACATCACACACACACAACACACACACACAGCAACACACACACACACACACACACACACACACACACACAACACACACACACACATACACACACACACACACACACACACACACACACACACATACACACACACACACACACACACACACACACACACACACACACACACACACACACACACACACACACACAACACACACACACACACACACAACACTAACACACAGCCAGAACTAACACAGACCGACGTACCATACACACACACATGGCAGCACACACATATACACAGATCGCGCGCCGCGCGCATACACACACATGCACGCACACATGCACGCATCACTCCCATGCGCACGCGCGCACACACACACACACCGCGCGCGCCCCCCCCCCCCCCCCCCCCCCCCCCCCCCCTTGATGCCTTAATTTACGGTCAGAAAATAAAGCACACAATTGAGATCAAAACCAGCTCCTGGCTCCTTAATTTACGCACAGAAAATGGAACACAACTGATAATAAATCCAGCCCTTGGTGCCTTAACTTCCAAAACGAAAATAATGCACACCTGATCATAGATCCAGCTCCCTATCCTGTAAACATCTAGAGTTTTGTTACTGGGCCAACGTCCAAATAATCATCTGTCCTGTAAATAACTTTTTATCCGAATGAGAAGAAAGAAAGAAAGAAAGAAGCAAAGAAAAAGAAGAAAAAGAACTCCAAGAACAAAAAACAAACAAATAAATCAAAAAGGAACGAAGAACAAGTAGAAGGACAACAATAAGAGCATGAAGAACAGGAACAGAAAGAGGAAAAACAGAACACGTAGAAGAAAAACATTGGGAAAAAAGAGCACGAAGGAGAAGAGGAAAGCGGAAGGCAACGAAGTAGATCCACTGACCACAGCACAGCAGACGTAGAGAAACTCCTGCCACACGACACACATCACCTCCTTCAGCACACGATGAACTCTCCACCGCCACACGCACAGCACCGCCAACATCATCACCACCACGGCCGACATCAACATCTCCACCTTCACCTCGTCCTCGATCTCTCGCTGCTGCCAGGGACGCATGATGAAGGGGAGCTGGAGGTCCTCACCACGGGCTTAAGCGAGCGCGAACGCGCGCACACACACACACACACACACACACACACACACAACAACACACACACACACACACACACACACACACACACCACACACACACACACACACACACACACACATTAGGCTAAAAGAAAGGCGGCAAACAACCCAGACGGCTATGTTCAACTTGACATTCAGTCAGATTTTCATGAATGTTACAGGCATGTTGATAATGTGTCTCGAGATATGGGAACGATTTGCACGAAGCTTCAGACAGTCCATATCACCAGTACTGTTGACAAGTAATGCATGCTGCAAATCCTACGTCTTTTCTAAATTATACGTGCCTTACGCATTCTAGACATATTACAAGTTTTATGTGTAAAATTTGTTTGAATGCTTGTAGAACAAAATCTTGTATGAACTGTGCATTGCCAGTGTTGTAAATAAATTCTTGGTTTTCGCTGTCCAGGGGTGAAGCATCTAGTACTTAAGAGGGTACATCTCGATAGATCTCCATCTCGGTAGATCCACATCTCGGTAGATCCCCGTCTCGACGGGGATCTATCGAGTGCCCCCCACTTAAGATAGCGGATTGGTTATTAGCCAGGGTAACATTATCCATTGAAAATATTTTGAATAATTGTTCATCGCTTCGTGTGTTCTCTGAATGTTTTAATTCCAGTTCAGTTTGGTAACTACCTTTCATCTATTTTTCATTAACGTTGTTGCCTTTTATTTCATTGATGCATCAGATACATCCAGAGTATTGCTATATCTCTGCGTTGACACACCATTTAGCTTGATTTCTTTTATGTTTGTGTAATTCTTTCCGCTCCAGTGCGCCCAGTCAACATTGAATACAGAAAAGGCTTCAGACGAACGGCTGTGTCAGTTACATGTAAATCACGCCCCTCCTCCCAGCCACCTTCCCTTCCCCTGTACACCCCTCACCTCCCCCACCCCTCGCCCCAGCGCACATACCCGCTTACCTAAGCTTGTGAAGTACTGTCTTTGCACGATAGTTATGATCTACTCACAATTGTTGTCTTAAATTGAACTCACGTGCAACATTTTATTGAAACACGATTGGTATATTCAAATGATGTCGAAAATGTGGTTTATTAAAGTTAAGTATTTTCTAAATAAAATGAGTTTGGGACCAACATTAAGAGGAAAAGAATGGCTATGAAGGTACACATATCTATTCATGAGGTACATTGAAACTACTTTTCATCACACTCTCTCTCTTCTCTCTCTCTTCTCTCTCTCTCTCTCTCTCTCCCTCTCAACACACACACACACAAACGCGCGCGCGCGCGCGCGCCGCGCGCACACACACACACACACACACACACACACACACACACACACACACACACACACACACACACATTTTTGATATGCAACCAAGTCAGTATCAACTGATTTTCTCCATCAAATTCAACATGTGTGAAGAAATTGACTGTTATTTGGCTTTATGAATTGATGTGCTGCACAACATTACAATGCGACTGAGAGACAATGACCATCCTTCAGTTTGATTTCAAATTTAGAATGTTTGCTGTGTCAGTAATGGTGTGGACATCTGTGCGAAACGTATGGAAGCCACCTTTCATATGACGACGTTGCAACAAAGCAAAATCTAGAAGGAAAAAAAAATCGATCACAAAAATCGCAAAAATAAACACACAGCAGATTGGATCTAAACAGAAATGCAAGCATGTTCCATGCGCGCGCGTACACACACACACACACACACACACACACACACACACACACACACACACACACACACACATACACACACACACACACACACGCTTACACACTCACACACACACAAGCAGGCACGCACGCACATCCACATGCATGCCTCCTCCCTCCTACTCCCCCCCCCCCCCCCCCCCCCCCCCCACACACACACACACACACATTCTATTGATCTGAAGTTTGTGTCTCTCAAACTTGCCGACAAAGTAACAGGATGCGATTCTGCTATTTCATGTCTTTCTAGTACTGGACACTGTTGACGTGTGAGAAATTTAGGCCTTGACCAGTTAATACTTATTTCATCTGGGTCTGCCATCGCCTTTAGGACTCGAGTTTTCTTCTTACAGAAGGTAAAACTGCTTCATAACATCATAAGCTGGTGAGCCTGCAAGGTAAGAACTGCTTCATAACATCATAGCTGGTGAGCCTGCAAGTAAGAACTGCTTCATAACTCATAAGCTGGTGAGCCTGCAAGGTAAGAACTGCTTCATAACATCATAAGCTGGTGAGCCTGCAAGGTAAGAACTGCTTCATAACATCATAAGCTGGTGAGCCTGCAAGGTAAGAACTGCTTCATAACATCATAAGCTGGTGAGCCTGCAAGGTAAGAACTGCTTCATAACATCATAAGCTGGTGAGCCTGCAAGGTAAGAACTGCTTCATAACATCATAAGCTGGTGAGCCTGCAAGGTAAGAACTGCTTCATAACATCATAAGCTGGTGAGCCTGCAAGGTAAGAACTGCTTCATAACATCATAAGCTGGTGAGCCTGCAAGGTAAGAACTGCTTCATAACATCATAAGCTGGTGAGCCTGCAAGCCCCTTTGCAGGCTCTGTCTTGGGAGTCGCGTGCTTCCTCCATTCTACGTTAAAATGGCACGGTTCAAGAACGATAATGTTTGATGGGTCTGATTTAATGCAGCACCTTATGCTAATTTCTGTTTCTCTCTCTCTCTCTCTCTCTCTCTCTCTCTCTCTCTCTCTCTCTCCTCTCTCCCCCCCCCCCTCCATTCTGGCACTGCACTCTCAGTCATCCATTCCACCCATTCCACTTTCCTATTCTACATAAAATAGCTGTTCCAGGCTTTGATTTGCAGCCTCTTGTCATATAGAATGTCGTTGCTGGAGCCTCTGGTGCTGTGGGGTTTTCTTTGACAGTGCTAACAGCTTATGCGATCTGTTGAAGCTCTCGGGTGTGTCTCCATGTTTACTTTCTCTGGATTGGCGCTGCTTTGCACAACCAAAAGACAGGTTTCACAGATTGTTTGCCGTGACAGGTAGACAGACCGGTGTGTGTGTGTGTGTGTGTGTGTGTGTGTGTGTGTGTGTGTGTGTGTGTGGAGGAGGGGGGGGGGGTGTCATCTGATTTCGTCATTTCACCAAGTTTGCATACGTGGGTAGAAGATGAATTTGAGGATGAAACCGAACATAAGAGAAGGCACGTGCCGTATCTCATTTCAGCTGAGACGTCTTTAGAGCGCCTTTTCCCAGGTGGTCTCACTGAACTGCTTTCTAGATTTTCATCATCTTCTTTCTTCAGCTTCTGCATTACCATGTCTCTCTTTGCTTTCTCTTTTTGCCTTCCCCCAACTGCTGAGTGCCTTTCTATCACTGTCTCTTCCCGCCTCCTCTCCCCGGCCCGCATGCCTGGAGTTACAACTTCGGGGTTGTTGGGCGCTTCAAAGCCAAGTGGCCTTGTAATGGAGGTCTTTCAACTCCGTGGCTGTCAGGCCACCGTTGTAAGCTGGGAAATGTTAAGACTCCTGGAGTTCATCTTTTTCCATCACCATCAGATCAAGCTGGAACTCGGCTGCTTCTGTCGTTGCCTTCATAGTTCTGATCCACTTCTTACCAGAATTCGATTGTTATCGAATGAGACCACAGACACATGAACCTATAACCCCCCTTGTTCCAACCTCAGTGGCGAGGATTTTGGCCTGGAATCCAGATTCTCTCAGTGCGCTGGCGAGAATGGCATACTTTTCAGTCGTGCAGACGTGAACTTCCTCCATTTTGATTTCGTGTGGCACGGTCAGATTAATCAGAATAATCAGCTCAGGACAGGGAGAGTTGCAAATTTCGACAGCTCTTCCCACCAGAGGAACTTACTGCCCTTGGCGCGTAGGGGAAAATAATGACTGAAGATGACCAGAAAGGATTTTCTTTTGACCTCTCGCATGTAGATAAAACCCAACGTTTATCCTGTCTCTGTTAAAAACACCGTGGGTTTTAAGCGGGAAAAAAGGGGAAAATGAAAATGGATTGTTTAAACTTCGGCTTTGATTTTCGTTCATTTGAAAGTGTTACTTTGCATGTCGGGTGACGTGATTCTTTGATTTCGGTAACCTGCCTAGGGATTGGTACGAACAGGCAGTGGTTTGACCAGTCACACGTTGCACGGTTGGTTCGTCGGAGAGGACAGGCAGCAGACATGGGGTTTGCTCCAAAGCCCCAGCTTTGCCGCCCCCTGATGTATGCACACTCACACACCTGTATAGTCTGCCTTTTGATCCTAGTGGAGTCACAGACACAGCTGGGATGGAGGACGGCGAGATGGAAGGGGAGGGCGGTGAACGGGGTCGGTTGGTGGGTCGGTGGAGGAAGTTAAAGGCCTCTTAACTTTTGATGGTCAGTCAGCTCTCACTCTCTGTGCCTTTGTCCGTCAGGCACTCCCGAACCTTATTCAGTTCAAACTGTGTCTCAGCCTCTGTCTCTGTTTGTTTGTCTGTCTGTCTGTCTGCCTGCCTGCCTTTTCTCTCTCCCTCTCTCTCTCTCTCTCTTTGTGTGTATGCGTTGAGATGTATGCTTGGTGCTGAAATGAATGCAAATAATACATGTCCATGTCTCTTTCTGTTTCTGTCTGTCTGTCTGTCTGTCCGTCCGTCCATCTGTCTGTCTCTCTGTCTCTGTCTCTGTCTCTCTCTGTCTCTGTCTCTGTCTCTCTCTCTCTCTCTCTCTCTCTCTCTCTCTCTCTCTCTCTCTCCATGTTTGCGTGTATGCGTAGACATGTGTATACATGGCACAGAAATAGACGCAAGTTATACATGTAGATGCACACGCACAAGATCAGATGAATGGACCTATAAAGACGCACGAGCATGAGAACGCGCGCGCGCGTACACACACACACACACACACACACACACACACACACACACACACACACACACCACACACACACACTCACACACACACACACACCGTAAACATTAAAAGCTATCATACCGTCGACGCACATATGTACATATGCATTGGATGGAACAGGGGAGAGAGAGAGAGAGAGAGAGAGAGAGAGAGAGAGAGAGAGAGAACAGAAAGACGTGTTGTAAATGTAAAAAGATGTGGAGACCATATAGCAGTACCTTCAAGGGCAGTCTCGATCAGATACCAGAGTTATCCCAATCACTTCAAAACACTGAAACGTGTCGTCTTGTTTACACGGAAGAACCGGACGTGACAGTGAGGTGGCCCGCTCAGCTGTCGGCCACGTCACACGCTGGAAAACAAGTGCGAGGAGGTAGAAAGGGGAAGAAATGTCCGGGTTGACGATGCCGGGGGTGGAGGGGGTGGGGGGATGGGGGGGGGGGGGGGGGGGGCTGCTGTACACCTGAACGCCGTGTCCTGTGTGTGAGTGCAGTCAGGCGGAAAGAGTGGCACATGCTCCGCGAGTTCAAGCTGAGCGGCAAGGCTTTAAAGCACGTTGGTATCCCCGACGTTCTTATGCTAAAACGACAACGAATGAAACACCCACTAGGGGGCCTGTGAAAGTTTGCTCACAGTGAAGAGAAAAACTCGTTCTATTAGGTTTGATATCCACACTGCCAACACAGAGAATGGGGCAGACGGGCATAACCATCCCAGGGGAGTGGGGGCGGAGGGTGGGGTGGTGGGGGCTATAACAGTGAACTGATACCACCAGAACGATAACGCATAGGGTGGACAAGGGTAATGCCTCCTTTTATTTATTTATTTGTTTATTTATTTTATCCGGTGCCAGAGGGAACGGAACTGGATATAGAGGACAGAATGGGATTTGTATCTGTTCGTTATCCCTACTTCTTTAACCCCCTAGGATACTCCCCTTACTCACCATCCACCACCTTCATCGAAGAAGGAGGAGGAGAAGAAAAAGAAGACACAAAGAAGAAAAAGAAGAAGAAGGGAGGAGGAGGAGGAGGAAGAGGAGATAAAAACGAGAGAGGAGGAGGAGGAAGAGGAGATAAAAACGACAGAGGAGGAGGAGGAGGAGGAGATAAAAACGAGAGAGGAGGAAGAGGAAGAGGATATAAAAACGAGAGAGGAGGAAGAGGAAGAGGAGATAAAAACGAGAGAGGAGGAGGAGGAGGAGGAAGAGGAGATAAAAACGAGAGAGGAGGAAGAGGAAGAGGAGATAAAAACGAGAGAGGAGGAAGAGGAAGAGGAGATAAAAACGAGAGAGGAGGAGGAGGAGGAGGAAGAGGAGATAAAAACGAGAGGAGGAGAGGAGAGGAGAGGAGATAAAAGAGAAGGAGGAAGAGGAAGAGGATAAAAACAAGAGAGGAGGAGGAGGAAGAGGAAGAGGAGATAAAAACAAGAGAGGAGGAGGAGGAAGTAGAGATAAAAACGAGAGAGGAGGAGGAGGAAGAGGAGATAAAAACGAGAGAGGAGGAGGAAGAAGAGGAAGAGGAGATAAAAACAAGAGAGGAGGAGGAGGAAGAGGAGATAAAAACGAGAGAGGAGGAGGAGGAAGAGGAAGAGGAGATAAAATCAAGAGAGGAGGAGGAGGAAGAGGAGATAAAAACGAGAGAGGAGGAAGAGGAGATAAAAACGAGAGAGGGAGGAGGAGGAGGAGATAAAAACGAGAGAGGAGGAGGAGGAGGAAGAGGAGATAAAAACGAGAGAGGAGGAGGAGGAGATAAAAACGAGAGAGGAGGGAGGAGGAGATAAAAACGAGAGAGGAGGAGGAGGAAGAGGAGATAAAAACGAGAGAGGAGGAGGAGGAAGAGGAGATAAAAACGAGAGAGGAGGAGGAGGAAGAGGAGATTAAAACGAGAGAGGAGGAGGAGGAAGAGGAGATAAAAACGAGAGAGGAGGAAGAGGAAGGGAGATAAAAACGAGAGAGGAGGAGAGGAAGAGGAGATAAAAACGAGAGAGGAGGAGGAGGAAGAGGAGATAAAAACGAGAGAGGAGGAGGAGGAGGAGGAAGAGGAGATAAAAACGAGAGAGGAGGAGGAGGAGGAGGAAGAGGAGATAAAAACGAGAGAGGAGGAGGAGGAAGAGGAGATAAAAACGAGAGAGGAGGAGGAGGAGGGAGGAAGAGGAGATAAAAACGAGAGAGGAGGAGGAGGAAGAGGAGATAAAAACGAGAGAAGAAGAAGGAGGAGAGAAAGAATATCTCTCTCTCTCTCTCTCTCTCCTCTCTCTCTCTCTCTCTCTCTGTTCTTAATTGTGGGGATTATTGTGACTGTTTATATCTGTTTGCTCTGAATAAATTTTTGAATGTAAGTATCTGAATATCTAATGACAGTCTAAGGCGAAACAAATATCCCAAAAGAAATGTTTCTGCTATCCGGTGGTACGCTATAAATACTACCGAGTCATGAACACAACCGTAGTGCTTACAACGTACTCTGAACACTACGGTAGTATTTGTGGTGTAAGCTTTAAACACTATGTTTGTGCTTCACAAGCTCTAGGTACTCCAGCAAAATACACTCCCCTTCGCCTTTTCCGAACCAACAGTTCAGAAAGACTTGTTTTTACTTTCCCGCTGATTTGGACGAAGCAGTTTTAACGTTACTATTCTGCAGGCACTTTTTACAAATAAAGAATCACGTGGGTTTGTTTGTTTGTTTGTTTGCTTGCTTTTTAATAACCTAAATGGACATTACTACCTAATGATCTCTCCAACATGCTGAAAGTGGTTCAGATTGCCGCCCTTTCGTACCGCAGTGTTTGCAGTGCGATCGGGTAGTGTTTATAACTCAAAGGTAGCTGGATGCGCGTGAGCGGGAACAGAGAGTGATGTATGCGTATGTCCAGTGGACAGTCGTGTTCACCACGTGCACTAAAGGCACTGCGGTAGTGTTCAGAGCGTGGGCTGCTGACCGCCATATTGACCATGGTAGTGCTTCATGTGTAGAGCGACCCTGGCTTTGTGGCAGCGGTCATGCGGACACTGGTCGAAACTGTTACAGTTAGAACACAGACTACCCAGTGACGGTTATTAAGTGTTGCTTGAATTAAATGCGAGGGACGAGAAGAGCTGGGTGTCAGGTGTACGTATGTGTCTGTCTCGACATTTTATTGGCGATGTGTGAGTAAACCGAAGTGTTGGCAACGTTAAAGAAAAATAAAGGTTTTTCGACTACGTTTAATTGATTGTAGATGGCAGAAATGGCACGAGCACATTCAAACAGGATAGATTTGATATGAAAAGAAATTTGAGTGGCATCACGAATTGAAACCATACTTGATGCTTAATTTGATTCTCAATGTTCAGTGTGCGCTGACAAGATCTACGTTAGACGTATTAGTACTTAAAGTGCAGTATCATAGAGATAGAGAGTGCAGTTTGTCGGTTGTTTTAAAGACAGTATGAAAATTACTTGCATTTCGTATTGTGTTTTCAGCACAAAGTGAATTCAGTGAGAAATTTATTCTATCAAATATTATTGAGATGATCAATGAAATTTGTTGCTGGTTTTGTACAAAGCACTTACGTTAAATGAAACTGCAGCCTCATAATAAGCATTTTCCCTATATGATAATTGTAACCCCCTCCCCCCCCCCCCCCCTACATTGCTTATTCTAGACGCGCGCGTGTGTATGTGTGTGTGCACTTATCCACTTCATGAGGGGCCATGCCTAACTTAGGGTTACAAAATCATTCTCTCTCTCTCTCTCTCTCTCTCTCTCTCTCTCTCTCTCTCTCTCTCCGCTACCACGCCTAGTTTTGTGTCTTTTCAACACTCTGAGACCCCCACACCTCCACCCACTCTTTTCCCTCGACCCACCCACCCCACCTCACTTCACCCCGCCCCACCCCATTCTCTCTCTCTCTCTCTCTCTCTCTCTCTCTCTCTCTCTCTCTCTGTCTCTGGTTCGCTCGCTCGCCGGCGTTATTTTTATTATTGTTAGTAGCTGTCATCCTGTGTGCGTCTACGTGGATTTCACCTGAGTGCTGGCAACCTGGAATGCTGCCAACAACCTGGTGAGTAAACTGACAGTATCAACGCCCTGTATTCGCATCCTGTTTTCACTGCAGTCAGTCGGGCTGAAGGGGCTGGAGTGTAAGCCGAGGACATTGGAAATGTAGGGCAATGATTATATTATCATAAAGTTGTCGAGGTCACCGCGACACGCGTTGTTCCGTGATCACGTCACGCGCGTTGAATTCGTGAGTGTTAACAGCACCTAATGTATGATAGCCATAAGCGCTAACAAAGACATCTTGACGCGCTCGCACGTGTGTGTGTGTGTGTGTGTGTGTGTGTGTGCGCGCGCGCGCGCGCGTGCGCGCGATGGTGTGAGAAAAAGTGCGCGCGCGCGCGCGTGTGTGTGTGTGTATAGACCTATATGTGCGTGTCTGTGTGTATATGTGTGTGTCTGCGTGCGTGCGTGCGCGTGTGTGTGTGTGTGTGTGTGTGCGCGCGCGCGCGCGCGCGTGCGCGTGCGTGCGTGCATGCGTGCGTGTGTGTGGTGTGTGTGTGTGTGCGTGCGTGCTCGCACGCGCGCGCAATGCATGCGTGTGTGTTTGTGTGTGCATGTGCGTGCGCGCGCGTATGTGTTTGCGTGCGTGCGACCATGAGTGCGTGCGTGCGTGCGTGTGTTTGTGTGTGTGTGTGTGTGTGTGTGTGTGTGTGTGTGTGTGTGTGTGTTCTTACGGAGCAAATTTCACGTGTGTGTGTGTGTGTGTGTGTGTGTGTGTGTGTGTGTGTTCTTACGTTGCAAATCGATGAAAACAGTGATACTGTCTAAGGCCATAGGGGGAATAAACACTAAAATTAAGTCTCGCCTATCCAAAATGAGCACCAGTCTATGGCCTGCCTAAGTCGATAAAAGCTTTAAAATTGTGAATAAACACCAAAACTATGTGTCGACTGTTCAAAATATGCACCAGAGTATGGCTTGCCGAAATCAATCAAAATTTTAAAGTTGTGAATAAGCACCTGAACTATATGTCGACTGTCCAAAATATGCACAGGTCTATGGCTTGTCAAAGTCGCTGAACGTTTTCAATTTGTGATTAAACACCAAAATTGTTTTTGGATTGTCCAAAATATGCACTTACCTGTGGCATGGCAAAGTCGATAAAAGTTTTAAATTTGTGAATAAACACCAGGACTAAGTCTGGACTGTCTAAAACATGCACGAGCTTATGGCTTGCCGAAGTCGATAAACTGTAAAACTTTAACACTCATGGGCGTTCAGGAAGTCAGAAGACAATTTAAAATGGTCACATTTTGTTCTGCTGATGACCGTTAAATGTTACTAACAAACGAACTACTCCACGAACAAACTAAAGAGCTGAATAAATCAGTCGAGCAATAAAATAGGATGGTTAAAAACCGACGAAGAGAAAGAAGGAGACTGAGGTTCTAATTTGAAATTGGCTCTGGGCCAAGGTAGGCCTGTTCAGAGTGAGGAAATGGAAGGAGAAAGAGAATCTCCCTGAAAAAAAAGTTTAACCTTTAGTAT
>CM065721.1:15636358-15641358 GCA_033310375.1 Conus canariensis
CGGGCGCGAGGCAAAATGGTGTCGCTCGATCGTGGCGCCCTCACCCTGGAGAAACTGGCTCGCCGCCGGATGACCATTAGCGTAAATAAGGTCCACAGAGATGGCAGCTCTTCTATCATGACGTCAGTAGACTACTTCGTGGAATCTATTCTGCACACACACACACACACACACACACACACACACACCACACACGACGCACGAACCACACACACACACACACACACACACACACACACACACACACACACACACACACACACACACACAAAGAGAGAGAGAGAGAGAGCTACTGGAGGGCAGTGATAGTGGCTGAATGTATGCAGACGATGTTTGAACTCTCTCTCCTCTCTCTCTCTCTCTCTCTCTCTCTCTCTCTCTCTGTGTGTGTGTGTGTGTGTGTGTGTGTGTGTGTGTGTGTGTGTGTGTCTCTCTCTCTCTCTCTCTCTCTCCGTCTGTCACTGTCTCAGTGTGTCTGTCTGTCTGTCACCATCTCTTTCTCTCTCTCTTTCTCCCTGCCTTTCTTCTCCTTCCTCACCAGTACTTGTGTAGGGATCTGAGGTCATGGAATTGGGAAATGCATATTATAACACAGAAAAAACAAAAACAAATGTTATTTGACTTCGAGCGTTTTCTACGTGTTTTTAGAATGCAATGAATCACAATCAACAGCAATAAAGGAAAATAGAATTCCCTTTACAACTTTCTTGATTTTTTACTTCCAGATGGCCGCGGAAAAGGCACTGGGGCTTGTGTGTTCACTGGACCTTGTTTCTAATGGGCTTTGACTATGTATGGCAACATCTAGGAGTTGACTCAGTAGGATCATTCCTGCTATGTTTGATCGATCAGTCGCTTCAAGCATGGGCTAACTGACATAACAGTGACATATTCTGCGTGTACAAAACTCTTCAACAACTTTTAAAAAAAAAACAAAAAAAAACCACTTTCCGCTCGAGGTTAAGTCATATTTCAGATGACCACGCAGAAACTCAGTTTGGGTACAAAGGAAATTACTGAGCACACACAGCAATACAAAACATGCAATGAAAGAAGCTTATTATGCTCAGTATGTAATGTTTGGAGGAGGATGAAATGTATTTCTGTCTGTGGTATCATTCCCCAGAATTGTTTTTTTTGGGGAATTTTCTTAGAAACCCGAATAGGTTCAAACTTGATATAAAATCATCATCAGCTGACCACACACACACACACACACACACACACACGCACACACACACACACACACACACACACACACACACACACACACACACCAAATCCTCATATGGAAGCTGGCAACATTTTTGTATTCAACATTATTACGTGATCACTTCTTGAATACTTCTTACAATGTCATGTATGCATTATTGGGTGGTGAGCGAAAGTCTCAAACCAGTTGATTTGAAAACACACAAAACACACACACACACACACACACACACCACACACGCGCGCGCGCGCGCGTGCGCGTGCGCGCGCGCGCGCACACACACACACACACACACACACACACACACACACACACAAATGCGCGCGTGTGTGCGCGCGCAATCGCACAACGTACTTGCTCACAAACTCGCACACTCACACCACGCACACGCGCGCCCGCGCAAACACACACACACACACACACACACACACACACACACACACACCACACACACACACACATGCAAACATGGGCACGTTCTTACGCACAGTTTCGCACACACACACACACACACACACACACACACACGCACGCACGCATACACTGTCTCTGTTCACAGTCTGGGTGACCTGGGTTATGCCTATCCGTACAACATCCTGCTGGATAACCAGCTGTATGTCTTGGAGTGTGGCGACGCCATTCGACGTTTCATCCCCTTTCATATCGGCAGCGACACCCACTTCTCCGACATCGCCACCATCCGCCAGCCCGTCATGTCCGCCACTGCCGACAACATCATCAACTTCATCAACAGCATCTTCATCATTGACCTCGTTCCCAAAGCCAACAGAAAGCCCTTCCCGCTTAAAGGTAGGTGGAGAAGGAAGGATGGTCCAATATTCTATGAAAAGGCCTCGAATGAATCGACCAAACACCGTGGGTGATCTCCCCTGGTAAACAGGTGAGGTAGGTGGAAGGAGCAAGCACGGAGCCAGGAGATCACCGTCAGTGAATGAAACGAACACTGTAGACGATCTACCCTAATAACACAAAGGAAGGGGGAAGGAGGGTCCATTGACCCATATGATAACAATCAGTGAATGAATGAACACTGTGAATGATCTTCTCTTGTTAACAGAGATTTTGATGGAAAGACGGTCCAGTGACCCATAGGTTCATCATCAACGAATAGAACAAACACCGTAGAAGATCTCCCATAGTAAAGAAGGGGAGGGAAGAGGGTCAATTGACCCATGCGATCATCATCAGTGAATAAAATAACGTTACGGATGATCTCCACTTGTAAAGACAGGTAGGAGGCAGGGGAAAGGGGGGGGGGGGGGGGGGGGTCCGTTGACTCTTGGGATCACCGTCAATGGATGAAACAGACACCCTGAATGACCTTCCTAACAAGGTTGTCAGTTATATTACGAAGTTCAATTTCAGTCCTTTTTTTAGTGCATCGGTCTTCCTTTGTTGTGTTTTATGTTTCAGTGTTAAAGAGATTTATTCATCTAAACTCTATGTTGTCAGTGAGCTGGACTTGCTAAGTACAGATCTTAGCGAACGATGATAACTACGAACAAGTGTTTTAAGGTCTGCTCTCGATATCGGCAGTAATCTTTTTGACAAGCAAACCCAGCGCCATTGGGCAGAAAATTATGACGTCACTAGTGGGACTGCCTGCTTTCTTCTAACGTTTAGCAAAATTAATAAAATGTAACTAAAAAGAGGCATATGATCGCTGATCAACATCTCACCAAGCGTATTCTAGTTAAAGGGAGTTGATGAAGACTAAAGTTAGATCTGCATCAGTCGCCTATTGTATGGGATTGTCGAGAATGTATCTTGAAAGAAACGGAGAAGACACTAAGAATGACGTAATTCGTGCGTTACTTATGGTATTGTTCCATTTTTCACGGAGACAACTACAACAGAAAGAGTTTTCGTCTTCGCCGAAATCTCCACGTCGATTCAGTTAAAAGGTTTCTGGTGCCGATACGTGCACTTCATCACCGTAAGATCAAGTGGAATGATCTGATTGCATCCAGCCCCCAATTCGTTTGATTACACTACTGACGTCATATTCAAGAGAAGTTGAGCAGTGCCAAGAGTTGGCTAATTACCTCCCTTATCCCTGATTACAAATGAAAATAGATTACAACACAAAACAAGACGCGTTTCGACCTCTTAGGTTTTCAATAGGCAAAACAAACAACATTCAGGACAAAACGAACATTTCTCGTTTTCGCTGTCCTGAGTGTTGTTTGTTTTGCCTGAAGAAGATCTACGAGGTCGAAACGTGTTGTATTTCGTATTGTCTTGCGGAATCACTGACAATTCTTTTTAAAAATTTGTTTTAATTTTCGCCTTCAATCACCTCACTTTGAAACTACAGATGAGACGCCCTCTCAGATAGATCGTAATGGGTTTATCGGAAACATGTTGATCTTACCATCTGTCAAACACTCGATACTTACCCGTGAAGCAAGCGAATCATTGCCAGTGTCCGAGAGTAGACCTTAATGTTTTCATTGGCACTCTTCCGAAGTGTTGATGCCTAATCTATGGAGAGAACTGATGCCTAGCGTTGATACCGAAAAAATCTTTTATATTAGATGGTGGAAAGATTTCTTTTGTTGTTGTTGTATATTTGTTTGCTTAAATGGCCAGTTTGATTAATCCAAAATAACTCTACGCCTACAGGTTTGTAAAACTCTACTTTACCAGCTCTTATTGTTTCCAATACAGAGTGCTGGGAGAATGAGGTGTCAGTTTTCACGTTTCTGTCTTGTAATCACCGTTGGCTTTGGTTTGTATTTTGTGCATTTGATAACGTGGTTTACTTTTGTGTACTTCATCTGAGCAGCTTAAACAGTTTTCAGGTTAGGAAAGCTTGAGAACGCTGCAAACAATGTATTTTACTATAGTTTGGAGAAAAAAAGGGAAAACAAGAAACATGTATAAAAGACAGTCTGTTGGATATGTTACGTTGGGACCGGGACTAAAGCCAAAATGAATCCTTCACACCCAGCCTTCCCCCTCCCCCTCCACACACCTCTTTCTTCCATTCTTCTTCCCGCACATTCACGCTTCCACTCCTTCCCTCCTTCTTTCCTCCTCCTCTCTCTTCTCTCTCTCTCTCTCTCTCTTCTCTCTCTCTCTCTCTCCTAATGGTCTGTGCGTGCATTACTACGAGAACACACAATGTTGCTAAGGTTACAAGATCTTCGTGGAGCCTTTCTGTGGATGTAGGTAGCGACAAGTTGATGTCATGATTTTGTGATATAGGTGTTTACAGGGCAAATGATCTGGATATCACATTTCTGTCGACTTAGGTTCACATGTCGGTTAACATGATATGGTGATGTGGTTAAAAGATCGGATTATGTATCGATGCGATGTGGTTGTTGGTCCTGAGAGATAATCTGACTGTCTCACGGTTGCACCTGATGTTCATGGGCTGTGTTGACGTGATGTGGTATGTGGTTGTTGATCCAGGACAGATGATCTGGCTGCCTCACTGGTGGTAGTAGGCTGTGGTTACATGTGGTTGTTGACCTTGGACATACAATCCGACTACCCTACTGGTGGTCGTGGGCTGTGTTGATTCAATATTGTTATATGTGGTTGTTGACTCAGGACATGATGACTGGCTGCGTCACTGGTGGTCGTGGGCTGTGTTGATTCGATGTGGTTATATGTGGTTGTTGACCCAGGACATGATGACTGACTGCGTCACTGGTGGTCGTGGGCTGTGTCGATTCGATGTGGTTATATGTGGTTGTTGACCCAGGACATGATGACTGACTGCGTCACTGGTGGTCGTGGGCTGTGTTGATTCGAT
>CM065721.1:15646358-15701358 GCA_033310375.1 Conus canariensis
TTCTTTTTTTTTCCTCCTGCCTTACTTTCTTCTCTTCATTCTTCCCTTTCGTTTCCTCCTCTTTCTTCTCCTCCCTTTCTTCACCCTCCTCTTTTCTATCCACCTCATTCTGTTTCTCCTCCTGCCTTTCATTCGCTTTCTTCTCTCCCCTTTTCTCTACCCTGTCCTCTTTCTACTTCTCCTCCTGCCTTTCATTCGCTTTCTTCTCTCCCCTTTTCTCCACCTGTCCTCTTTCTACTTCTCCTCCTGCCTTTCATTCGCTTTCTTCTCTCCCCTTTTCTCCACCCTGTTCTCTTTCTACTTCTCCTCCTGCCTTTCATTCGCTTTCTTCTCTCCCCTTTTCTCTACCCTGTCCTCTTTCTACTTCTCCTCCTGCCTTTCATTCGCTTTCTTCTCTCCCCTTTTCTCCACCCTGTCCTCTTTCTACTTCTCCTCCTGCCTTTCATTCGCTTTCTTCTCTCCCCTTTTCTCCACCTTGTCCTCTTTCTACTTCTCCTCCTGCCTTTCATTCGCTTTCTTCTCTCCCCTTTTCTCCACCTTGTCCTCTTTCTACTCTCTCCTCCTGCCTTTCATTCGCTTTCTTCTCTCCCCTTTTCTCCACCTTGTCCTCTTTCTACTTCTCCTCCTGCCTTTCATTCGCTTTCTTCTCTCCCCTTTTCTCCACCCTGTCCTCTTTCTACTTCTCCTCCTGCCTTTCATTCGCTTTCTTCTCTCCCCTTTTCTCCACCTTGTCCTCTTTCTACTTCTCCTCCTGCCTTTCATTCGCTTTCTTCTCTCCCCTTTTCTCCACCCTGTCCTCTTTCTACTTCTCCTCCTGCCTTTCATTCGCTTTCTTCTCTCCCCTTTCCTCCACCTGTCTCTTTCTACTTCTCCTCCTGCCTTTCATTCGCTTTCTTCTCTCCCCTTTTCTCCACCTTGTCCTCTTTCTACTTCTCCTCCTCCTCTTTCCTCTCTTCCTTCCTTTCTGTTCTGCCCGCCTTCCTTCTCGTTCTTCTCCTTTTCCTTTAATCCCAGAACCTCGTCGTCCTGCTTTTTCTCCTCCTCTCGTTAGCTTTCTCTGCACTGACTGATTCTGCCCCTTTGTCTTCGACTGCGTTCCACTGATTTTTTTTTCTTCTGTCAGTCACGTCTTTCCATTCTAGTCTTTCTGGATCATACCCACGCTTCATGGAAGTAGGACCTGGTCACATTACTGGTCCTCGACACACAGACAGGCCTCTAACACAATCACAAAATCAGACCATCACATGGATGGAAAAACTTAAAGAGGCAGACGCGACCTGACTAAAATTTGCCACAACAATTACAAGACAACAGTGGTCAGTTTTTGAAGAAAAATTACTGACAGCAGTTGGTCTAGACCGACATACTCGTATGGTGAACATTTAAAAGAAGTAAAGATGGACTAACAGGTATTGGACTGACTGGTCTCGTTAAAATTAACCAGCGCCGTTTCTCACTGTCGTCCTGGCGTACACATCTTTTGAAATCCCATTACCATTGCATACAAGAAGGCTTGATAAAACAGTTTTTTTTGTATAGAAAACAAATGATGTGAAATCCATGCTGACGCTATGATATGAGTAACTGACTTACCGTTGACGGATTTAAAAAAAGGGGGATTAGTCAGCTGGCAAATTGTTGATGTCAAGGGTAATATTGTCTAGTTTCCCATCTGTGAAGGTAGTACCAGGGAAAGTACTGGCTGTTCACAACGAAAGTATTCAGCATTAAGGTCGAGCCCATATGCGACCTCATCGTGTTGTGAGGTCATTGCAAAGGCAGTGTGGAAGGTGTGGGGATGGGTGATCGTGTAGATAACGGAAGGGACAGGAAGTGGGAACGGGAATTGCCAGTTATTGACAGCGTGACAATTCAGCAGTAAGATTATGTTGATATGTGACGCCATCACATCATGCTGTCTTTGAAAGTGAATATAAATTTGAAAGAGATGGCTTTTTTATTAAGAAAAGACTGCTAGGCAGCAAGTGTTACATCGTGTCGTCATCACAACATGCGGGCAATGCATGCGTGAGCAAATTACCAACGTAAGACGTGCTGCCGATCAACAAGGTGACGGTGAGTGTCATTACGTCATTGTGACAGGATATGACGTTGTTGATAATAGACGTGGCTTGAGGTGGGTCTTCTGATTTCAGGACTTGTTTTTTCAGTGTTTTTTCCCCGCCTCATATACGATTTTCTTTTCAGTTTTAGTGTCGGTAAAATAATTCAGACACAGTTATGTGTTTAGAACGCTTGCAGCTTTGATGTGGCATTGTGGTCGGCTGGGCTGTAAACATGACTAGAATAGACTTCTGGGGAGGGGTGTGTGTGCGTGCGTGCGTGCGTGTGTGTGTGTGTGTGTGTGTGTGTGTGTGTGTGTGTGTGTGCCTCAGAGAAGCACGGAATGTCAACCGTACTATTCAGCAGTATCGTGACCTTTGCCGACATTGTGTGGACGTGTTCGGCTGACGAGGTAGTCAGCATGCTCAACGACCTCTACCATCGCTGTGACACCGCCGCTGACAGAAATGGCGTTTATAAGGTCTGTCCATCCTTGTCGCGCTGCTCATAAACACAACTTTGAAACACACTCAGACACAGACACACGCCCAAACATACATATAAATCTCTATTAGGTCATGAAGATATTCCTGGTCTTTTAGCATTTGTTGTTTTTTTTCCCAGTTCCAGAGAAGTGTTGAAACCAGAGTAGCAGAAATGTGGGGTGCTGAAGGAAGAGAATGATGTGGAGAAAGTGAGGCGAGTCGGGAGACGAAGCGCTGTAGGACAGTTGAAGTATGATGGAACAACGAGTTATGAATTCATTGTTTGTCTGCCGGATAAGGCAGTAAGAACTAAATATTATGCGGTGAGGGAAACATGTGTCATCTGTCATCAAGTGACAGATAATGATAATGATAAACATGATGATGACAGAGACAAAAGGTACCTGATGATAAGAACAACGACAATATCAATAACCGGTGGAGAAAATGGAACCTCTGAGGTCCATTTCATTGATGATATGATGACGATGATGATGATGACGATGAGAGTAACGATGACTTTGAGAGGATGATGATGACGTTGAGTAGTGTCAGTGTTGCCTGGTGAGGGTTTTGACGATGCTGATGATGATGACGATCCAGGTGGAGACAATAGGAGACGCCTACATGGCGGCCACCGGACTGCCTGAAGCGCAGGAAGATCACATGGAGAGGATGGCCGATTTCGCCATGGACATGCTGGAGGACGCCGACCACATCCAGTCCCCGGCCACCGGACACTCCCTGCAGGTGTGTGTGTGTGTGTGTGTGTGTGTGTGTGTGTGTTGTGTCTGTGTCTGTGTCTGTGTGTCTGTGTCTATGTTTGTGTGAGAGGGGGGGGGGGGGGGTATGCGCGGGCGCGATGGGTTCCATTTCTCCCAGTTCCATATTGTTATTTTCTCTTTTCATTGTAATTTCATCTGTCGAGCCTTGGATAGAGGTATGATGATTACTTGAAAGACACAAAGAGGGGGACAGAAACTAAGCAATTAAAACCTACAGATGTTAGACCAGTGTGGCCTTCTTAACAAGAACCAGATCTGGTGTCTTCAGTTCATGCTGATCCCTAAGCTCCTCTGGCCTCTTATACTACACGATATCAGCACCAGCACCATGGAAACAATGCAGGCCATAATCAACAAATGCACGAGGAAATGGTTCGGGGTCCCATCTGGTATCACTGACTGTGCGCTCTACTTTTTGTGCTAAAAAAGTTGTAGCTGTCCCTTGAAATCTGTTCTCGAGGAGTACAAACTAGGGAAAAGCAACTTTGTTAATTACTCATGAGCACTCCGGGAGACAGTTTTTGTTTTGTTAATCAGTCCAGCCCAAGCAAAAGACTGGCAGAAAATGGAAGAGGAATTGGACGCGGGAAAGGAAACTCCATAAGATCAGGGAAACAGCAGACAGACGGCAATCAACAAGGATCAGGATCAACAGAAATGAAGTGGCGGTCGAAGGCAAAAGGGCAAGCAAATAAAGACAAAGGAATACAGGAGACAAAGAAAAAAAGATGCCAAGAGAATCCAGAAAATCGCCCAGAAATGGCAATAGAGCAATGAGCTGCGTGGGAAAAACACATTCTAAAGAAGTCTGTTTTGAACTGAAATATGGTCAATGGACCCTGTCGGGATTAGTTTCATCATCGGATCCGTACATGAACTCCTGCCCTCGAGTTTAAACCTGATGCTCTGGGTGAAAATTAGGTGACCTTACTGTCCGTATTGTCAGGGCAAACAGAGACACGTGTCTGGGGTTCATGCAAATCAGTGCTAACGGAGGGAAAGTCCACATGGAGACACAATCAAGTTCTTACGGAGCCTGCACATGCGGTTAGCACTGCCAGAGGAACTACCTTGCCACCAGAAGTTCCATGAACGACCTCAAACACGATAGGAGTCCACAAATCATGGTTTGGAACAGCCGTGATATCAAGAACTTGAATGTGGAGTTTACTAATAGAATACGTGGCAGGGGAGAGCGCAGCTAACCTTTCAGAATGAAAAAAAGAACGATCCAGAGATCAACAGGAAGAGTGTCATGAGACCGGATATAGCACTGTACTCGGCCTCATGAAAAGAAATCATTCTGATTTAACTCACTTTTCCATATGAACGCAAAATGAAGCAAGCTCACATCTACAAGACTGAGAAGTATGCCAGTCTAATTAACAGCTTAATAGAATCTGCTTCCAAGCGAAAGTCCTTGCCATAGAGATAGGAGCGAAGGGTTTATAGGGTCATCAGCCTATGATCTTATGAAACAGCTTGCAGTTTCTGATGTCAGGGGAATCAGACTTCTAAAAGGAATGGCAAATGCAGCTGAAAAGAGTTCCAACTGGATCTGGTCAAGGAGCAAAACAGAACTTCAAAAGGCTTAAATTTCCCACTTAAACAGGTGTTTGACAGCTCTATGGGTATAAGATCCGTCAAAACAGCAACGCCTTGAGTCGCCTAACCATCTTGCTGATGCAGTTTTGAATTACGGCTGCATCATGAATTATAATCATTGACATTACGGATTTTTCATTTGCCTAGCATTCTAAAAGACACCAACAAATTTACTGGCAATAAATAACGAATTATGACATTGTTCTCACTAATACAGGGACAACAGGCAATGACAATGAATTCTGTTTTTTACCCCCCAGATCAAGGTGGGTTTTAACTCAGGCTCCTTAGTGGCGGGTGTGATCGGCAAAAGGAAGCCTCGTTATGACATCTACGGTGACACCGTCAACGTTGCTTCGCGCCTGTGTGGTAGCAGCGTTCCAGGCCGGATACATGTCACGGGCACTGTCTTTGAGTGAGTGTAGTGTGTGTCTGTGTGTGGTTTTATTACTATTGCCTTTGAGTGAGTGTGGTATGTGGCTGTGTGTGGTTTATATCCCTGTTGCCTTTGAGTGAGTGTAGTATGTGGCTGTGTGGTTTATATCCCTGTTGCTTTGAGTGAGTGTGGTATGTGGCTGTGTGTGGTTTGTATCACTATTGCCTGTGAGTGAGTGTGGTATGTGGCTGTGTGTGGTTTATATCCCTGTTGTCTTTGAGTGAGTGTAGTGTGTGTCTGTGTGTGGTTTTATTACTATTGCCTTTGAGTGAGTGTGGTATGTGGCTGTGTGTTGTTTATATCCTGTTGTTTTTGAGTGAGTGTGGTATGTGGCTGTGTGTGGTTTATATCCCTGTTGTCTTTGAGTGAGTGTAGTATGTGGCTGTGTGTGGTTTGTATCACTATTGCCTGTGAGTGAGTGTGGTATGTGGCTGTGTGTGGTTTATATCCTGTTGTCTTTGAGTGGGTGTGGTATGTGGCTGTGTATGGTTTGTATCACTATTGCCTTTGAGTGAGTGTGGTATGTGGCCGTGTGTGGTTTATATCCCTGTTGTCTTTGAGTGAGTGTGGTATGTGGCTGTGTGTGGTTTATATCACTATTGCCTTTGAGTGAGTATGGTATGGGGTTGTGTGTGATTTATATCAGTATTGTCTTTGAGTGAGTGTGGTATGTGGCTGTGTGTGGTTTGTATCACTATTGCCTGTGAGTGAGTGTGGTATGTGGCTGTGTGTGGTTTATATCCCTGTTGTCTTGAGTGAGTGTGGCATGTGGCTGTGTATGGTTTGTATCACTATTGCCTTGAGTGAGTGTGGTATGTGGCTGTGTGTGGTTTATATCCCTGTTGTCTTTGAGTGAGTGTGGTATGTGGCTGTGTGTGGTTTATATCACTATTGCCTTTGAGTGAGTATGGTATGGGGTTGTGTGTGGTCTGTATCAATATTGTCTTTGAGTGTGTGTAGTATGGGGCTGTGTGTTGTTTATATCACTATTGCCTTTGAGTAAGGATGGTATGGAGTTGTGTGTGATTTATATCAGTATCGTCTTTGAGTGAGTGTGGTATGTGGCTGTGTTGGTTTATATCACGTTGTCTTTGAGTGAGTGTGCCATGTGGCTGTGTGTGGTTCAACGTTGAGTGAGTGTGATGTGTAGTTCGCATCAGTGTTGTCTGTGAGTGGGCGTAGCGTGTGGATCACATAGTGTCATCTGTATGTGAACGTGGTGTACGCTTCACAAAGTTTTGTCCGTATGTGAGTGTGATGTGCGATTTACACATTATCTTGAAGTAAGTGTGGTTCATATAGTGTTGCCAACCGCCATGGTGCTGTAGTCAGCATAGCGAATTGCGGGCTAGAAGTTTGTTGGTTAAATCCCCAGCAGAGACATTTATTTGTGGGATTTTTCACCTCCGACCAGCTACAACCCAGAGTACAGTATGCTACGGGCTTAAATGGAAAACTGGGAACACATATTCAAGTTTAATCCACTAAGTAGATGTGTCTCTGAGAGTGTTGCTCAAATTTCCTGACCAACACTGCTGATGTCTGTGGCTTTCGGGCCTGCAAGACGCTGGAATGTGTTACGAAAACAAGCGCGAGGACAGCCCTGTCATGTTTAATTACAGTGACACCCCATCCATGGCATCATCTTCATTGTCGTTATCGATCAGATTAAAAAGTCTCAAATTCTGTAGCCGTTCCTGCCCAACTCTGATGGTGACCTCGGTTTTGATTTCTTCTTAACGTCTATACCCTTGGTTCGTGTCGAGGCCGTAGGCACTGGCAGGTTTATGGGCACTGTCGTTGGACGGACGGGGAAGTGGGGGGGGGGGGGGGGTGGCACGCTCACTCAAGCTGGCTCCGCATATTACCCTCAGTGAGCGGCTTAGTAGGAGGTGTTCTTCGAACACACAGCACTGAACACCACCGAAGTCACTTGGCTGCAGTGCAGTGTTTCTTCTGGTGGGCTGTCTCGGGACGACTTGAGATCGACGGCACCCTGTGGAACGTCTGTACCCGGTCTGCGACGGGAGAGACCAGGATGTGACCGTCTGTAAACGGGAGCCTTGTTGAGGGGCGTGGGAGTAATGCCACTGAAGTGCCATGAAAGATGAGGCAGCAAAGATGAAAAAACAGAATTCGAACACATTAGGGAAAGTCTATTGCATTGTTGTTCTGTTTGACAAGGTTAGGATCAGATGGCACCGATCAGTCCAGAATCAATGTTAATGAGTTTGTGTGTGTGTTCATTTCTCCTCATGTTGCTGTGTGTGTGTTTCAGTTTGGGGGGTTTTAAGGGCACTTTGGAACATCCTTTTTTGAAGACGTTTCCTTGTTTGTTCGGTGTGCCCGTCGCCTACATCTGCAATAGAAAAATTGGGGTCGGAAGCAGCGTTAGTTTGGAGTAACTAGTATGTGACTGTTGACCATGGGAGCAAGAGTGGTCTCTCTTGTTTGTTATTTACGGAGCTGTATTAGTTGATTACCACATTCAAACGTGTGGCAGTATGCTCACTACTAAAACATGACAGATTGTGTGTTGGCTATTGTGAGACCAGCTTCTTTTATTCAAAACCCCATTCTCCCCCCCCCTCCACTCCCATACCCACCAACCTAGTTCTTCTCATCACCTCTCTCGGAAGAACATGTCAAACACGTTTCTTCTCTTTCCTTCCGTATGTTTGTCCGTCCTTTAGTGGCTTTGGTATGCTTGCTAAAGACGCCAGGGGTAAACCGTGTGGCGTCAGTAATGACCTACGACTTTTACTGACCGTTGGCTTGATCGTTTAAGACGAAATGAGTAACATCGGTAACATCTGGAAGTCTTAGCATTCACTGGCTTGTCTTTTAAAGGTCTCAAATTCACGTCCGTGAGGATCTGGAAGTCTTATTGTCTGACAGCATGCTTGGTGAAGACCTCAAAGTCAGTACGACTAACGTCCATCGTATTCTGCAAGCTTTATTGTCCGTTGGCTTGCTTGTTGGAGACCTCAGGATCAAAACATGTAGCGTCTTTAACGGGAGTATAACTGTTCGGCGGGAAAGATTCCCTGCTCGTGTTCTTTTTTATCCTGTGTTGTCAGGAAGCTGTACAAGTGTGGCTACATTTTCAAGAACCGGGGAGAGGTGGAGCTGAAGGGTAAGGGCAAGATGATCACCTACTTCCTGGTGGGTTCTGAGGACCGAGACATCTACCAGCCGGATGACGTGTACAGCTTCCTGCCCGACCTCTTCGTGAAGGAGGAGGCCGCGGACGAGCCCACTATGACCCATACTGGCGCCATTCAGCCCACGGCCACTCACCATGCAGCTGACAAGCATCATTCCCAACACGAACGCCGCGCCAGTGCGTGGAGAAAGCTTTCGATGAGCACCCGGGTCCCCGTGCCTGCTCACGTGCCCACCATCGTCCGCCAGTCTGACGCTCACAAACACCCTGTTTTCCCACCTCCAACTCCTGACTCAGTCCCTGAACAAAACGGGACCATCTCCCAGTATCCTTCTGGCAGCAGTGTTGCCCAGAACACAGACATTCTTACCCCTCCCCCTGTCTCTGGCGATGCCAGCCCTGCCATCTCCCTGCAAATCCCATTTTCCGCTCAGTGCCCTACCTCCGCCGCATCGCTGGACAAGGCTGGTACCTGTCTGCGAGGAAAGGCGGCGCCTTCCTCTCTCCCGCAACATCACCAGCAGACCTGGGAACTCACCCCGCGTATGCCCACCGCTGCAAGTACGTCTTAGTCTTTCAGTATCTGTGTCTCTCGCTTCTGGCACTGTTTTGTAATTCCGATGCATGCCTTGTATCTTAGTCAGCTTTTCTGGCATGAATTACCACTGTTTTGTCTGTTTTTGCTTTTAAAGTTTTCTGTCAACTCTGTTTTGTCCGACAGAAGTTCTTTTTTAAATTCTTCTGCCTCAGATGTATTCATTTTTTCTGTTCCTTTCAGTGTTTGTGGAGGGCTAGTTTTTCTTCGATTTTTCCGTGGTTACTCTTTCTCGGCTATCAATGTCCTTTGATTTACAGTGTTCCTGATAATTCCACAAGTCCGTTTTGTTTACACTTTAATCGAGACACGCCTGGAACGCTTACTTCAATAGTCAGGGAGCATAATAAGTGCCGTGGGAATTTTCTGCTGAAAGCAAGCCACCAGTCTAGATCTCTTAAGGGGACCCTAAAGAACAATAAAAAAATCAGGGTGGCAGTCTGCAAACTGCTCCGGACAGCATTATGAGACATTACATGAAGCAATAGATTTGATGCAACTTTTCAACGAAGTTTGGGGTAGGAGAAATATAAATGACCATAATTCTGTCTAGAAATGACTTAGACAGACATATGACCCATCAACATTTTTCTTTTAATCCACTTTAGAAGTCTAAATAGTTGGTATGCAAATTAAGTCATTTGTGACGTCACCAGGGGTCAAAAGGTCATGGATTTTGGACAGCGCTTAAAATCAGGCAGCCGGCTAGTGGTGCTAACAATATGAATTCAAAATGAGAAACAAAATGTTTTATAGACCTAACATTTGTTTTATAGGTATCATTCTGTAAAACCAGATCACCCATGATCGATTAATTACCAAGGTAGTTTGTAAGTCACTTTATTACACCTAAATAATGTCTATTGTTCTTAAACCTAAGAAGTAACTTTCAGTGTACAAAAGGCTTACAAGTATTGTCTGCAGTACTGAAAATTCACAAGTAATGACGCTCGTTATGGAAACTCTTGTCCCCAATACTGAATCCTCACATGCAGTCTCCACCATGTTGAATCGGCACACGCAATGTCCACCTTACTGAATCCCCACAGGCAATTTCCACCATATTGAATCCTCACAGGCAATGTCCACCCCACAATACACATCAACTACATGTGTTGCTACTTCATCTGCATTTCCATATTCACAGACTCTGGCACATCAGATAAATTACTGGAACATGTCGGCATCTTCAACCCCATCCTCCCCCTCATCATTCCACTGGGTTCACTTGTTCCATATTTTCACATGCCTCCTCAACGTCGGAACAACCACACATATCAGTGCAGCTCAACCCTGCCTTCCGGCAGCTGCACCTTGCAGTTTTGCACCTTGTTTTTGTGCAGCCACACTTCACCAACTGGAGTACAGATTTTGGTACTGGAAGTTGCGTGGTCATGACTGGAGTACACGCGCCCCCTTCTAACTGCCAGCCATATTCTTCTGGTGATGGGATCTCTGGGTTTGCAACTATGTCATTGTTCCAGATAATGGCCTGGTAGTGAGCCCGTAGAATTGCTTGACGTAGTGCATCCTGTGTAGGTGGCAACCGTTCCGATTGTGCCTGCTTCTTAGTAAACAGCCACCACCTCATCTTGTCCACTTTTGAAATCTGAATTTGGGGTAGATAAACCTGACAGATGAACTGCTCTAAAGCAGAAAATATGTCATCACTAGGCATTAACGTTGTGCCCAGACTTGCAAGTGCAGTTATGTTGTCATCCGTGGCATCCAGGAAGCCTTTCCAGAAAGCATGCCTGTATTGTCGGCTCCACTAATAGCATGGAATCCTGGCAAAGCTGCCGCTTTTCTAGCTCCAAGAGCTTCATAGATCGGTTGCAGTGAGATGACACGGTGCTTCTGACCAGTTCCAGTGACAAAGTTGGTGTCCTTGCATAGCTCTGGATACCGTCGGATTGACAGAACAAAGACGTCAGTATCGGGTGAATGGATGTTGATGCTGGATGCCCCACAGGTTGTTGCTTCTGCAGCATGCAACAATAACTTTGTATCTGCTTCTTCCTGATTACTTTGGAGGTGGCTCATGTCCCGATGAGGTGCTTTGCACTGCGACCCCCATGCCACTACGATGTGCTTTTCAGTGGCGCATGCCTCCTCAAGCATCTTTTCAGCAAGGTAGTTTGTGAGTTCCATTTTCGTCTGGACACTTGAGAGAAGTCGTTTCATGGGTACCTTCAATATGTTTGTTGTGTCTGTTATGTGATAGGCTACTGCTGGCTGGCTTGCTTGCCTCCTGTCCCGGGCTGCTGTCTTCAATGACGTTGGGACATCATATCGATCGAATATCAGTCGTACTTCATCCACGTCACTATACCGCTCTAATATACGGGTGATGAAGTGTTCAGCTAGTTGACTGCAGTTCTTGATGTAGTCTGGCTTTTCCATTGACTGAACCTCTGCCATTGCTTCCACGATCGCAACCCTAATTTCAGCAGGTCTGCCATCTTCTGAGTCTGCCTTTCCCCCTGTATGTTCAGTTGTAGCAGACCCCGGCGCACTGCTGTTGTCTTTGTCCAGTTCTCAAGTATGGTCATTAGATTGCTCTTCGCGTGGCAGTGTAGCATTGTTCCATCAGCTGCAAACATCGACCTGGGCACAACAGAGAGCTCGTGCCTACCTACTGTTTCCTCCAGATTGATCTCTGGTCTTGACTTTGACACCAACAGCAATCGAGCAAACATGTTCCTGTCTTCTTGCAGCTCAGTCATTTTGTCTCCGGTGTTCACTTTACTTTGCTTGCCTGTGGTTTTCCAGGTCTGCAGTTTACGTTTCTCCATAGGGGCCCATAGGTTGGTTGTTCTTGACTTGATGCGATTCGAAACAAACTCCTTCAGGAGCTTGCTGCCAATCATCCTTTGCTCACATAGATCCTTCCTGACCATCTCGGGCATGACTGCCTTTGTCAACAAATTGTAGAGCTCACCACATTCCTCAGTGAATGGACTGGTAAAGTTTCTCAGGGTTACAGTAAGGGCTTCAATGTTCTTTTCTTGTCGTATGAGCACTGCAGGTGAAAGTGCATGGTGACGCCTTTGCATAGCTGACGGTGTTCCAGCCATATCTTGAGCTTCCTCAGCAAGTCTAGCTAGTTCTGGCGAGATGAGAAGAATTTGGTGTGAGCATTGGCATTCAAGGTGATACCCACAAGTCCACCAGCTACTCTCATTGAGCGATTGATATGCTCCAAGGCATGATCAGCACCGATGGCACAGAAAGGCACATTTGGGCCCTTTTTTTTACTATCCAGTTGCCATGCATGAACTCTTGGTAGATGTCAGCGTCTGATGCTTTCATTGATTCCATATCTGCTAAGTAGAGTGGGGTCATCCTTGCATAAACGAGCTTGTCATGAGCAAAGAAGTGCTTTGTGAATTCCTCAAACGCCTTCAGATGTAACTCCCAGTCACCCATTCTTACAGATCTGATGAAGAGTATCATCTCCAAAACCATCTGCATGTACTGGCGCATGACAAGTGTCAGTGGCTTAGTACCATTCTCAGAGTCGAAATTTCTCGGTTCCTGTATGACTTTTTTTTTTACTTGAACACCTTCAGAAGATCTGAGTGTGTTTGATACATATCCTCACAGCTACCATCTGCACATGATCGATCAAGCTGATCAGCTGCAGCTGTAAGGCTTCCGAGAAGATTTGGATGTTCCTTAAAGAAGGCTTCCTGGTATACCATAAACAAGGCCTGCAGAGTAACCGTATGTGCCTCTACTCCCTCTCTTACATGCTTCCCCTCGATGATCTGTCTGACTGTCACTGGTCCATACAGGTCTGCCTCTGTCCAGCAGAAATCATTTCCACTGTTCTCGATGTAAGCTCCGATGGTGCGTAGCTGGGCCATCACTATGTGAAGCTCACCAGGGCGCAGTATCACATTATCCAAGAAGAAATTCATAGAGGTTAGGTGTCACTCTGCATTTTACACTAGCTATGATGTTTTATCAAAAATGATGAAGAGTAGATAAACTCCAGTTGAAATCCCCTAGATAAGAACTGATCTGGAAAGGATATAGAAAAAAACAGATAAATTAGTTGGATAAATGTAGCGATTCTCCGGAGCTTTTCTTGCATTCTGCGACGCTATTCAACCTTTGAAAATTTGGCACAACAGCGAAAACTGTGTGACCACTGGTGATGTCATCAATGCCCCAGTTTGGATTTCATTTAACTAGACGTGTAGATTGGACTAATACAAGAACTTTAATAGATCATCTGTTTATCTTGGTCATTTCAAGGCGGTGTTATGGCCATTTATACTTTGCCTGTACCCCTAAATCGTTTCTTCCTGACTATTCAAACTTTGGCCTATTTTTCTTAGCCACAGAAAAGCTACCTTGCTAAATAATTGATCATGGGTGATTTGGTTTTACAGAATGATACCTATAAAACAAATGTTAGGTCTATAAAACATTTTGTTTCTCATTTTGAATTCATATTGTTAGCACCACTAGCCGGCTGCCTGATTTTAAGCGCTGTCCAAAATCCATGACCTTTTGACCCTGGTGACGTCACAAATGACCTAATTTGCATACCAACTATTTAGACTTCTAAAGTGGATTAAAAGAAAAATGTTGATGGGTCATATGTCTGTCTAAGTCATTTCTAGACAGAATTATGGTCATTTATATTTCCCCTACCCCCAAACTTCGTTGAAAAGTTGCATCAAATCTATTGCTTCATGTAATGTCTCATAATGCTGTCCGGAGCAGTTTGCAGACTGCCACCCTGATTTTTATTGTTCTTTAGGGTCCCCTTAAGAGATCTAGACTGGTGGCTTGCTTTCAGCTGAAAATTCCCACGGGACTGTATTTCATGCAACATGCCCCCTGACTACAAGGAGTAGAGGGAACGCATGCGCGGCTTCACGTGGAAAGGTTACAACTTTGAACCACTGTAGAAAAATGTGCCTTGCGTGATGGAAAAAATGGCTGCGTGTGATTTGTGCTCGCAGTTAAAGCCCGAAAGGTAGTACACAAATTTCTTTTCCCAATTCATGTCGCCATGTTTTGTCCAAGCTGAACTTCTTTTTTAATTTTTTTCCCTGTGTCAGGAAGCTGTACAGGTGGCCACATGGCTGAAAATCCAGGTTTAGTTGCAATAGACTGAAGTAACTAGCATTAGAAGCAAGACAGACATGATTTAATTAGTGTGATCAGAATGAATTACAGTGTCAGTTAACATGCCAGTCAGTAATTCCGTCCATAAGGTCTAAGAAAAAAAATGAGCATGCTAATTCCTCTCTTAAGGTCAGAGAACAAATTTCATAACAAATCGCACATGACAACATGCGACACCGGGAGCAGTGAGAGAAGAAATACCATTTAAAGTGCAAGACGTAGAAAAAAAACTGATTTGAAAAAAGACTTTGTTAAGGGCGAAGTAAATGGATTGACCTGTATGATTTCGCAAAAGGGGAAGGAAAATGGCATCATTAAATATGATTTTGTCAAGGTGGAAAGAAATTTGGACCACGATCTCGCTAACGGCAAAGATAAGCACACTCAACCAGTGGATGTGAGCGTGTAAAACTGACACTTGCTGAAATGTATAAAGGATTCACGGAAATGTAAAATTACACCAGACGAGAAATTAATTCGGCAGCGATGAAATGGAAAAAAAAAATTCGATAGTGAGGCTGGGCAGCAAGCTAGGGGTGGCATGCTGAGTAGTGCACAACGTTTCCAATGGCTTGTCACTTGCATATCTAACCTATTTCTCTAAGCTAATAGGTACTCTGTTACGTGAAGCGTTCAGTGTGCCCTGTCAAGAGAAACACACGCAGCACTGATACTTAATTACGTGATTTTTTTTCAGGACAATTATGTCCACTACTATGATTTGGGATGATACTTTGCATATTTTACCAGGAGAATAAAGAACAAGCAATCTGCTCTCCATTTTTCACAGAAAAGAATCACGCCATAGGGCATAGGTACAAGGCCCAGCCGAGGATCGCACTCGGAAGGGTCATTGTTAAGCTGACGTCACCTAACCCTACAAAGCACTTCGATCTTGATGACTGTTGTGTTAAATTATATGGATAACTATATCAAACAAAGTTTAAAAGAAAAAGCGAATACTGTGATATGGAGTACAAGATGATTTTGTATGGATTGAAAGGTAGCTACCACAGACTATCAGGGTCAATAAGAATAGAGCGGAACATGGACGTCCGGTTTCCACAGGTAGGGCCCTCCCCTCCCGGTGATGACTGTGATTGTTGATGTGTTTGATGATGCCAGGTGCACGGACAGCCTCAGTGCCTGGCCATCTTCGTCCCACCTCCCCGGCAGACATCATCCACCATAGGTCGGCATCTGTTGGTCCTAGTACCAGCCCGGCCTCTGCAAACGACCTGCCCACCTCCCAAGTCGTCCCCCCAGACAGAAATGAGTCCTGTCGACAGCCCCCGGCCACCGTCCAGCCGATCCCTTCTGACAAGGAGAACGGTGAGGAGAACATGCTCTGCTGGCAACCACATCCTCCAAACCATAACAACTCAGCCTCCTATGAAAACGTCCGCTCCGTTCGGAGGTTGTCTCCACCACAGCATTACTTCAACACCACTTGCTCCTCTCCTCTGAAAAGAATCACAGACAGTGAAACTCGCCAGTTTTGTAGGAGATTGAAGAACAGTTATCCGCGTCGGTACAAGGAGCTGATGCCTCCTTTAACAGGGCCACCTTCTGAGCAGACCGACGTTCATTTGGCTCACTGTACGGAGGTCAGGTCTGAAGGACAGGAGCTGCACACAGTCTCACCGTGGGATCACTCCGTGAAGAGTGAACAGCACACATGCAATGTATTTCTCAACACCAAATTGTCATCTGCAGTGACGAGTGCTAGGCAACACATAACAACGTCACAACAGCTCGCAGAGCCACAGGTATTATATACGTCTGCTGGGTCACAGATGGTAACGTCAGTGTCTACGTCATCAGTGTGTTCGTCAAAACAACAAGCGGCTCGTATGTCACCACTACGGCCGCGGGAGTTATTGATATGTCAGAATCTCCAGTCCGCACACGATCCCGACACTTCTCTCGTTGATCACGGTAATGACACAGCTTAGATCACGTTACAACAGCCTCACATTCTATTCAGTTCCAGGAAATCCCCCCTTTCACTGTAGCAAGGATAAGGATTCAACACCCTGTTTATCTTCGTTCAGCACCGGATGCCAAAACCACCCTCTTTGCCTCCACGGATAAGGCATGTCCCTTATTGCAGCAGCTTTATTCTCCTCATGTCTGCAGATGTCAAGCGTATGACGTGATGGTGATCAATACGACTGACAGACATGAAGGTGGTCTGCTGTGTCTCCGAGTGCTGACATGGAGTGTTCCAGCTGACAGACGACGGTCACAACCGTGCTGTGCCGTATGGATAAGTGCAAAGCCTGTGGTGGTTCAGAAAGCCTACCTTGGCTGGCACTCTCAGACTTAAGTATGTGGCCGTGATATGTCACGGATGGTTGTTCGGGGGTCAGCTAATAAGCGTGGAGATGTTAGAGATGGCTGTGTGTTAGGTTAGTTGGTGATTGTCAACCTGGAACACATACAATGGTGTGGATGTTACGGTACCAGGTTTTGAATCCCTTGTGGGTGTTATAACAAGAGACGAAAAAGTAACACCATAAAAGACCAAAGGTAACAGTGTGAGAGACCAAAGGTAACACTACAAGAAATCAAAGGCAATACTAGAAGGAACCAAGGGCAACACTATAGGAGACCAAAGATAACCTACAAGAAACCAATGATAACATTAGGATAGACCTTAGAAAACGTAGAAAAGACCAAAGATAACGCCAGAGGAAGCCAAAGATGACATTTGTGGAGACCAAAGATAACACTACAAGATACCGCAGATAATGTTAGAAGAGACCAAAAATAACGCTAGAGGAGACTGTAGCTAACGTTAGAAGGGACTAAAGAAATCACCTGAAGAGACCAAGGATAACAATAAAAGAGGCTAACGGTAACACCATGAGAAACAAAAGATAACACAATAACTAGTAGAAGAGACCAAATATAACATAAAGAGAGACCAAAGATAGCACGGTCAGATTCCAGAGATAACATGATAAGATATCAAAGACCAAAGGTATCATGGTCAGATTCCACAGATAACATAAGACAAAAAAGATTACACAATAAGAGACCAAAGATATCACGGTCAGATTCCAAAGATAACACGAGAAGATATCAAACACAACGCAATTAGAGATCACAGACAAGATTATACGAAACCGAAGATAACATTGTGGGAGACTAAAGATAAATATTTTTCAGAGACCAGAGACAACATTACAAGAGATCGTATAGGACATTACGAAAGACCAAATATGATACTGTTAGACACTAGAAATGATACCATGAGAGACTAAAGTTAAACCACCAGAGGCCACAGATGATGCTACAGCAAGCAAAAACTCTCAGTAAGAGACTAAATATGATACTTTAAGAGACGAAAGATAAGATAGTAAGATAGCAAAGCATTGTTAAAGACCGGAAAGCAACTCTGTAGTAGACATAGCTATATATGGACCGTCGTGTATGTGGTCATTCTGATCAATCTGAAAGTTATTGTTTTGTACTGACAGTTGTCTGAATCTTGACATCCGTCAAATATTTTTTTTTTATTAGACACATCCCAGTACATCGTTGGATCCTTCGAACAAGGATCTGGGGGAGAAACATATTATACAGAATTATGACATGTTTGGTTTCACAAATCCAGTTTGACCATTCGGCTGAAGTGCCAGGTCTAGGGACGGACCATCAGCAAAGCGGCTGTCCCCACCTGCCGAAAAACATGACAGCAACCCATAATCACACGAGGTGTTGCATGTGTTGGCCATGATGGGCCAAAGTGTTTAGGGAAAGCCTCAAAACTACTGTCTGTGAAGCACTCTTAGGAGACAGGGACGTGGAGTTGTCGGGAGCTGCTTGGCGTCACAAGCATGGTAAGCAGATGTGAACTCAAATGGAAACTCAATTGTATGTCAGGGAATGAAACCAGAGGCTTCATAAAGCTCCTTAGAAAAAAACAAATGACATGTGCGTCGCATTCAGCGTGATCAAACATAGTACTGACGCGGTGTCAAAGAAATGCAAATGGGAGAAATGTCCACGTTGACTTTCCAGACATCCGAGTACATTCCAGAGTCGACATTTGTGACAGTCAGCATGTGACCGCTCAGGCACTTCACTGCATGTAAGTACATATTTATGTCGTCTATGGTGTTTGGTGAACTGTTTAAAGAATAAATCACAAACTAGTCACTTGCTGTATTTTCGAACTCGGTGTCTCTCTGCATCCTCTTGTCCTAGTACATTTCCTTTGCCTTTATTCAGGTATTTGGTTTCAGTTTGTCAAAATCTAAAAATTCACCTAAAACTGTGCTTGCAATTTTCTCTTTCTTCAAAACAGTGTGTGTGTGTGTGTGTGTGTGTGTGTGTGTGTGTGTGTGTGTGTGTGTGTTTGACGTGCGTACATCTGTATGGTATGTTCAGTAACTGCCAGGGGAAAATACAGCACTGTGAGAGAAGTTCAGACATGAAACGTCTCCTATATGTGATAGATTCACTTACTGGTCTGCTTTGTTGAAACGGAGAAGATCGCACCATTGTGGAACTATATTCTATTCTACTGACTGTACACTCCCTAAACTATAATTGTAACAAAAACTCTGTGGGAAATAGAGGCCCATTTTCTTTGCGACCAAGACACGCCATTCATAAGAAATTGTGCAGGGCTTATAATACATGACAATAGATTAGGCTGAACGCAGTGTGAATATTTATGCCAACCTGTTGGCACAGATCCAGCTTAATAGGATGAAAAGACTCGTCTACAGACGCGCACACAAACACATGCACACACGCGCGCGCAAAACATACACACATGTACGCACGTGCGCGCACACATGCACACACACACACACACACACACACACACACACACACACACACACACAATGACTGAAGCCATTTTATCACCTGATTCATCTTAAGTTGTTTCTCTCTCTCTCTGTCTGTCTGTCTGTCTGTTTGTCTGTCTGCCCGTCTGTCTGCCTGTCTCTGTCACACACACACACACACACACACACACACACACACACACACACACACATGCACGCGCGTATTAAGAAGAGTGATTTATTTCAGTATCATAGGGTGACAGTGTAAAACTATTTTTGAAATAGACGAACAAAGCTTTTTGTACTCGACGTTTACATCCAAGTCAGACCGAACGGAACACAAAACACTGCCTTACTTCAGTGACTTATGTAACATCTCTTATAGCCTATTGTGACATTGTTAAACGAAAGAAACTGTTGTCACTGTGTGGAGGTGATACATAATTATCTTGTCTTTTGCTTAGGCACAACGATCAGACCGGCCATTTGACACCGTCGTACTTTCCTGTCGGCGAAATCCAGATGAATACTCGTTCAGTGTTGTTATTTTACTGTCTAGAGAGAAAACAAGAGAAAAATTCACATTTGTTCCTTTCATTGTCGAAAGATGTGACTTTACACAGCCGTGCAAATTTCTGTTCGCAAAATGCCTGCCTCGCTTTGTCATTGTTCAGGGTCCGGTTTCTTGGAACAAACTCCCAATATCTTTGCGTAGTTCAAACTCTCTGTCTTCCTTCAAGGCATCTCTTAAAACAACCCTCTTCACCTATCAATATCAGTTCTTCTCTGCGACTAGTGTGTGTGTGTGTGTGTGTGTGTGTGTGTGTGTGTGTGTGTGTGTGTGTGTGTGTGTGTGTGCACGCGTGCTTTTGTGTCCGTTGCGGTGAGACAGTGTGTGTGTGGGATCGTGTGTGTGTTGTGTGTGTGTGTGTGTGTGTGTGTGTGTGTGTGTGTGAATACGCATCCTTGTTCGTAGGTGTATGGTACTTTTTGCCATTTCATCTTCTTATTGGTTTCATTTATGTTTTCTTTAACCTTTACTGTATTTGAAAGCGCTTAGGGCTTATCATGTAAGATTAAGCGCCATAAATAATCATTACAATTATTATTATTGTTCTTCTCATGATTAGGAGCTGCACAACCTGGCCTTCTGCAGAATTCGGCGACTGCTCAGCCAACAGTGATGATCGTCTTGAAGGGTTGGGGGAGGGGGGGGGGGGTGTTCTGTTTCCGTGATCGTATCCACCACTGGGCTCAACAGTTCCTTCAGCTAACAGCTTGGAGTTCCACTCTGCCCAGAGAGTGCACACTGTATTCTGCATTTCTATCAGCTGAAGGTCTGGGACTGGCCGTCTGCTAGCCACTGGTTGATTCAAGAGCCATAAGTCAAAAACACCGGATGGCCATATTGTCATGGTTCCGACAAACACTCCGTCATCGAGTAAAGCCGCCGTAGTCACGTTTCTGGCTAAGCTGACGGTCAGCACGAGGTGGCTCCGCTCTCATGAGATCATGCAGCTTTTCTTCTCTGCCTGTCTGTCGCCGTCACTGGGGTCAGTGTCCTCGTCTTTCGCGATGCGGAAAGCGGGGATGCTGTGCCGCTTTAACGACAGCAGCCCCTTCGATCGGGATGACGCGGATAGTGGTTGAGACGTCGCCTCTTGCAGTGACGTGGTTTCGTGTGACGTAGAGGTACCCCGTCTGGCTCTGAGCAAGGCAGCAGGCCGCTTGTGTTTGATGGAGACGTCACGGGCTCTCGTGCCTAGTGAGGTGGCCTGTCGGACGTCATTCCACACGTAAAGCCCTTCATGAGCCTCCCGCGGACTTAAGGCTGGGGGCAGAGGGCTGTACATGGGGAAGTCACGACACTGCTGGGAGAGGGAGTCTGTCCTGGTCGGACTGTCAGGATCTTCTGGGAAATCCTGTTTGTCAGTGGACAAGTCGCTCCTCTTGGGGTTGGCAAGGGTAAGCTTGAGGTCACCTTGTTGACCGGAACTCTTGATAGAGCTGCAGGAGATGGCGTGGCCTTGTTCAGAGGTCGAGCTACTGGTGTCAGAGGATCGGGGGCCGGCTCCGACATACTCTGATTACAGGATGAATTACTCTTGTTGGGGCTGACGGCAGGGTTTGAAGAGCGGAAGGTGGATATGTGGCAAGAGTTGCTTCTCTTTACAGATCTTTGCGGCGACTTAAAGTCACTGACGTTGCAGGAAGAATTGCTCTTGTTGGCTGTGGGAGCTGTGTACCCAGGGCCAGGTTGACTTAGGAAGTCTGTAATATAAGAACATCGACCTCCGTTACCACTGGCTTTTCTTCTCCTAATTTCCGTCCCACCACATTGCACATTTCTGTGACGCTTCCACACAAATTGGACCATTAAATCATCACTTCACGAACCCTGCATTTCTGAAATTACCGCGCTAAATTTCAATTTATTTGAACCAGAGACAACTTTGTCACCATCAAACACTATCAGATGTATGCTGAGAGCGATCCGGCACAGTCTCTTCATCTTTGTTGTCAATAGTCAGTCCAGCTACTTTAGTGACGATGTTCCACCGTTTAGAAGATAATGAAATATGAAATGTTTTCTCCTTTGACAAACGCCAGTTGTAACTCTGTCTGCTCTATTTATCATGAATGCACAAAGATCGCTCAGCATTAATGATGCCAGGAATGTGACTTTCAGTGAACAAATATGTACATGGTTTTCCAGAAACTATGTGTAAAAACATCCTGATCGCATTAGTTTAGCCTGCTTGAGTTGGATCGGCGGTCCGGGAATCCTGCAGCCCTTGTCCTAATCATGCTGCTGTCCATTTTGTCCCCATGGATGTGAGGGATAAATCCTCGGGAAGAATCAGCCAAGTGGGCAGACTGTCATCCATTTGCTATCGTGCTGGTTGCTGTGCCACAAACAACAATGGCTTACAGTATTGGTCAGAACTTAACCATCAGTACAATGTTTCTGATGTCTTCAACCGATGTGCGCGAAACCAACCCGATGAAAGATCTTTGTCACCAGTTAGTTTCAAAGGGAGGTGACTGTACGCGGAAATTGAAACAAACTTGATAAAAAGAAATTACTGTGCCGTAGAACGAAAGAAACAAGTAAATTACAAAACAAAACACGATGCGTTTCGACCTCTTTAGTCTTCTTCAGCCAAGACAAACAACATTCAAGACAATGAAAACGAAGAACGAACACTCACTTATCTCCTCTACTTGGGCGTGAAAAAGGTCACTTTGCTCCCACTTTGAGGAGACAAGCAATTGTTCGTGCTTCGTTTTCATTGTCTTGAATGTTGTTAGTCTTGCCTGAAGAAGACTAAAGAGGTCAAAACGCGTCGTGCCTGTCTTGTAATTCATTTGTTTCCTTCGTTTGTCGACAATTGTAATTTTTCTTTTGATTTTTGTTCACTAAGTCCGAGCTCATGGAATCGATTCTCGTCTGACGACTGCTCTGAATGTTTCTGCACAAACCTCTGTCGGCCTTTTTTTGAAGCACAAAGCGCCTTTTTTTTTTTCAGTCTGGTGGACCTTTCATTGTCTTTTGCCCCTCCCCGCGCCCTTACCTCTTTCTGTCTCTCTCTCTATCTCTGTCTCTGACTCTGTATCTCTTCTGTCTGTCTGTCTGTCTCCTGTCTGTCTGTCTGTCTGTCTGTCTGTCTGTCTCTCTCTCTCTCTCTCTCTCTCTCTCTCTCTCTCTCCACCCCCCCCCCCTCTCTCTCCCTCTCCATCCCTCTCTCTTTCTCTCATTCCTCGCGTGCTCGCACGCGTGCGTGTTTGTATGTGTGTGTGTGTGTGTTAGAATGTGTGTTAGTATGTGTGTTAGTATATGTGTGTGCTTATGTGCGCGAGGCGCACACAAATCAAAACAGACAGAGTGATATATAATATATATATATGCTTCCTTGACCTTAGAGGAATACTAGACGTAATGTTGATATCCTTTTGTTTACACATTCATCCTCACGGAAAATCCAAGAGAACGTATTGAACTTATGGAACAGTTCTGGTCAGGGAGCATCACACAGAAAGGTACCTTATTAAAATCCTCATATTCTCAAATTATGTGGTGGGAGTAGCAGGTTTTTAGCTTCATGGGAGATTTCTATCTCAGTTTATTACAGTACAATGGCTGAAAAATAGCCCCCCCCCCCCCCCTCCATACCCCACGCCTGCCTCTACGATGAATCTGATTTACTGACTAGATTTGGATTCTGGTCCAGATCCGCATTAACTCTTGCAAACTCGCAGATTGAATACATTCACGGAGTGAAACACACGGAAGAATGGATGAAAAAAAAGTAGACAGAGAGGTGACAGTCAACACTCAGCTGCAGCAGTAGACAGAGAGGTGACAGTTAATCCAGGTGCAATAGACAGAGAGGTGGCAGTCAACATCCAGCTGCAGCAGTAGACAGAGAGGTGACTGTTACATCCAGGTGCAATAGACAAAGAGATGGCAGTCACCATCCAGCTGCATCAGTAGACAGAGAGGTGACTGTTACATCCAGGTGCAATAGACAGAGAGGTAACAGCCTACACTGCTGCATCAGTAGACAAAGAAGCAACAGTCTACATCCAGCTGGATCAGTAAACAGAGAGGTGACAGTCTACACTCAGCTGCATCAGTAGACAGAGAGGTGACAGTCTACATCCAGTTGCATCAGTAGACAGAGAGGTAACAGCCTACACCACTGCATCAGTAGACAGAGAGGTGACAATCTACACCCAGCTGTATCAGTAGACAGAGAGGTAACAGCCTACACCGCTGCATCAGTAGACAGAGAGGTAACAGCTACACCGCTGCATCAGTAGACAGAGAGGTAACAGCCTACACCGCTGCATCAGTAGACAGAGAGGTAAAGCCTACACCGCTGCATCAGTAGACAGAGAGGTGACAGTTACACCCAGCTGCATCAGTAGACAGAGAGGTAATAGCCTACACCGCTGCATCAGTAGACAGAGAGGTGACAGTTTACACCCAGCTGCATCAGTAGACAGAGAGGTAATACTACACGCTGCATCAGTAGACAGAGAGGTACACTACACGCTGCATCAGTAGACAGAGAGGTGACAGTCTACACAGCTGCATCAGTAGACAGAGAGTGACAATCTACACGCTGCATCAGTAGACAGAGAGGTGACAGCCTACACCAGCTGCATCAGTAGACAGAGAGATGACAGCCTACACGGCTGCATCAGTAGACAGAGAGGTAACAGCCTACACTGCTGCATCAGTAGACAGAGAGATGACAGTCTACACCGCTGCATCAGTAGACAGAGAGGTGACAGTCTACACCCAGCTGCATCAGTAGACAGAGAGGTGACAATCTACACCCAGCTGCATCAGTAGACAGAGAGGTGACAGTCTACACCGCTGCATCAGTAGACAGAGAGGTGACAGTCTACACCGCTGCATCAGTAGACAGAGAGGTGACAGTCTACACCCAGCTGCATCAGTAGACAGAGAGGTGACAATCTACACCCGGCTGCATCAGTAGACAGAGAGGTGACAGTCTACATCGCTGCATCAGTAGACAGAGAGGTGACAGTCTACACCCAGCTGCATCAGTAGACAGAGAGGTAACAGCCTACACCGCTGCATCAGTAGACAGAGAGATGACAGTCTACACCGCTGCATCAGTAGACAGAAAGGTGACAGTCTACACCGCTGCATCAGTAGACAGAGAGGTGACAGTCTACACCGCTGCATCAGAAGACAGAGACGTGACAATCTACACCGCTGCATCAGTAGACAGAGAGGTGACAGTCTACACCAGTTGCATCAGTAGACAGAGAGGTGACAATCTACATCCAGCTGCATCAGTAGACAGACAGGTAACAGCCTACACCGCTGCATCAGTAGACAGAGAGGTGACAGTCTATACCCAGCTGCATCAGTAGACAGAGAGGTGACGGTCTACACCGCTGCATCAGTAAACAGAGAGGTGACAGTCTACACCCAGCTACATCAGTAGACAGAGAGGTAACAGCCTACACCGCTGCATCAGTAGACAGAGAGCTGACAGTCTACACCGCTGCATCAGTAACAGAGAGGTAACAGTCTACACCCAGCTGCATCAGTAGACAGAGAGGTGACAGTCTACATCGCTGCATCAGTAGACAGAGAGGTAACAGTCTACACCCAGCTGGATCAGTAGACAGAGAGGTGACAGTCTACACCGCTGCATCAGTAGACAGAGAGCTGAACAGTCTACACCCAGCTGCATCAGTAGACAGAGAGGTAACAATCAACACCCAGCTGCATCAGTAGACAGAGAGGTGACAATCTACACCGCTGCATCAGTAGACAGAGAGGTAACAATCTACACCCAGCTGCATCAGTAGACAGAGAGGTAACAGCCTACACCCAGCTGCATTAGTAGACAGAGAGGTGACAATCTACACCCAGCTGCATCAGTAGACAGAGAGGTGACAGTCTACACCGCTGCATCAGTAGACAGAGAGGTGACAATCTACACCACTGCATTAGTAGAGAGAGGTGGCAATCTACACCCAGTTACAGCAGTAGACAGGTAAGAGTCTACACCCAGTTACAGCAGTAGACAGGTGAAAGTTTACATCCAGTTGCAGCAGCAGACAGGTGAGAGCCTACACCCAGTTGCAGCAGTAGACAGGTGAGAGTCTACACCCAGTTACAGCAGTAGACAGGTGAGAGTCTACACCCAGTTGCTGCAGTAGACAGGTGAGAGTCTACATCCAGTTGCAGCAGTTGACAGGTGAGAGTCTACATCCAGTTGCAGCAGTAGACAAAGACCAGGTGCAGCAGAAGACAAAAATATGACAGTCTGCACCCAGCTGTAGCAGTAGGCAAATAGGTGTCTGTCTACAAATTCCATCTACAAATTAATGCTAATAGTCGTACACAGAGAAGTAACAGTCTACATACACCTGTAGCAGTAGACAGTTGACAATCTACATATACCTGTAGTGGCAATCAGACAGTCGACTATCTATATATATCTTGTAGCAGAAGACGTGTGACATTTTACATTTACCTCTGGCAACAAACAGGTCGACAGTCTACCTGTGTCTGTAGCAGTAGACAGACAGTTGGCAGTCTATACGTACTTGTAGACAGGTGACAGTTTACTTATGCTGGTAGCAATCGACAGAGAGATGACGATCTACATATACCAGTAGCAGTGGACAGAGCGGATACAGTCTATTCATACTTGTAGCAGTAGATGAAAAGGTGACAGTTTATATTCATTCCTGTAGCAGTAGACACAAAGCTTGCTCTTATGTCTTAGATTGAAGAAATAGGGGGAGATAAACATTCATATCTGCAGTGATAGATAATTCTGCCTAACTAACAGTATGTGCTTGAGTGGGTGAATGGGGAAAAATAAAATAAATGCTTCTCAAAATGAGCCTTCTGCAAGCTTATAGTCTCCAAGAGGGAGACAATCTCCAATGGGGAGGAAACTCACTAACATATAGCTCCTGGTCAGATACCGATATTTCGAAACCTGATTGTTTCTCCTCAGTGACCGTGGAAAGTGGTAATTTGACTCCTCTGCCTTTTCGGTTTTAAAAAGAATGCTATCCCAGAAAAAGGCTGGTGTGCAATACCGTAGTATGTTTGTTGAGTTTTCAAAAAACCAACCAAAGGTGCCACCCAAAAAGCAAAAGAAAATCATGAAAGAGCAAAACAAGCTACATTTTCTTGTGAAAAGTAGAAAATATAAAAAGATAACCTCTTAAGACACAAGTGCTGAGGGCTAGTTCTTGGAATGAATCCACAAGGGACTAAATTACAATAAGAAACAAAAGCAATAGTCCTCCAAAGGGAAGAAAACATTATAGAAAAATCACAATGCCACTCATCTAATTTTCGGCCACGTGGCCTTTTTCAAGAGAAAAAAACAAAAACAATCCAACTACGTGATGTCCATCTTTGGCAACTCAAAGAGACAGAGAGGTAACAGCCTACACCGCTGCATCAGTAGACAGAGAGGTGACAGTCTACACACAGCTGCATCAGTAAACAGAGAGGTAACAGTCTACACCCAGCTGCATCAGTAGACAGAGAGGTGACAATCTACATCAGAAGTGACTTTTCGGCCACGTGGCCTTTTTCAAGAGAAAAAAACAAAAACAATCCAACTACGTGATGTCCATCTTTGGGGAGTAGGCTTGACAACGAGCGATGGCGAAGGACGCCACTTCTGACTATACTAAAAAGTCTCCTCGACTACAATATATCGCATCCCTTGATACGACTCGTTAAACAGCGTCCTTCGCCATCGCTCGTTGTCAAGCCTACTCCCCAAAGATGGACATCACGTAGTTGGATTGTTTTTGTTTTTTTCTCTTGAAAAAGGCCACGTGGCCGAAAATTAGATGAGTGGCATTGTGATTTTTCTATAAATTACAATAGACTAATAAATTCCAAGGATAAGTACTGAGCACCATTCCAGCAACTTACAGAGCAGCTTGATGTTGCAATGACTGCAAGAAATATTCAATTATAAACAAAGTTTGCTCTTATGTCTTAGATTGAAAAAATAGGGGGAGATAAGCAGAAGGCTCATTTTGAGAAGCATTTATTTTATTTTTCCCCATTCACACCACTCAAGCACATACTGTTAGTTAGGCAGAATTATCTACCACTGCAGATATGAATGCTTATTTCCCCCTATTTCTTCAATCTAAGACATAAGAGCAAGCTTTGTTTATAATTGAATATTTCTTGCAGTCATTGCAACATCAAGCTGCTCTGTAAGTTGCTGGAATGGTGCTCAGTACTTATCCTTGGAATTTATTAGTCTATTGTAATTTAGTCCCTTGTGGATTCATTCCAAGAACTGGCCCTCAGCACTTGTGTCTTAAGAGGTTATCTTTTTATATTTTCTACTTTTCACAAGAAAATGTAGCTTGTTTTGCTCTTTCATGATTTTCTTTTGCTTTTTGGGTGGCACCTTTGGTTGGTTTTTTGAAAACTCAACAAACATACTACGGTATTGCACACCAGCCTTTTTCTGGGATAGCATTCTTTTTAAAACCGAAAAGGCAGAGGAGTCAAATTACCACTTCCCACGGTCACTGAGGAGAAACAATCAGGTTTCGAAATATCGGTATCTGACCAGGAGCTATATGTTAGTGAGTTTCCTCCCCATTGGAGATTGTCTCCCTCTTGGAGACTATAAGCTTGCAGAAGGCTCATTTTGAGAAGCATTTATTTTATTTTTCCCCATTCACACCACTCAAGCACATACTGTTAGATAGGCAGAATTATCTACTACTGCAGATATGAATGTTTATCTCCCCCTATTTCTTCAATCTAAGACATAAGAGCAGGCTTTGTTTATAATTGAATATTTCTTGCAGTCATTGCAACACCAAGCTGCTCTGTAAATTGCTGGAATGGTGCTCAGTGCTTGTCCTTGGAATTTATTACTCTATTATATATATATGTATATATATATATATATATATCAATAGACAGGCAGGCGACAGTCTATATGTACAAGTAGACAGAGAGGTGAGAGTATATACCGGTAGCAGTTGACAGAGAGATGACAGTCTATATATACCTGGGGCAGTAGCCAGGCAGGCAACAGTCTATATATAACTCTAGCAGTATATTCCTGCAGCATTGCGCATGCAGGCGACAGTCTACAGATTATAAGTGTGGCCGTAGAATGGCAGGCGACAGTCTACATATACTTTTAGCAGTAGAGAGAGGCGACAGTCTACATATATTTTTAGCAGTAGAGAGAGAGGCGACAGTCTACATATACCTTTAGCAGTGAAGAGAGAGGCGACAGTCTACATATACTTTTAGCAGTAGAGAGAGGCGACAGTCTCCATATACCTACCTGTAGCAGTAGAGAGTGAGGTGACAGTCTAGAAAATACCTGTAGCAGTAGAGAGAGGCGACAGTCTACGTATACCTTTAGAAATAGAGAGAGAGGCGACAGTCTACATATATACCTTTAGCAGTAAAGAGAGAGGCGACAGTCTACATATACCTGTAGCAGTAGAGAGTTGGAGAGAGGCGACAATCTCCATATACCTCTAGCAGTAGAGAGAAAGGCGACAGTCTACATGCTCCATCAGCAATAGAGAGAGAGCGGCGACAGTCTACATATACCTGTAGCAGTAGAGAGAACGGCGACAGTCTACATATACCTTTAGCAGTGGAAAGAGAGGCGACAGTCTACATATACCTTTACCAGTGGAAAGAGAGGTGACAGTCTACATATATATGTAGCAGTAGAGAGAACGGCGACAGTCTATATATACCTGTAGCAGTAGAGAGGGAGGCGACAGTCTACATATACCTGTAGCAGTAGAGAGAACAGCGACAGTCTACATATACCTGTAGCAGTAGAGAGGGAGGCGACAGTCTACATATACCTGCAGCAGTGGAGAGAGAGAGGCGACAGTCTACATATACCTGTAGCAGTAGAGAGAGAGGCGACAGTCTACATATACCTGTAGCAGTAGAGAGAGAGGCGACAGTCTACATATACCTGTAGCAGTAGAGAGAGAGGCGACAGTCTACATATACCTGCAGCAGTAGAGAGAGAGAGAGGCAACAGTCTACATATACCTTTAGCAGTAGAGAGAGAGGCGACAGTCTACATATACCTGTAGCAGTAGAGAGAGAGAGGCGACAGTCTACATATACCTTTAGCAGTAGAGAGAGAGAGAGAGGCGACAGTCTACATATACCTTTAGAAGTAGAGAGAGTGGCGACAGTCTACATACACCTTTAGCAGTAGAGAGGGAGGCGACAGTCTACATATACCTGTAGCAGTAGAGAGGGAGGCGACAGTCTACATATACCTGTAGCAGTAGAGAGAACGGCGACAGTCTACATATACCTTTAGCAGTGGAAAGAGAGGCGACAGTCTACATATACCTGTAGCAGTAGAGAGAACGGCGACAGTCTACATACACCTTTAGCAGTGAAAAGAGAGGCGACAGTCTACATATACCTTTAGCAGTGGAAAGAGAGGTGACAGTCTACATATACCTTTAGCAGTGGAAAGAGAGGTGACAGTCTACATATACCTTTGGCAGTGAAAAGAGAGGCGACAGTCTACATATACCTTTAGCAGTGAAAAGAGAGGCGACAGTCTACATATACCTTTAGCAGTGGAAAGAGAGGTGACAGTCTACATATACCTGTAGCAGTAGAGAGAACGGCGACAGTCTACATATACCTGTAGCAGTAGAGAGAGAGAGAGGCGACAGTCTACATATACCTGTAGCAGTAGAGAGAGACGCGACAGTCTACATATACCTTTAGCAGTAGAGGGAGTGGCGACAGTCTACATATACCTGCAGCCACATATAGTCCACATATAGTGGTAGCAGTAGAGAAAGAGATGACAGTCTACCTATATCTGTAGCAGTAGACAGGCAGTCGACAATCCACATATGCCTGTAGCAGTAGAGAGGGAGGTGACAGTCTGCATATACCTGTAGCAGTAGAGAGGGAGGCGACAGTCTACATATACCTGTAGCAGTAGAGAGAGAGGTGACAGTCTACATATACCTGTAGCAGTAGAGAGAGAGGCGACAGTCTACATATACCTGCAGCAGTAGAGAGAGAGGCGACAGTCTACATATTCCTGTAGCAGTAGAGAGAGAGGGGCGACAGTCTACATATACCTGCAGCAGCAGAGAGAGAGGCGACAGTCTCCATTTACCTGTAGCAGTACAGAGGGAGGTGACAGTCTCCATATACCTGTAGCAGTAGAGGGAGAGACGACAGTCTGCACATACCTTTAGCAGTAGAGAGAGAGGCGACAGTCTGCACATACCTTTAGCAGTAGAGAGAGAGGGACAGTCTGCACATACCTTTAGCAGTAGAGGGAGAGACGACAGTCTGCACATACCTTTAGCAGTAGAGAGAGAGAGGCGACAGTCTGCATATTCTTTTAGCAGTAGAGAGAGAGGCGACAGTCTCGATACACGTGTACCAGTCGAGAGAGATATAACAGTCTACATATAAGTGTAGCAATTGACAGAGAGGTGACACTACACATATACCTGTAGCAGTGGGCAGAGAGGTGACATTTGTATACATCTGTAGCAGTAGACAGGTGACAGTCTGCATGTAAGTCTAACTGTAGTTAGAAGGTAGCAGTCTACGTTTACCTGTGGAATTAGACGGTTAACAGCCTACATATACCTGCGGCGGCAGACAGGTAGCTGTTTACATATATACCTGTAGCAGTAGACGGGTCGACGGCAGTCTACATAATCTGTAGCGGTAGATAGAGAGGCGACAGTTTATATGTACCTTTAGATGTAGACAGGTGACAGTTTACATACACCGGTAGCAATAGACAGAGAGGTTACAGTCTACATACACATGTAGCAATAGAGAGACTGGTACCAGTTTACCTACACCTGCAGCAGTCGACAGGTGACAGTCTGCAGACATAACTGTTAGCAGAATGAGAGGTGAGAGTCTACATATAGCTGTGAGAGTAGACAGATGATGGTCTGCATATGCCTGTCGCAGTCTGTATTTCTTTAGCAGTTAACAGGTGACAGTCTACATATACCTGTAGCAAAGCTGACAGTCTTTATTGACCTGTGACAGTACACATATAGGGGTAGCAGTAGACAGAGATGACAGTCTGCCTATATCTGTAGCAGTAGACGGGCTGTCGACAGTCCACATATAGGGGTAGCAGTAGACAGAGAGATGACAGTCTGCCTATATCTGTAGCAGTAGACAGGCTGTCGACAGTCCACATATAGTGGTAGCAGTAGACAGAGAGATGACAGTCTACCTATATCTGTAGCAGTAGACAGGCTGTCGACAGTCCACATATAGTGGTAGCAGTAGACAGAGAGATGACAGTCTACCTATATCTGTAGCAGTAGACAGGCTGTCGACAGTCCACATATAGTGGTAGCAGTAGACAGAGAGATGACAGTCTGCCTATATCTGTAGCAGTAGACAGGCTGTCGACAGTCCACATATAGTGGTAGCAGTAGACAGAGAGATGACAGTCTACCTATATCTGTAGCAGTAGACAGGCTGTCGACAGTCCACATATAGTGGTAGCAGTAGACAGAGAGATGACAGTCTACCTATATCTGTAGCAGTAGACAGGCTGTCGACAGTCCACATATAGTAGTAGCAGTAGACAGAGAGATGACAGTCTACCTATATCTGTAGCAGTAGACAGGCTGTCGACAGTCCACATATAGTGGTAGCAGTAGAGAAAGAGATGACAGTCTACCTATATCTGTAGCAGTAGGCAGGCAGTCGACAATCCACATATACTGGTAGCAGTAGAGAAAGAGATGACAGTATATATATATATATATATATATATATATATATATATATATTATGAACAATATAAAAGTGTCCTTAAAAAATCTGAAGGTGCTCAACCCCTTGGGGAGCAACATCTGTTAAAAAATATTTTTAAAAATATTTTTTAAATGAAGTATTTTAATACTTAATTTTTAAAAATATTTTTTAACAACACACACACACACACACACACACACACACACACACACACACACACACACATATATGGTGCTCGGTACGTATCCAGTCCATATATATATAGACTGGTGCTCGGTACGTATCCTTGGAATTTATTGTAATTTAGTCCCTTGCGGGATTCATTCCAAGAACTGGCCCTCAGCACTTGTGTCTTAAGAGGTTATCTTTTTATATTTTCTACTTTTCACAAGAAAATGTAGCTTGTTTTGCTCTTTCGTGATTTTCTTTTGCTTCTTAGGTGGCACCTTTGGTTGTTGTTTTTTTTGAAAACTCAACAAACACACTACGGTATTGCACACCAGCCTTTTTCTGGGATAGCATTAATATATATATATATATATATTATATGAATGCTTATTTCCCCCTATTTCTTCAATCTAAGACATAAGAGCAAGCTTTGTTTATAATTGAATATTACCGGTACACGTCGAGTAAAGAGATGACAGTCTACAAATACCTGTAGCAGTGGATAGAGAAGTGACAGTTTACATGTACCTCTAGCAGTAGACAGACAGGCAGGTGACAGCTGTATTGATAGACGAGCGGGACTGTCTATATATAGCATTTGATAGACATGTGACACTCACCTGCCGCAGCAGCTGGAGGTGGACTTAGGTTCCAGGTTTGACGGTGATGTTCAGGTACAGCCGATATCTTGCGCTGGAGACGAGCGCCGAAGGGCGGGGGAGGCACCGCCACCCTACTATGAGGCGTACGAGGTTTGGAAACAGGGGTTGGGACGGGGTGACTTGCAGCAGCGGATGGGGGAGGGGGGCTGAGGTTCCAGGTCTGCTTGTGGTGACTGGGCACTTTGGTGGTGGAGGACGTGCCCTCCAGTAGAGTTTCGGACATCCGGTCGGCAGGGAAGTTGGGGTTGAGGGAGGAGGAGGGCATCTGACTGGACGTCTGCACGTCCAGCATGGGCCGGGTCCAGGCCGTGGACTTGCGGCTCTGCTGCACCGTCATCAGCTTGCCGATTTGGCCCATGTTGATCTGCTTCTTCATTAACTTCTTCATGGTGGGATTGATCTCGGCGTCGGCGTCCAGAATGTCCGGAAGGAAGCTGAACTTGTCGTCTGGCTGCTCCAGATCCCGTTCCAAGGTGCCCACCAGGAAATAGGTAGTCATCTTGCCCTTGCCCTTCACCTGGATCTCCCCACGGTTCTTAAATACGTAACCTCGCTTGATGAGTTTCCTGTCAATAAGCGGGGATCGTTGGAACTGTCACGCCTTTCAGATGACAACAGAAAATAGGTAACTGGTTTTTTTTTTTTCCTGAACACTGTGACTGGTGGTATCTTTGTACTATTTCCTGACAGAAGCGAGCATGAAGCACTTCCCCTTTTCTTAATTAAAAAGAATAGTTTTAGGAAAACCGTGAGCACATAGCACGCATAGGAAAAAAGATTCAGCACACTTATCTGTTTTGTTATTATTGAATACAATGAACATTGCGAACCTTGTTATTTGTCCTGATCGTTCAAACCCTTATCTGTGTACACGGCAGTCACTGGCCACTATTTTCAGAACCTTTTTTTTAACTGAGTCAAAGCTCTCTCTTAACCAGTTTTGTCTAGGTTTACTAGAAGATTCTTCAGCTGTGTCCGAGCTATTGAAGTTCTTTCTTAAAGCAGGTGTAATTCGGGTATGATAATAATTAAGAACACATTTATGTTGCACCATATCCAGAATGACAGTCTGGAGCATTGCGTTACAGTCACAGAGAACAACAATGGGAAAATATCAGTATACATGCACACACAAATAAACATCATTTTGTATAATAACGGATAAATCTTTATAGTGCCATGTCCAGAATAGTGATCTCGAGGCCCTGTAAAATTACTGAGTACAACAAAGAAAAAATACCGACATACACTTGAACGAACATAACTTGATAGAATTGTTAAAAAAAAAAAAAATGAAATCGACACTAACCCGTATATCTTCAGGCAGCAAAATATCACAGTAAGTTTCGCAAACATTTCATACATATATGCACTTGCACCTGCATGTACTGACCGATTACAAATGACATGAAAATCAAAGCATGGTACAACAATGGGAGATTACTCGTTAACACAACTTTCGAAGAGTTATGTTTGAAGTGCTTTCCGAGGCTAGCTCAAAATGACCTGGTCTAAATCACAAGGGAAAACAATATGGGACAGTCGAGCGTGAAAGTTTAGTTTTTGTGCGAGGTGGAGACGGAAGAGAGACCCGTAGTCAAATGGTCAGAACATTTTGCTGCAGAACTGACGCTCCTGGGTTCGGATCGGATTTTTAAAACCGCTCTGTCCATCCAGTAGTCAATGGGCACCTGGTACAGGTCAGGAAAGGTTAAGCCAGTGGAGGGAGAAGGAGAGGATCCGCCTTCCATAATGCCGTGCTTCGGACACAGTGAATCTCTGACAGTGACTGCCGTCAGACCATGGGACTTGAACCTTAGACCTTTTTAGTGGACACAATGGCCCTGAGCTTTTATACAGGCCTGTCCAGTTATTGTTGAATGTTTTTCATTCACTGATACTGCCGATGTACCTCGTGGAATTAGTTCTTCGTTAGCATTTAATCTTTAACCTTTAAAGTAAACAGAGTAACCCTGTGCTTTCATTCATGCCTGTCCACTTATTGCTGTATGTTTTTGTTTCACTGATACTGTCCGTGTACCTCGTTGCATTAGTTTTTGAGTTCTTTGCTAGCAAAATGGCGTCAGTAGACATAACTGTATCTGTGATTGCCATGGTACGTGATCTGCTGGAAAGAGATTGTTGTATTTAGCACGTCCTGGCTTCGTCCTAATGTCTGCCACTCTGTCTCACTGCCTATCTTGTTAGTCAAGACGAATGGCCGGAGACACCATGACGTCACGACATTGTCGACGCGAGTCGGTGACATTCTTCTTGTAATCCGCTCAGTGTGATTGTCAACGAGAGTCGGTGACTATCTTCTTGTAATCCGCTCATTGTCCGACATGGTTTCGCCTAGCAGGAATATGCTGTTCCCTGCGGTGTCTTTAAAAGAACAAATGTTTAGGAAAAGGCTGCCAGGAACAGAACCACCGATAGTATGATGACCGATTATAACGCACAGTCCAGGTAAAAACATGTGCCTACTGAGGGGCAAATGCACTCGAGCGCGAGCGAGTGAGACTGATGAACAGTCTGCTAAGTAGCCGAGACAACCAATACATAAATGTAACACACTAAAAAGTGGACATATTTACGTTCGAATGTTTGAATAACTGCAGTCATTGGGGCTTTCTTTCTACGATATTAAGTAAAGTATGCGTGTTCAACCTTAAATGCACACTGATTGTTATTAGAAACAAGCAGACAAAGTTTGTTTTCATGTAACATTACAAGTTTGTTTTCATACAAAAGTACACGAATTACGACTTTCACATTCTTCCCCAGTTTTTGCTCATATTTATTTCAAGGAAACAAGGAAAGAATTTGATGGTGAGTGTGAAGGGGAGGCCTGGGGTATAGGATATATTTCTCTTTGAAAGCATTCCTTGAGTGAGTGAGTGTGCGTATGTAGGCCTATGTATGTGTGTGCGTGTGTGTGTGTGTGTGCGTGAGTGAGTGAGTGTGTGTGTGTGTGTGTGTGTGTGTGTGTGTGTGTGTGTGTGTGTGTGTGTTTCAAATGGAAATATGAGGTGTGTGTGTCCGTGTGTGTGTGTTGTGTGTGTGTGTGTGTGTGTGTTTTGTGTGTGTGTGCGTGCGCGCGCGCGCGCGCACATAAGCGTGTGTGTCTGATCTTCTGTGCCATCCCAGTGGCATTACACACACGCCACTCATTCCGACCCCCATCCACAGGCACATCCCGCCCCGTCCCGTCGCAGCATCGGCAATCCATAGGGGTCGTTCAGAGGCAACCCACCGGAGGAGACACTGCACTGCTGCTGAGTCACTTCAGCGGTGTTCAGTGGTGCCTGTTCTGATCCAACATACGCAGGACACCACCTGCTAAGCCCCCTACTAAGTCGCGGAGCCGGCATTGAGTGTGTGTGTGTGTGTGTGTGTGTGTGTGTGTGTGTGTGGAGAGAGAGAATGTGTGTGTGTGTGTGTGTGTGTGTGTGTGTGTGTGTGTGTGTGTGTGTGTGTGTAACTATGTGACTGATGATAAGTGTGTGTGTGTGTGTAAGTGTGTGTGTGTGTGTGTGTGTGTGTGTGTGTGTGTGTGTAAGTGTGTGTATAAGTGAGAAAGAGGGAGGGGGGGGGGAAGAAGAAGAACAAGAAGAAATGTGTGCGTGTGTACGCGCGCGCGCGCGCGCGTGTGTGTATGATCTTCTGTGCTACCTCAGTGGCATTACACCCACACCACTCATTCCGACCCCCGTCCATAGCCACAGCCCGTCCCGTCCCGTCGCAGCTCCGGCACCGGCAATCCATTGGAACAGTCAGTGTCAAGTCGTTAAGAGGCAACCCACCGGAGGAGACACTGCACTGCTGCTGAGTCACTTCGGCGGTGTTCAGTGGTGCCTGTTCTGATCCTACATACGCAGGAAACCACCTACTAAGCCCCCTACTTAGTCATGGAGTCGGCATGAGTGAGCTGTCCCTCCGGAGAGTGCCATCACGGCCGTCCAACGACAGCCCCGATGAATTTGCCGATTCGGGTGACCCCGACCGAATCAAACCAAGGCCATAGATGTAAAGAGGATATCGAAACTGAGATCACCATGAGAGCAGGCTTGAAGGGCCACAGAATCTGAGACTTTTTTTTTAATGCTGATGGATGAAACAGATGAGTTTATAAAGTTTTTATTTTCAAATCACGGGACAGGTTGCGTGCGTGGGCTTGTGTGTGTGTGTGTGTGTGTGTGTGTGTGTGTGTGTGTGTGTGTGTGTGTGTGTGTGTGTGTGGGGTGGTGAGTTTGTATGCTCGGTGTCTTTTGATACTGTTTACGTGTATATACTAGTCTGAAGGCCAGATTTCAAGGTAAAACAAAATAAAGCTGTTTTCTCTAGCCGTATCTTCTGTCATCTGCATAAAGAAAGCGCAACCTATTCTTTAATACCACTAATTTTGCATCTGTTTACATTGTGTTTTTTACAGCTTATCTTACATGATTACATGAGCGTATTCGGAACATATAACTAAAGAAACCGATAAGTCATGCTTTAATTTAAGTCAGTTACCATGGTTATTACTGCCAACCGGAGGAGATTACTTATGGAAGGTGACAGATAATCAGTTAGACTGAGACAGGATATGAGTGGGAAAGTGAGGGAAAGGTACAGATGGGAGAGTGGGGTGGTGTTCTCTTTGCTCGTGAAGTGAATTTCATAAGTATGTACCTAACTTTTTTCATCCTGGAGGTGAGTTGTTTTTCTTGATACAGTGATGAAAAATTGCATTTGCTGTAGTTGTTCTAATGAAAGCAGACGGATTGGCTAAAGAATCGGGTGTTGTTTGAATCCATCTGGCATCCGACGTAACACTTGACATGTTGCCAGCTCATCTTCATGTGTTGTCGTTCCGGTGGCATCAGTGAAATGTTAGATGGGTTCCCTTCCCCCTTGTCGCCAGGGATGTTATTCCCGTCAGACATACCGTCTTTGACATTAACACTTAATGTATCCCCCCCCCCCCCTCTCTCTCTCTCTCTCCACTGAACCTATAAGTATTTGTCATTACCTCGGGGTGGGTACGTGCTCGAATGCATCACACACTGTTCATGTGTGGAAAAGGGAGGGAGTGGGGAGGGGTTTGTTCTTGTCCATACATGAAACGTTAACAACATTCGATGTGCTGATTTTGTGTTCCCTAGAAAATACACGGGGTGACCAGCACAATACCCACTGAAATGCAACATTGGTGACGTGTATCCGGCCTGGCACGCTGTTGCCGCACATGCGCGAAGCTGTGTTGACGGTGTCACCATAAATGTCATAGCGAGGCTTCTTTTTTCCGATCACCCCCGCCACCACCGTCCCAGAATGAAAACCCACCTGTATCTGTCAGGAGGATGACCATAGTTCATTCATTATTGTCCGACAAAACTCTGTGACATCCGTGATCATTATTCATTAGCATGCGTATCACATAATATTGGTCGTATCAGTTTCCATCAGAATAATGATCATAATGCAGTAATGAGCATCATGTTTGCCAGTCACATCTTTACCGATACGAGCAACAAACCTAGATTATTCATTATTAATCAAAGTTATCATTACTAATTCAGGATGGAAATCAACCAGTATATCACAATTTGCTTTACATCAGGAAACGAACCAATAGAACACAATGCAATAGCCGTGCGGCATAAAAATAATGGACTCTGGAAGGAATGACCAAAAGTAGTGCACAATGATTCTGTCATCAAGAAAACGCATAGACACATGTAAACACTTACACCCGACAGAACAACCTTAAACTGTGAATTCTGATGTACTTGCAATCAATAAGATACATACACCCGACAGAACAAACGTTTGATTTAGACCATTCGCAATCCATAAGCACTGAGACACGCATCACAAATGAAGAAGACACCCAGACACACGTGCTAATTTGTTCTTCCAATGAAAAGCAGCCTATTAGGTTTGTGTGTGTTTGGAAAAAAAATGAAGGGCGACAGAAAGAGAGAGGGAAAATGTAAAAAAAAATCGAAATGGGGAAGCGTGTACCTTTCTTCCTTTTTGTGGCCTATGAAGAAGGGCGTGTACACATGCACACTCTCTCTATCTTGGGCCATCTCTCCTTCCCCTCTTCCCCGCCCTTCTCTCCCCGCTTTCCTCCCTGCCCCTCCAAACAAAAGAAGAAAAAAAATTCAAGGGCTGTATACAGTTGAGGCCTAAACAACAACAACAAAATAAACAAAAACCACCACGTTACCTTGGATAAACACTCCGAAAACAAAACTCTTCAAAGCTTCAAGTCCTATCAGGTGGATTCCACAGAACAACTGTGGACTCTTGCATTTCAACAACCAGGGCCAGTACAATTCAGCGATACCCAGCGCTCTACCGCCCTCTTCGTGCACATTGCTCCAAGTCTAAGTGACGTGCATATTATGGTCCTTTACAGGCGCCGGCCTTTTTTTTTGTCAGACTATTCTGACGACCAACTTAGGGGCGTAAAGAATATTAATACATACATAGTTCGCTGACATCTGTGGATAGGATTGAGCATGATGAACGTCATAAAGCCTGACTTGCCCTTGCCACAGTCCAAACCATACCAACCGCCCCCATCCTTTGCCCACTGATCCCTGACCTCTCCTTCCCTGGCATCACTGGGGTCCCGTGTTACCTGAAGAGGCAGACCGGTGGCCGGGGAACGGACATAGCTGGCCTCCACGATCATGTCCATGGCAAAGTCCGCCATCCTCTCCGCGTGGTCCATCTGGGCTTCAGGGACACCAGTCACTGCCATGTAGGCGTCCCCTATCGTCTCCACCTGTCATCATCGTTGTCATCATCATCTTCGTCATCGTTATCATCATCATCATCATCATCATCATCATCTTCATCATCTTCAGTTATGATTTGATACCCTGCCACTATCTAGAAGGCATCCCTTCAGTCATCACCTTTCGGCATCATATCATCATCATCATCGTCATCATATTAAGTTATGTAAAGTGCACCTATCTCTACTAAATAGGCGTCACCTGTCGTCATTATCTGTCGTCGTCTTCGCCGTCGTAATCATCATCATCATCATCATCATCATCATCATTAGCTCTGTCGCCTCCACCTGCCATCATAATCATCGTCTCATTATTTCTGCCATCTTCACTTACTTTCATCATCATCATCACCATCACCATCATCATCATCATCATCATCATCATCACCACCACCACCATCAATCCTGTCGTCTCCACCTAACATCATCATCATCCTCATCCTCATCCTCATCATCATCATCATCATCATCATCCCCATCCTCCTCCTCCTCCTCCTCCTCCTCATCATCAGTTCTGTCGTCTCCACCTGCCATCAAAATTATCATCGTCTCATCATTTCTGTCGTCTTCACTTACTTTCATCATCATCATCATCATCATCATCATCATCATCATCATCATCACCACCACCACCACCACCACCACCACCACCACCATCATCATCATCATCATCACCACCACCACCATCAATCCTCTCTTCATCTAACATCATCATCATCATCATCGTCATCATCATCATTATCATCATTATTACCATCATCATCATCAATTCTATCATCTCCACCTGTTATCAACATAATCGTTGTCTTCGTCGTCATCACAATCATCATCATCAACATCACCATCATCATCATTATCAGCTGTCTTCACCTGTCTCATCATCATCATCATCATCATCATTCATCAAACCGGTCATCTTAACCAGCCAATATATCATTATCAGATTTTTCTTCTACGTCCGACATCATCATCAGTTTTCTCTGTTGTCACAATCACTCTCAACTAAGTCTCCATAATTGTCTTCAATTGACATTAATCATTATCATTTAACGTCTCAAGCATCATCATGAGCTTCTGGCATCCTCGTCTTTAACATGTAGACATCCGCTGTAATCTCTGCCTGTGATTATCATCATATATTATGTTTGTCATTATTATGTATCTCTGATGTATCCTTTATGGCTTCTTTGATACATCCTCTGTGGCGTTTTCAATTGTCTTCACATGTCGCCGACATTGTTGTCGTCGTCGTCATCATCATCATCATCACCATCACCACCATCATCATCATCATCATCATTATCATCATCATCATCATCATTATCATCATCATTATCATCATCATCATCATCACCATCATCATCATCATCATCATCATTGCGATCACCATCATCATCATCATTATCATCACATCATCATTATCACTACCACCAATAACAACATCACCACCATCATCTCATGTATCCTATATTTTTCAAATGAAAAAAAGGGAATTACTGTACCATCAAATGAAAGAACAGATCAACTACAAAAGAAACACTACGCGTTTCGACATCATTGGTCTTCTTCAGGCAAGACATTAAAGACAAGGAAAACGAAGGACGAACAGTCACTCACCTCCTCAAACTGCGCCTAACGCGTAGTGTTTTGTTTTGCAATTTGTCTATTTTTTCGTTTGACGGCACAGTAATTACACGTTTTTAAAATTTTGTTTCAGTTTCTGCCTTCAGTCACCTCACTTTGAAATTTTTATCTTTTAATTGTTCCAACATATATTTATCATTGTCATTGCTGTCATCATCGTCATCATAATCAAGATAGCCTAATCTTTAAGTGTCACCATATCACACCTCATTTTCTCAATCTTTTTCCCCCCTTTCTTGCCCTCCTTTTGTGTGTTTGTTTTTGTTTGATGTGTTCATCTTCATCGTTGTTTTCTTTTTCACAACCAGCATCTCTTCATTTTCATCAGTCCAACCAACATGACCAAGTCCTTTTCGTACATAGTTCTCTTACTTCGATTGATAAGTACACTACGTGCGCAGTGTGTGTGTGAGTGTGTGTGCGCGCGCGCGCGCGCGTGTGTGTGTGTGTGTGTGTATGAGTGGGAGATGAAGAATGAGAAGGGGGGGGGGGGACTAAGGCCTAAAGGTCACCTTGTAGACTTTATGGACATCGGTGTGTGTGTCAAAGCGGAAATACATGTCGTTGAGCATGTCGACCACCTCGTCGGCAGAACAGGTCCACACAATGTCGGCAAAAGTAAGGATGCTGCTGAACAGCACGGTGGCCCCGTCGTGCTTCTCTGTAACACCGCATTACATTGAACACCCCCCGTCAGATGGTACACCTCTTCACATGAAATACCCCGTCACATGGAGCAACTGTCACATGGAACACTTCCTTACGTGGAACACACGTCAGTGGAACATCCCGTCACATGAAACACTTCTTCAACGGAACATCCCGCCACATAGCACACCAGTCACATGGGATACCTCAAGACATGAAACACCCCGTCACAAGGAACACACATCATGTGGAACACTCCGTGACAGGGAAAACCCATGTATATGGAACGCTCTTAACTAAAGAATAACCCGCTTCATGGAACACATTGCATGGAGCACCTCATTACAGGGAACACACTGTCACAGGGAACACCCCATCACAGGGAACACACCATCACAGGGAACACTGCCACGTAGAATATCCAGCGACTTGGAGCACCCTATCACATGGAACTCCAATCACATGGAACACACATCGCAAATAACACGCTTCTATGACACTGTCATACCTTGAGATTTTGTAACATTCCTTGGCACTGTAATACTCGGTGACATTGAAACACCCTACGATACTTACATCCAGTGATATTGTAGCATTCCGCAATATGGTCAAATCACGCGTCACTCTAAAACACCACCATTACCCCATGACATGGTAACACTGAAATGCAATGACACATTAACATTTTCACTTTCAGACACTCTGACACCCTGTAACATGGTAACACATAATAACATTAGTACCTCGTGACGGTGTTACACCCCGCGACAATATAACAATCCGTAATACTGTTACACCCTGTGACATCAGTTTATTTCCGCCTTAAGACATAGATATTTTTCTTTGAGTGCACTGAATTTCCCATCGCGGACAAAGGTGCTGTTTTGTGGGTATGTCAAAGCATTCAAACTTTTTATTGAAGTCTTTTCTTTTTCAAAGGTATCCCCACAAATAGATGTACCGTCTCTGTCATTTAAACATACGGGTAATTCGGTTTTATCTTGTTCTTTAAAATACCTACTTACGCCTTTGAGGCAACAAAATAAACCACATGCGAAGAACTGCTTTCACTATTCAGTTCTCCATGATTACATTATACATCTTCTCCATCATATTTTGTCCTTTGACATCCGTGCTGTGGTCGTCATAGTGCACCGCCACCCAGGTCTTTCCCTGGCAGGATATGTTTCGGTTCCAGTTTAAAACCAGCTTTTTCCACACCATTTGACCACGGTCGACACCCGCCCCAGATCTATTCGGCTTTACTGTCTTAGTTTTCAAGACACACGCTATCACTGGGGGTATGGTGGAGAAATGAGAAGAAAAAAAACTGCCCCTAGGATCGAACAATTGACCCAGGAATATCAGGTTCCACGGAGAAAACGTACTGGCCCATCTTGTTCAATGCAATGTGAACTGGGAACTGGCTGTTTTGGCACTCTCTGGGCCCTGCTAGTAAATGGACTGGAAAAAATCAAAACAGTCAGTTCCCCCTGACGATCTTGACAAAACAACTAACTTGGTTTAGGTCACTTGCCCCATGCTTCGGAACACGAACACAAAATGAAATTTCGCCATAATGTCCGTGCGCAGTAGAAGACTGATAAGGCGAAAGAAAGTAATAGCAATCTATCATTTTTGAACATGCGCAAGCATATGCTCGACTGACATTTAGTGTAAAAAATACTGCTCATTTTGTTCGGTTCATTCAAAGAAAAATTACATATCGTAAATAAAATCAGGTGTTAATAAGTTGAAAAACGCTGTGAAACCAATTCAAAATTAAGTGCCGATTTGTACAAGTCTGGCTTGGTCAGTTAGTACCACAACATCTGGCTCATGCCGGGAATCACACGCATGCTTCCGCCCACGTCCAGACAAAGCCAGTACCGGCATTCACGTAGCCATATTCGGTCAGCTGTCGAGCCACTTTCCGCGGCATCAGTTCGAGCAGCAGTTCATCTGTCTTCTGTTTCTCCTGGGCCAGAGCTTTAGACGTATTCTTCAAGGCCGTCGTCGTCTCGTCCAGCTCTATGCTGTGTGTCGAACATACACACCCATGCGCACACACATAGACACAGACACACACACACACACACACACACACACACACACACACACACACACACACACACACAAGCGCGCGCTTGCACACGCTCAGCACATCAACACCGCTTAGTTAAAGTTGACGCTCATTTTCATTGCTGTTTGTTCTGAAACCTGCATGCACAATCAACAACCAGTTACTGCACACTAAAGTCTGGCTTTCGTGCACTGCGAAGAAACAGCAACTCGTACAACGTTCTCACTAATCTCTAGCTGTGATATCACCAAAAATGACTCTCTGACACCCTAAACAGTTTTCTGCATTCCCCAAAAAACCATCTACCTCACATTTGTCGTTCAAAGAACCCCACACTACAAGCAATCCTGATCCCACCTCATGCCATCGACATGCAACCAAACTAAACCCTACTCATGCTCCCTGATGACTCCTACTCATTAGTCACATTGCGGTGCCACTCACGCTGCCTCGATCTCGGTCATTCGCTGCTGGTTTAGTAGCAGAAGCTGCCGCATGCTATCGTAGATCATGAAGTCGGACAGGAAGACCTTCTGATCCTTCACATCGTTAAGAGAACGCATGCGGGGAGAGCCCATGAACAAAATGCGGCAGCTGTTTGGTAACCACATCATCTGGCCTGTAACCGTCACACATCCACCACATCATACGACCTGCAACAGTACGTCTGACACGTCATTATTATCTGTAACATTGTTATTATTTGCCCTTCCTTTCATCGAACAGTAGCTGTTCTTTAAACTGGAGAGGTACGCCACAATATGTGGAAGTATGCTTAGAGATGAATTCGTGGCAAATTGGAATCTTTTGAAAAGATTTTAAATATAAACGTATATGTGGCCGTTTATTTTATCATTCTGGTCCACAGTGCCTCCTGCCAGACTCTGTTTCACTTCTTGAAGTCTGTAAAGACATGGTAGAATTCAATCTGGTCTTGGGGGTGCTCTTTCCAAAGAGTTTACAGGTGGAAAGTCTGTTCTATGGTACTTCTGACTGTGTGGAAGCCAGCCTGTTCTTTAGCAGTGATGGTATCTGCTCGCGGATGTCGACAATTCAGAATGATTATGAGCATTGATTTGCTGCCACGACGTATCAAACTGATCGTGTGATAATTTTAACGGGGTTGGAGATTTCCTTTCCCGGGGAGGTGACGCCTGGCAATTGAGTTCATTGCGGGGGCCACTCCTTTGTGTGCCAGATTTTGTTGCAGATAGCAGGAGTGTATCAGTCGCTGCATCACCACCATGTCTGAATAGTTTTGCATGGATGTTGTACTTGTGGATGCTTTCGGCAATGTCACTGCTACCACAACTTCTCCACAGACGGAGGGGAAGGAGAACACACACACACACACACACACACACACACACACACACACACACACACACACACAACACTACGATGGACGATACAGAATAAACAGTGCAAACATTAGCAGGGACCGAGCGATGGCGCACAGCCCACAGAACTGGAAAACTTCGTTTAATTATCTTCAGAGTGGCGCTCCAACGGAGTTAGGGAAGAAGAAGTCTGTGAGTGTAGTTTGAATGCTAAAGGGTCAGTGTCGACGTCATACTCTATATATTACTTTTGTTGTATGTCTTATGCGTGGAGAAAGCATTTTGGGTGTCATGGTCATCAACACATGAAATATCTGGTATTTCACTGTGGCATTCATACAGTAGTACAACAGACGGTATGTCTGATATTTCCCTGCTTTAGTCACATAGTAGTCATCAACACATGAAATATTTGTTATTTGCCCTTGGCATTCATACAGTAGTATAACAGATGACGTGCCTGGTATTTCGTGTGTCATTCACTCATTGGTCACCAACACTAAGGTCTCTGGTCATTTCCCTGTGTCATTCACACTCTGGTCACCAACACTAAGGTCTCTGGTCATTTCCCTGTGTCATTCACACTCTGGTCACCAACACTAAGGTCTCTGGTCATTTCCCTGTGTCATTCACACTCTGGTCACCAACAACACTAAGCTATCTGGTTATTTTCCCAGTGCTATTCACACAGCAGTCACCAACACATGATTTTTTTTTCTCGAACTGCTTAGCAGCAAAATGGAAGTATGATAACGTGCATGGACTACGGCATTTAGCCAGTGCTGTTCCTTCTTTCATTAAAGCGGATTTTTGCCGACAATCTGATTTGCCGCTGTCATATAAGAATAAGATGTATTGCAGTGACTAGACCATTGATCAACTGTGGGGCAGTGTTCGACTAGTTTCCACTCTGCAAGGGAGATACGTTGGTGTGTGGTTGATTTAAGTCGTGTCGTTGGGGGCTAAATCGCATGTAGTGCATTTTTCACCTTGACCAGAAAGAAGATATGTTGCCATATGAATGATGATATCAAGGATAAAATGTTGGACAAGGTCACCTTGTCATTAATGAAGATATTGGACAGGTTTTTTTTTTTTTTTTACCTTATCCTGTAAGATGATCTGTTGACCAGTGAGTAAGTTGTTGGAGTGTTGACCTTGTCCCTAAATACAGGTGATGTTGGACGGTGTCTAACCTGCCGGTCATGTAATTGTTGGAGTTCAGTGCATGTTGAACAGCTTTTCTTTTCTTCCCCCCCTCCCCCCGCCCAGTGTGATTGGCTGAGCTAAATGTGCACTGAAAGTGAAGCAAAGGATGTGGTGTTGTATGGTTGGGAGACTATAGGTGAGCGCTAGCGCTGGGGTAGATGTAGATGGAAATAAAGTATGGTTGCCATGCTAATCCTGGAAGTCCCGCGATGACCTCGATGACAGATGGAGTGGAAAACACTGCGGAACGATCGCCGTGCCCAAAGCCATTTGAATGTGCGTGAACTCACCTTTGAGAGTGAGGGGTTGTTGGTGCTCGCTACCAGACCCGACCTTAATGGTGAAGACGCTGTTGATGAAGCCGATAAACTGCTTGGCGGTGGTCTGGATGATGGGCTGCAGCAGGGTGGCTATGTCGCAGAAGCGGGTCTGGCTGTCGATGGGGGACGACAGCAGTCGATGGATGTTGTTGCCGCATTGTAGGATCTTCAGCTCGCTGTCCATCAGCACGTGATAGGGAAAGGCGAAGCCCATGTCAGCTACCCTGCACAAGAGAACGGGTCCTCGCAGGATGACAAGTGAGAGGAGGGGGAGAGAGAGGGGGCAGCTGGAAGGGGGGGGGGGAGAGAAGGGAGACAGATGTCGCCCACAAACCACATGACGTCAGTACTAATGGACATGAGGTTCCGCTCCTGAACACAATCAAACACCACGTATGTACTTTGACCTCCTCAGTTTCACCCCCAGCGTCATCCCCCTTTATTCTCCTCCTGCCACCTGCTGCCTGCTTTACACGAGCAAGTGGCTCAGTCTGTTTAAAGCAAGCAAGCAAGCACGCACGCACGCACGCACGCACTCACTCACTCACTCACACACACACACACACACACACACCACACACACACACACACACACACACACACACTTATGCAGTAGCCTCTGCATTCCTTCAGATAGTTCTCATCATCGACCACCTCGTCAAGATGCCACAAGCAAAGAGCCTTCAAAAGCACGAATTCCTTTCTCGGACTTCAAACCGGAAGACCAAAAATACGCCAGATGCCTCTTCTAAGAGGGATGGAACGCATTCACTGCCGTGGAAACTCTCAATGTACTCAGGGTGAAAGGAATTCTGTCCATCTGTGTCCGGAAACCATACAGAGGAAACGGTCTCGTGCAGCCTTTCAGCTGTGCAGAGGATCAACGGTTCTACCCTGTGCTTAACATCCAGCCTTGGATATCTCGTGGATTCCTTGAAAACCGCATTCTGATATGTTGTCTTGGCGAGTTTTGAATATATTTTTTAAAGAATATCGGTATTTTTCATTCGGTTTGATTCTATCGCGTTTCATGATAAGCTTTGCTCCAGAACGGCCTTTCTGTCTCAGCGGTTGATTTGGATGTTCAGTCTTGGCCTTCTAATGTGTATTCAGTCGCAGTGTTGACTAGCATGCAGCCGTGATATCGCCTTCGTGGCCAGTAGGGCTGCAGACACAATGACTTCACTTCACGTCGCGCTCTAGCACTCCTGTTTCAGCTAACCTAAACCCATCACTTCATTATGTCCGTCGCTCTGCGTTGTTAGGACTGATGAGTATTTCGTGAAATTGGCGTCGGTGGAAAAACGTATTGCGCGCTCTTCTGTCGACCATACCACCTTGTCATACATCACCACAGAGCAACCACTTCGGTCAAATCCCACGACTTTGGTTAATTGTTATGATCATCGAGCTGAAGCGCTTTTTTGTGAAGGTATGGGAAAGAAGTGACAGCGTAGAATTTTTTTTAGGGGGAGTTAACCGAAACGTCACAACTGCACTTTTTCACACAGCCTGCTGTGAAGTTGTTGATTTCTTTTGTAGCATCCATCCATCCATCCATCCATCCATGCATTTATCAATCCATCCGTCCATATTGCTTGCTTGTCTTTCAAAAGGATATGTGCTATGCTGCTGAGCAACTCTCTCTCTCTCTCTCTCCTCTCTCTCTCTCTGCTCTCTCTCTCTCTCTCTCTCTCTCTCTCTCTCTCTCTCTCTCTCACATTCATTCGTATCATACGTAATATATGGAAATACTTTTAGCAGAAGCTGTCAATGCGTTACATAACGACTGAAGACAATTTGACGTGCATGTATTACACGTAACACGTTACACGTACTGCGCAAAACTTTGCCTAATGGATGAACTGAAGAGGGACCTAGTCTCTGGTTCCAATTCCTGTCTGTTTGAAAATCCTTTTCTTCTTCCACGCAGTCAAGGCATTTGTTATTAACAAGAGGATTTTTACTCGGAAAAGGCTGAACCAGAGAGATTAGATTATTCATACTTTATCTCAGCCAAGTTCATGCATTACACAGTCTTGCGCAGTACGTGAACTGTGCATAAGCATGGGTTACGCATAACAACACATGTACACAGTATGATTCACCAAGGCACTATATCAGATATCGGTGGTAACATTTGTACAAACGGACAGTAGAACTGGACAATGTAGACACAGAATGGAAAAAGAGCTTGGAAGACAGGTTGATATGGTTTTCACTGTGGGCAGAAAGTAACGCACCATAATGAACGACTCTCACACAATTTGAGGTCTAATTTGTGATTCACAGTACGGATTGTGCGTTTCAGTTCTGTAAGTGCCCTCTATCAAACCAAACAATAGGCGCCCTATGGTAGCACACTTTCACATAGTCCAATGTCTCTTTTTACCTGTCAACAAACGTGATAGACTGGAATAAACGTTTTTCACAGTGTAGATGTGAACTGAACCTTTGTAAGCAAAGACTGTCTGCACAAGTTGCTCATAGACTGAAAGTTGTATGGGGGTCGTGAGACTTACTCGAATCCGTTATTCCTTTTCCCATAATTTCAGCGGGCTGTTTTGTCTTTTCACCTGACTAAAGGAACGAGCCTTTTAAAATCAGGGGCTGCGTTACCATTCCTTTTAACAGAAGGACTGTTAACACCCACACAACCCCCTGAGCATCCGTTTTATATGGACTCTATAGAATTTGGTACAGAGCAAGACGACTGACGTCATTAAGGAGCGCTGGCCCCCTTCGACGAAGTTCTTCATGTTGATGGTCATCCGACGCTGGTGCTGCCTCTCTTCTCTGGCCGTTTGCGCAGTTGTGCCTTGCTCTTCTGTGGAGCGCAACTTCTCTATCTGAACACACACGCACGCACGCACGCACACGCACGCACCACACACACACACACACACACACACACACATATTATATATATATATATATGAACAAACGCGCGCGCGCCCGCATGTACACACACACACACACACACACACACACACACACCACAACACAACCCAGCAATACCACACTGCACACACACACACACACACACACACACACACACACACACACTACATCACAAACACACACACACACACACACACACACACACACACACACACACACACACACAATATATACAACCACCACCAACACACACACACACACACACACACACTACACACCACACAAACACACACACACACACACACACAACACACACACACACACACACACACACACACACACACACACACAAGCGCGCGCGTGCACGCACGCACGCACGCACAGATATAAGAGCAGAGACTAGTAAACATGATCAGTGATCCATTGCATGCGATGATGACTCAGAAACTCCGCAGGCGAGAACGCAGTCCCAAAGTCCTATCTACAGTTGCAGCCGTATTGTGGGCATGTGACAGCAGTGGTGAGTTCGGTCTTCTCTCCTTGCGAGCTTGACGCTTCTGGTCCACATCTTGTGGAAGGATCTCTTCAAAGACCCGATCTCCCTAGTGGACAGCAAGTCGCCAGGCGCTGCAGACAGTGGCAAAGGTCCCCCGTACGATCCGATAAATGCGACAGACGGTCAGGGTTGCTTTCAGGCAGTATCAAGTGACCGGCCAGTGTATCCCTCGCCAAATGACAGCTGCGAGAAAAGGACAAGCTTTGGAAGTCGTTGCGTGTCGTTCATCCGGACTGAAGTGTTAAAATCAGTCGGAAGTAGGCCATCATGATGCGTGCCACAGTCCCAGGTAAGTTTGCTGTGCGAGGCATATTTTTGTGTTTGACATATATCCTCCCAAAAAATGCTCATGAACTTTCCCAGGCAGAAATAAATTAGGTTTAGAGGAGAGACAGACGATAAGAGATGAAACAAAACGTAAGGGAAGAAATGAAACGTTAATGAAATGAAGAAGTGAAGGGTGAGAGGGGAGGTGCAAAGGTAATTGGGGGAATGATGGGTAAATAGAGGGTAAGAGGAAATGAAAGGAAGGAGAATATATATATATATATATATAGGATAGGAGGGAAAATGAAGGGTAAGGAGGGAAATAAGGGATGAGAGGGAAAATGAAGGGTAAGAGAGAAAATGAAGGGCAAGATGGGAAAGAATAGGTAAGAAGGGATTTAAAGGATGAAGGGGGGAGCGAAGGGCGAAGGTATGAGAAAGGTAGAAGGAGAAATGAAAGATAATAGAGGAAACGAAATGAAGGACGAGAGAATAAACGAAGGTTGGGTGGGAAAATGAAGCATAGAAGCTTAAGTGACAGCCTGGAGGGGAGGAATGAATGAAAGGAAATGAAATAGAGAGAAGACAATGAGAGGGGAAATGAAGGATAGAGAGGAAATGAAGGGTAAGAGGGAAATGAAGGAATAGAGAGGAAATAAGGGTAAGAGGGGAAATGAAGGATTAGAGAGGAAATGAAGGGTAAGAGGGAAAATGAAGGATTAGAGAGGAAATGAAGGGTAAGAGGGAAAATGAAGGAATAGAGAGGAAATGAAGGGTAAGAGGGGAAATGAAGGATAGAGAGGAAATGAAGGGTAAGAGGGAAAATGAAGGATTAGAGAGGAAATAAAGGGTAAGAGGGGAAAATGAAGGAATAGAGAGGAAATGAAGGGTAAGAGGGAAAATGAAGGAATAGAGAGGAAATGAAGGAAGAGGGGAAAATGAAGGATTAGAGAGGAAATGAAGGGTAAGAGGGAAATGAAGGATTAGAGAGGAAATGAAGTAGAGGGAAATGAAGGATTAGAGAGAAATGAAGGGTAAGAGGGAAAATGAAGGATTAGAGAGGAAATGAAGGGTAGAGGGAAATGAAGAATTAGAGAGGAAATGAAAGGTAGAGGGAAAATGAAGGATTAGAGAGGAAATAAGGGTAAGAGGGAAATGAAGGATTAGAGAGGAAATGAAGGGTAAGAGGGAAATGAAGGATTAGAGAGGAAATGAAGGGTAAGAGGGAAAATGAAGGATTAGAGAGGAAATGAAGGGTAAGAGGGAAAATGAAGGATTAGAGAGGAAATGAAGGGTAAGAGGGAAAATGAAGGAATTAGAGAGGAAATGAAGTGAGAGGGAAAAATGAAGGATTAGAGAGGAAATGAAGGGTAAGAGGGAAAATGAAGGATTAGAGAGGAAATGAAGGGTAGAGGGGAAATGAAGGAATAGAGAGGAAATGAAGGGTAAGAGGGAAAATGAAGGATTAGAGAGGAAATGAAGGGTAAGAGGGAAATGAAGGATTAGAGAGGAAATGAAGGGTAAGAGGGAAAATGAAGGATTAGAGAGGAAATGAAGGGTAAGAGGGAAAATGAAGGATTAGAGAGGAAATGAAGGGTAAGAGGGAAAATGAAGGAATAGAGAGGAATAAAGGGTAAGAGGGAAAATGAAGGAATTAGAGAGGAAATGAAGGGAAGAGGGAAAATGAAGGATTAGAGAGGAAATGAAGGGTAAGAGGGGAAATGAAGGATTAGAGAGGAAATAGAGGGTAAGAGGTAAAATGAAGGATTAGAGAGGAAATGAAGGGTAAGAGGGAAAATGAAGGAATAGAGAGGAAATGAAGGGTAAGAGGGAAAATGAAGGATTAGAGAGGAAATGAAGGGTAAGAGGAGAAATGAAATATAAGAGGTGAAATGAACAGATAAGAGGGAAAACAAACGGTGAGAGGGTAAATGAGGGTAAGAGGGGAAGCGAAAGGAAAGAGGGGAGTTGAAGAAATTAAGGCTGAGAGGGAAATAGGGTATACAAGAGGACAGAGGAAACTACAATGATGGTAGTCGCGCTACAACTGCCGAGTGACTGATTTCTCAGGCTTGATTCTGTCGGAGAGTGATGTCTTCGTTCAGTGACCGCGGTCCGTCGACCATGGTTGAAAGTCCATGAGACCGGCCTCGGGAACCCCCTCCACCTATCGCCCTGAGCTGCGCTGGCCGTAATCATACTGGCTTTTTAGCTGTCCTACATTACAAGAGAAGTGTGGTGTGACTTCAGCCACAACTCGAGGAGTGACACTGAGCCGTAACCTCCCCCCCCCCATTTCTTCCCCTCCCCTCCCTCTGTCACACACCTCCCCACCCGACTGTCACAACTCATTGTCATCGACCCTAACCCCCGTTGGGATACCGGGGACTCTTTAGTGCAAACAGTTTGCCGCCTTCTCAAAGTTTCCTGCTAGAAACTTCACCTTTTCTGTCAATATCTTTACCTTTCTTTTCCTTTAATTTTAGCCACTCTCTACTGTCTTTCGTTTTTGTTCTGCATTTGAAAGATCCTTCTCCTATCTTTGTCCCGGAAATTCTTTTACATTTCGTGGGGGTGGAGGGAGGTACAATTCATGACATGCCAGACTTTTGTTGTTCTGCTAACTTTGTAGGAAAAATCGTACACGCTGCCCAGACAGGATAAGTGTCGCCATTTCTGACGTATCTGGCTGGCCGTATAGTGTTTTTACGTGTTTGTTGTTGTGGTTGTTGTTGATGTAAACTTTTTCCATTACCTTCCATTTTGTTAATCCAGGCGTGAGAAATGCCCGGCGCTGTCGCCACAGCCTAGTTTTATATATCTGCCTTAAGGATGTCGATAGTTTAGCTATCATGTCATGGACGGTTTTGGTCCTTTGATGATCACATTTGTCTCTGTTGTTTTGTTTTTTTGTCACTCTTTAAAGATTGTATCCTTCCCCGCTTGTTTACAGCCGTGAGGAGGCCATGTCAACTTTAATAAATACATAATAAAAGGCTACAAAAGGGTCAACTGTGACAAAAGGCTAAAAATACCAAAGACTTTGACCCTCAGGTTAAGTGTACCGAACCATGTAAGTCGCAATAGTGATCACCATCATGTCGTCATCAGTATCACTCTTACCGTCAACAGGTAGGGTAAGGTAATGTTTTAGCCCAGCCGACATCATCACAACTCTGAACATTATCACCTGATCCTAACTAGCATCACTGACCCTCATGGAGGCGTGGTACTGGATCCTGCCCCCCTCCACCTCCTTCTGGTTACTGCTGATCATGCGGACCTTGACCGGCTCGTTGTACATGTCTCGACCCACCGCCTCCACGATGCCTGTCACAACGGGCAGTGGGAGTTAAAAGACAGACATGTTCTTCAAGTTTCCCCTTCACCACACAGTCTGGGGTTACAGAAATGTAACATGTTTTCTCCATTCCTATCACATCACACAGTTTAGGTTACAGAAATGTAACGTTTCCTTCTTTCCTCTCACGCCATACAGTTCGGTGAAAGAAAAGAAACGTGTTTCCTCCATTTCTGTCACAGCACACAGTTATGTTTCCTCCATTTTTGTCGCAACACACAGACTGGGTTACAGAAAAGGAACTGTTTCCTCTTCATTCCTCTCATTCCACACAGTTTAGGTTACAGAACAGGAACATGTTTCATCCATTCCTCTCATTCCACACAGTTTAGGTTACAGAAAAGGAACATGTTTCCTCCATTCCTCTCATTCCACACAGTTTAGGTTACAGAAAAGGAACATGTTTCATCCATTCCTCTCATTCCACACAGTTTAGGTTACAGAACAGGAACATGTTTCATCCATTTCTACCACATCACTCAGTTTAGGATGCAGAAAGGATTATGTTTCCTCCATTCCTCTCATTCCACACAGTTTAGGTTACAGAACAGAAACATGTTTCCTCCATTTCTACCACATCACTCAGTTTAGGATGCAGAAAAAGATTATGTTTCCTCCATTCCTCTCATTCC
>CM065721.1:15711358-15743858 GCA_033310375.1 Conus canariensis
GTCGCAAATCGCCAAGATTCGTCGCAAAAAAGATTGAGATAAAATGTTAGAGCTTTCCGTACAAAATGAGGCTATGTTTGTTTTTTTTCTGGTTCCACTTCAGTTAGAAGGAGTGTAAAAGCAAGAAAATGAAAATGAATGATTTTACTTATTTCAAACACAGCGTGTTTGTGTTCTTGTGTGTGTCTAACAGTAATTGTCATATAGATGTAGTAGTACTAGTAATGTGTGCGTGGGGGTGGGATGTGTATGAAGAGTTTGTATAAGAAAGTTGTGGAATAGGCCCACTGCGTTCATGAACCGAATTTGCTTCATGGCACAGGCAGTGAGAGTGGCTAAGAATTTTTAGCACAGGTGTTCTTGTCAAGGTTTTTTTTTTTTATTATTTCAGAATCTCGATGCTAATGTTTGTTTCTTTTAATAGATTTAATCGAAGCCATTTTAGTTTAGAAAGGTCGGGCAGGTACCTTAAAGAATCAAATAAAGTACATTTTAAACAAATGATGACTGTCCAGGATGTGTCTTAAAAATGATAATAATCGCATGTCTACATCCGAGAGAACCCAAACCACACATATCAAAGATACACAATTTATTCTAAACGTAACGACAATCGCCTAATGTGAACTCAGTTCTTATTTATACGTATTCTATTGGTCGCGGCTTTTTGACAAAAGTTGTCGCAGGGATTTTTTTCAGCTACGATTCATTTAAGCTGCAGCTGATGGGGGACCGTAACGTGTATGTAGTGGGTCAGATAACAGGAACGTTGAAAATAAACACGGCAAAATAACTGCTGATAAGATTTTGTTGCCAGCTGCACTTCTCGTAAGATTTCTAATACGGTGGACATCCGAGCACAGTGTCTTAGGGAAGTTTATTTATGCAGTCTTGATTATTTAGATAACTAAATACTACTTTCAATTAGTTTTATGAGGGTTGCTTTGCTGTTACACGACCGTATTAGTTTGCTGATTAGCTTTTGTATGTAAGAGTAAAAAGGCAAATCTGAATCAAACATTATTTCCTAATTACGCATACTCACCATTTTCAGGTCACTGGGAACACTGGTGTGTGACCAAGCTTTCCCAAGCTTTTTTCAACGCGAAGTTATCGTAGGGTTGCAGCATGAAGTCACATTCTTTTCTGCTTTTACATCAACAATACTATTCTATACGTCACATCTGCATTACTAATGACGTCAGAAGTTAATCTCGACAACAAGGAGTTTGAAAGAAGGAATGCACAAAGATGCACTTTCTCTGTATTCTTCATCTTCACACTGTTTAGTTTATAGTCGCTTGTAATGATTAAATTATAAAAGACCTTGATGAACTGATGTTCGAAGCTTAACGTGGGTTTTAGTCTCGCTTTTTTTGCTTAGGTGTTTTACCCCGAAATTTTAAGGAAGCGAACGTAACTGCTTTGAAAAAAAATGATGTCATAAAATAGTGATGCGTAAAAAAGTGAAACATCAGCCTACGTCACGAGATCTAGAGCAAATAACATAGAACCATTTACTCTCGTGAAAGTACTTGAACCAGATGTATTAGTGCAACGTTTCTAATTGTAGGATAATTTCTGGAATCTGAACATGGTAAGTAATCTGGCATAAGCAAGTCTTTTTGGTTTCTAGCGCGTTAAAGCACCCACGCGTGCAACCGGATGAAAATTACTTTTTAAGAAACCGGAGCATGGAATGTTTTTGTTGATCATAAAGACCACACTTGATGGAATAGCATTATACTTGATATTGATACACACATTTACGAGAGAAAACTTAGCAAATAATCTTCTGTAAGACCATAGTGTATGTCAAATTGTAAATGGAACAACTGGCATCACGATCATTCACATTTCAGCAAACTTGGAATTTATAGACCCACATACCAATACTTTAGACACACGTGACACACTCACCTTCAAACATTTTTGTTTTCATCATCATCATATCTTCAAATGGATCACTTTGTAATCTTCTGCCATATTCAGGAACTGTAATACTACACTGATGCATGGATATGTTATTTTACACTTTTTAAAAATGCGGAATTATAAAGTGTGTGATGGAACATGATATGTTGCAGTATCGTAAATATATTTGCGGTGAGAAGATTTAAACGCTTTAAAAAGAATTGGAAATTTCATGTTATTAACTGATTCTACTGAAACCAGTTCCTTTAAAATATTTGAAAAATGATATTGACGTTTAATTATTTTTTTCTTTTTTCTTTCTTTACTTATGGGTCAACTAAAACACAGAATATTAACTCTCTCTCTCTCTCTCTCTCTCTCTCTCTCTCTCTCTCTCTCTCTCTCTCTCTCTCTCTGTATGTGTGTGTGTGTGTCTCTGTGTGTCTGTTTGTCTCTCTCTCTCTCTCTCTCTCTCTCTCTCTCTCTCTCTCTCTCTCTCTGAATGAGGATTTGTCATCAGTCTTTGTCAGTGGGTAAGGACAAGGATGATGTGTGTTTGTCGATGGATAAAGACACGTAGGGTGTGTGTTTTTCAGTAGGTAAGGGCATGTATGATGCGTTCTTGTTAGTAGGTAAAGAGATATGCGATTTATGTCAGTATGGCCAGATTCACCTGGTGGTGAAAGAACTGGTGGAGACAACCTTTGGAACAGAAAAATGGAAGGAAGTTTTGTAAGTGAATTTGTCTCTATTGTCTGTCTTATGTCTGTCTGTCTCTCACTCTCTCTCTCTCTCTCTCTCTCTCTCTCTGTCTCTGTCTCTGTCTCTCTCTCTCTCTCTCTCTCTCTCTCTCTCTCTCTCTCTCTTGTGTGTGTGTGTGTGTGTGTGTGTGTGTGTGTGTGTGTGATCTTGTTGATCATTCCGTTCTTTTAAAGAAACTGTCTATCTATTTGAATCATTCCTCAATCGTTCAATCATACCTAAATGATAGGACTCAGTATGTGCGGCTTAACAGCAAATCTTCCTGTATGGACTTTGTCAAACACGGAGTCCCACAAGATCCAGTGCAAGGCTCCCTCTCCCATTCTGCATCTTCACCAATGAACTACCATTATCCATTTCAGATAAGAAAGTCACGATGGATTCATGACTCGTCACTCCAAACAAATGACAGTAATCTACAAAAAATAGAAACGTCCCTCCAAGGATGAGATGTCAGACTGGCGTAAGTTTAACTCAATGGTCATACATGAAGCCAAAACCAATTTTTTTTAAAATTGAAAATGCTCTCCGAAATCACCATTTAATTCCTCCTTACCTGAAACTTTATTTGAACGGTACTTTTACTGAACAGGCAGATGAGTATCGTAATTAAAATGTTAAGATATATGAAGAATTGAAATGTCGATCTCATCTCAATAATTCGTGCAAGATCATCTCAAAGACATTTTCCTCTTATCTCAACTACAGTGCTATGTCAACATTACTGTACTTAAACTTTTCTTCAGCGCACACATAATTTCACATATCAATTACACTTCAACAATATGGGATGGAAGTAGTGATGTCCACAAAAAAACAAAAAACAAATTCTCTTCATAGACGTGCAGCAAAGCTACTCCTTCCAGCTGTACCTCTGACGGATGAAAATCTAAACGCACTGAACATATGGATGAAAACAGCTACCTGTGCTGCGTGACAGTCAAAAGCTCCGTAGACCGGACTCTGGCGTGGAGATCATCAGGAGAGAATGCGTCGCTGTTTCGGGCTCTTCCTCTCGACAGCTGTAATGACGCACCGAGCCCCCTCACCGATGTGAGGTCTCCTTGCCAGTTTGACTGTATGCCTTTTCTGTCAACCGTCAGGACTCGCACCAGCTTGTGTCCTCTCTCTTCAGCCAGATCCAATGACTTGCTTTCTCAACAGTCTCCTGTAGGGCTTTTGTCATGGCATTCCCTTTCTTCGGACCAAGTCCAGCCACTCTCATCCACTTTCTGACGCTAGTCGCGATGAAACCTCTGCAGCCGACTTCAACTGGGAAATGGGTTGCTTTCCATCCCGCCTCCATGCATTCTTCAACAAGAGTCTCATAGCGATTTTCTTTCCGCTCGTGTGCCTCGCTGATATTGTCTTCGTGAGGCACAGTGAGTTCCACCAGGTGTACCTCTTTCTCTTCCTCACTCCATATCACCAGGTCTGGCTTCTTCGTTGTTGGGATGGGGAAGAATCTCTTGCAGCCCTCTAGGTCTGCTGCTACCTCCCATTGACCACCGCTCTGACCTTCTGTGGCTTCACTCGCCTTCTTTCTCTCAGGAACCTTGCCTCCTTGCGGCACAAATTCGATCATGCCCAGTCCGTGTTTCTGTGGCCTAGGAGCGTATTTCCCTCTTCCGCCTGCTCCTTCGCCATCTTGGTGAACACTTTGAGCACTTCGTTGTGTCTCCAGGTGTATCTGTTCAGAGCCAGGTGGCAGTTTGAGAGGATGTGCTTCATGGTTCCTCGTTTGCCGCACCTACACTTGTCATCTTCCTGGACCTTCCATCTGACTAGGTTCACTGGCGAAGGCAGAACGTCATAGGTGGACCGGAGAAGGAAGCTGAGTCTCGATGTGTTCCACTTCCAGATCTCACTCCATCCAATCTTTCTTTCAACTACATGCTCTTCCCACCCGGTCACCTGTCCTTGCTGGGCACACTGGATGAGATGAACTTCTCGCTTTTCAGCCTCAATCTTTCGTACCTGCCCTGTTGCAGCTGTTCTTCTGTCCCGCTGAGACATTTTCCTGAAAGGTCTGAAGTCACCGTTGCCAAGCCCCGCCCTGTCAGCCTGTACTGGCCCGACAATGTCGCCATGTTCCAATGAAGAGATGATCTCGTCGGTTGCATCCTCTGCCTTCCACTTTCTTGCTGTTTTGACATCCGGTGGCTTGCCACTGATCTCTTGGTCCCTCGACTCCCTCAGCATCATCACTGTCCTGACCTTTCCTGCCTTGTAGATCTCCACGATGGATGTGAGGGGTAGTTGCAGCGCGCCTTTCTGCCTGTACAGGGCTGATGTGTTGATTGTGCGAGGTAGCCCAAGCCACTTCCTGATGTAGGTATTGCAAGTTCTCTCAATCATCTCAACTCTCGACAAGGCGACTTCGTACATTGTCAGCGGCCATGCCAGTCGCGGGTAGAGGGCAAACTGTAGACACCATATCTTATGCTTTCCTGGCAGTTTTGTCTGGTCAATCGCTTTCAGCCCATCTTCAGCCTGCCTCATGATCGCCACGCCTCGGCTCCTGTCAGACAGAGTTCCCGCGTACCACCGCCCCAAACTTTTCACAGGTTCATCTTTTACTGTAGGCATCTGTTCCCCTGCAATTGTGAACTTCTGTTGTTTCTGCTTCCCTTTGTGAAAAGTCAGGCTTCTAGATTTCTTGGCTTTGAACTTCATCCTGGACCAAGTGATCAGCTCATCCAACCGGGTCAAAACATTCTGCATTGTGTCCACTTCTCTTGTCAGTAGGGTCACATCATCCATGAAGGCTTTCTTCGGTGATCTCACTTTTGCTTTTTCCTCAGAGCAGTCTGCAGATCTCAGCAGCATCTCCATCACCAAGATGAACCAGATGACAGATATAGTGCAGCCAGCTGCAATCCCAATCTCCAGTCGGTGCCACTCAGTTGTGAAGTCTTCGGTTGAGAATCGCATCTGGAAGTTGCCGTAGTATTCTCTCATGATGCCTTGCACCTCATGTGGGATGTAAAAGAACTCCATTGCTTTCATCAGCAGTTCATGGGGTACGGATCCGTAGGCATTCGCCAGATCCAACCAGACCACATTTAGGCTTTCTTTGGTTTTCTTGGCCTCCTGGATTGCATCCCAAATGGAGAAAGCATGTTCGATGCATCCTGGGATCCCTGGTATACCGGCTTTCTGCACGCTCTCATCCACATAGCCGTTGCTTTGCAGATATGCCACCGTCCTTTTCGCAAGTATTCCCATGAAGATCTTGCACGCCACGTTGATGATGGAGATAGGTCGAAACTGCCCTATGTTCTCTGCATTTTGTTCCTTTGGTAGGTACACACCTTCAGCTCTGCACCAATCTTCGACAAGCTCCTTGTCATCCCACAACTCACTCAGCATCGTGAAAAGGATGTACCTTAGCTTGTCACAGTACTTGAACACCTTGTAGGACACGCCATCTGCTCCAGGTGCACTTTTGGCTCTTGCTTTTCTGACAAACTCATCCACTTCTTTCTCTCTGAATGGTCCAAGCTGGAAGCTCACGCCAGGGGCAGTTGGACGCTTGGGGCCTCTCATGTCTGGCAGTGGCTCCTCCCTTTTTGGATCGCTGTACGTCTGTTTAACATGAGTGTCCAGCTCCTCTTTCGTACACTTCAACTTCCCACTCCGCGCCTCTACGAACAATTTCTTAGCTGCTTCATATGGATTCTTCAGAAATTGCTCACGTGCTCTTCTGCTTTCTTTTCTTCTGGTACACCTTCTCTCTTGCCTCTGCAGGTCTCTGCTCTTTTTCTTTAGGTCTTCAAACAAGGTTTTCAGGCCTTCTTCCTCTTCTGGTGGTGCACTTTTTCTCTGCTTCTTCAGGTCTCGTTTCTGTTTTCTTAGTTCTGCTAGCGCTCTCTGCCTTCTGCTCAGCCCCCCTTTCTTCGCTGGTGCTTTCTTCTTTCCCTCACCGCTGCCAAACTCTTCGATTGCTGACTCGTAGATGTTCTTTGCAAACTCACCCAACATCTCTTTAGCATCACTTCTGCTGGCCTTCTCCTCAGCTTCTTTCAGTTTCTTCTGGACTTTTTCTTCCAGTGCCTTGTACTTTGCCTTCTCGTTGGCAGCAGGCCACAGAATTCTCGGCTTCCTTGCCCCTGGCTCCTGAGTTTGCTGATCCGCAACACTCTGGGTCGGGGTAGAAGGAGAGTCGACTGAAACACTAATCGATCCACTGTGGTTATCATCCTGGGATGATTTGCTTCGCGTCTTACGATCTGTCGATCTGCACTGTCTTCTCTCCCTCATACATGCCTTCCCCTGGTGCACTCTCAACCCCCGCCAGGTGCCGAACTTTCTGCTGCTGAGTAAGAAACTTGAATTCAACAATGCATCATCTATGTTTGAAATTTCAATAAATACCATGCCATGTTATATTAGTGCCCCCCCCCCCCCCCCCCACACACACACACACACACCTCCCCCTCCCACCCTTTTTTTGTTTTGTTTTGTTTTGTTTTATTTTATTTCATTCTTTTTTTTTTTTTACAAGATTGAACAGTTGTCGTCGCTCACAGAAGTTCATTCTCCCCTACCCACGCATTGTGCAATACAAAGCAAACCCAGCTTACTCTGAATCGCATGTCTGGAACTCGCTTCCAACGAATCTACAAAATACGAATGCACTGAAATAATCCAAGACACATTTACATGAACGTTTCATATCTAAACAATTTGATTATTTGATTAAAAATCGAGAACGTCAGTTTGGACATTCTTCTGTAAGCCGTAATTTGAATACAACGTCTGAACACATGATCCACTCCATTAAACCGCTCATCCCCACGTCCACTCTCTTCCCTTCCCTTCTCTCTCTCTCTCTCTCTCTCTCTCTCTCTCTCTCTCTCTCTCTCTCTCTCTCCCTCTTTTTGTTTGACGAGATAGATGTCTTTATTTCATTTATGAATAGTTTGGTTGTTGGTATAAGGATTACATTACGGTGAGGTTATGCTGATTTGTCAATGTGAATGATACGTACTAAGACGATGCATGCATCTAAACACTGCCACAGATTCTCACTATTCCTGAACACTGCCACAGATACTCACTATTCCTAGAGAAGGATCCTCACACCCACCCGCACCACCCCCAATCCCACTTTTTCTTCTTTTTTTTTTTTTAGTGGATTAACTGAACTGAAACAGCCTGAACTTCAACATGCTTGAACTGCGTACACAAGAATTTAATGAGGACATGCTTGTGAAGAAGTACTGGCCTGCTCCACTGTTTCTGGCACCGGCTCTGCTATATGGTTCTGCGTGTTGAAGAACACAAGCCTGGCTGATGTGATGGCTGTCAGCAGACTGGCGATGATGGTGCTGGTGCGAATGGCCACGCCCATGGAGCCCGACTTGTCGCCAATCACCACAATGGGGGCCTCCAGGGAAGCCTGAAAATATTAGCATAGGCACATGTCTTTTTAACTGTGTGGTTTGAGATTTGATGGTGGTGGCTGCTGCAAGGGAGGCTGTAGATTTGGGCGGGGATCTATGATGTTGGTAGAGACGGTATGAATGCGCCTAAGATTTGAATAAAAAGCGTTTATAATACTGTCAAAAAAAAAAAAAAAAAAAAAGACGATGCATGCATGACAAGGACAGATTGTAAAATTAGGCCTCGGCCTAAAATCTCTATCCTTGAGTACTAAAGATCAATCTCTCTCTCTCTCTCTCTCTCTCTCCCTCTCTCCTCTCTCTCTCCTCCCCCCCCCCCCCCCCCCATCTGTCTGTCGTCAGCATATATGTATGCACGCATGCGCAAAATATACCTTTAAAAATACATGCACGCACGCGCGCGTACAAACATACACACAAACACACACAGGTACACACAAGCGCGCGTGCAAACACGCGCACGCACGAACGCGCACGCTTACACACACACACACACACACACACACACACACACACACACACACACACACACACACATTTATAACAGCATGCACACACACACACACACCACACACACACACACACACACACACACACACATTTATAACACACGCACGCACACACACACACACACACACACACACACACACACACACACACACACACAGTGACGACGATTATGAGTTTGATGCCAATGTATATCAGCTATACCAGCTGATGACGATAACGGCAACAGTGTTGATGATGAAGACGTTATAAAGCCACGTTGTGCATTGTCAGGGAGTAGAATGACAGAGATGAAGGCACGTGTTGAGAATGATGCCGACTATAGAAAAGATGATGATGATTACAACGACGCCAATGTCGATGGTGAAGACTCTGTTAAACCATATTGTGCATTGTCAGGGAGTAGAATGAAAGGGACGAAGGCATGTGCTGAGAACGATGCTAACTATACAAAAGATGATGATGATTACAATGACGACAGTGTCGATGGTGAAGACTTTGTTAAACCATATTGTGTTTTTGTTAGGGAGTAGAGTGATAGAGATGAAGGCATGTGCTGAGAATGATGATAATGATGGGACGATAGGCAGTGAGCCTTGCGCCTTATGTTGGCAGATAGAATTCATTTGGGATAGGACAATGATAGTGATGATGTTGATGCATAGGGCTAATGTGCAGGTCAGACGTCTGCTGAATCATACCATGAGTTCCTCGTATTAAATCTGTTCATCTTAGATCTAGGTGCAAAGTGAGGCGACTTTTGCAGGCGCAAATCTACACAAATTTGAAATGTTAGTGATGACGCACCGCCAAAAAACCGTAAACAAACGAATCACAAGACAAAGCACAACGCGTTTCGACCTCTTAGGTCTTCAGGCAAGATACAAAACACTCAGGACAATAAAAATGGACGAGCAATCACTTATCTTCAGGCAGTTCGGTGCAAGGTTGGCGCCAGTCTTGCGCTGAATTGGATGAAGATAAGTGATTGCTCGCTCATTTTCGTTGTCCTGAGTGTTTTGTATCTTGCCTGAAGAAGACCTAGGAGGTCGAAACTCGTGTTTTGTCTTGTATTCGTTTGTCTACGTTTTTTTTTTTTTTTTTTTTGGGCAGTGCGTTATCACTAACATTTCAAATCTGTTCATCTTAGTTATCAATCTATTTATCCAACAGCTTTAAATCCTGCGCCTTATAGCTGAGCAGACGTGGTGTAGCGTATATGGACTCGTCCGCGCGCGGTGACACCCTGATGAATGATGGTAATGATGCTAGGAGTGGCAGGCTTTGAGTACTGCTCCTTGGTTGACACCTGGAATTCAGTTGACAGAGGAGGATCGCTGTTAATAAGGGTGACAATGAAGATGGTGATGATGATGATGATGATGATGATGATGATGGGTGGTGGTGGTGTTGGTGGTGGTGGTGGTGAATGTTCCGTTTTACCAGAGAGAAGTGTGAAGTGGATGAGGAGGACTACGTGAAAATGTGGGAATAATAAGGATGCTGACTGTTCCGTGTAACCAGAGAGACGTGTAAGCTGAACGAGGAGGACGACTTTATGATCTTCAGGGCCTATCCTGATTCTACGACTTTTTCCTTGGTGGAGACGGCGTCTCAGGTTCTGGGTCAGTGTCACTTCATATTTTCCTTCCTCATCCGCCAAACCTCGTCTCTCCCCGCCTCAATCCGCTGTAGGAAAACTCAGTCTTCAGTCACTGATCACTTCACTCCTGGTATATGAGGGGGAAGGGGGGGGGGGGGGGGCGTAGTCAAATGGTAACAGCGTTAACTGCAAAGCACACAGTTCATGAGTTCGAACCGCTCTTGGGGGCGGATATTTACGTCTGTTACACTATAATACATATATCATGATTATCCGACCTGTCAAGGTCCATATCCACCCGGGGTTCCACTGCTGATGCTGAAGATGATGGTCAGATCGAATCAAATCAAATCAAATCATGTTGCTTACGGCCCAGCCGACTTACGATTGGCTATTTCAGGGCTTTCAAGTTGATTATGATTTTGATGATGATGGTGATGATGAAGATGATGATGATGGTGATGATGATGATGATGGTGATGATGAAGATAATGATGATGGTGATGATGATGATGATGATACAGAATTATCGAGCAATGATATGCTGAAAGAATTTTGGGGTTACCTTCTGACCTACTGCATGGCCATGAGATGATAATGATGATGATAATAATGGTGTTGGTGACGATGATGACGGCTACAAAATTATCAATCAAAGATGTGCTGTAGGTGTGTGTGGGTTATTTTCTAACGTTGTGCGTGAAACAAAAGCAAAAAAAAGCATTACTGCACCGCTAAACGAAAGAACAAACAAAATGTTGTAATTTCCTTGTTCTTTTGTTGGGCGGCGCAATAATTCTGTTGTTGCTCCTTTTTCAGTTTCTGCCTGCAATCAATCATGCCTCTTCAAAACGCATTGCAGAAGCGTAGCTATGACAAGGTAATGATGATGGCGATGATGATGATGATGATGATGATGATGAAGATGATGATGATGATGATGATGATGATGATGATGATGATGATGATGATGACGACGACGACGACAATGTTTACAGAATTCCCAGTCAGTGACGAGCTAAAAACGATTGAGTGTTATTTTCTAAGACACTCCATAAAGTATGGCAATGAAATGGTGATGAAGATGATGATGATGATGAAGATAAGGGTGATGACAATGATGGTGATAATGATGTTTACAGAATTACCGGATGCTGCGCTGCTGCTGCTGCTGCTGCTGATGATGATGATGATGAGACGATAGTGATGATGATGCTTACAGAATTACCAGTCAGTGACGCGCTGAAAGAGATCGGGTGTCATTTTCTCAGGTACCGCATAGAGTATGGCCATCAGATGATGATGATGAAGATGATGATGATGATGATGATGTTGATGATCATGACGACGATGATGATGATGACGGTTACAGAATAACCAATGAACGAGGTGCTGAAAGGGCTTAGGTATTACTTTCTGATCTATTACACGAAGCATGGCTAAGACGTGATGACGACGACGACGACGACGACGACGGCGGCGGCGGCCGCGGCGGCGGCGGCGGCGGTTACAAAATTACCAGTCTACCTTGTGCTGAAAGCTTTTAGAGGTTAAATTCTGACCTATTGCATGTATAAAGTTGGCCATGAGTTAATGATGGTGATGATGACGATGAAGATGATAATGATGATGATGATGATGATGAATGATGATGGCGACAACAAAGAGGATGATAATGGTTACAGAATTATCCATCTACGAAGTGTTGAAGGCGTTTGGGAGCTTTTTTCTGACCTACTGCATGAAACACGGCTATGACAAGATGCTGACTACGCTAGGAAGTGATCTGGTCAGCTTCATCGAGAACCTGGACTCCCTCCACTCTCTCCTCTCCTTCTCCTACACCGACATCGTGGCCCCCTCCTTCAGGTCCCTATGTGTGTGTGTGTGCGTATGTGTGTATGTGTGTGTGTGTGTGTGTGTGTGTGTGTGTGTGTGTGTGTGTGTGTGTGTGATATTTTTTATTCCTTATGGAACACAGAAATACAGAAAAATATGCCTAAGAATAAAACATACAACAAAACACAAACATAATGCAGAGAGAGAGAGAGAAAGAGAGAGAGAGAGAGAGAGAGAGAGAGGCGAACATGCAAACAGACAGACAGACGAGGCAGGCATGAGGTGAGCCAGATGTCATAAACTTGGCTGTAGGTCGCATGCAATACCTGAAAGTAATAAAGGTTCTGTGCAATTTCTCTTTGGCCTTTGTTGAGATGTATGATATGGATTTCCAACACGGGTATAATCACAATAGTAACATAAGGTACAAATGAACATGCTGTCATAATTCAAGTTACGTAGGCAAAGAGGGTCTTATCCCGAAGACATTTAGAAACAAACTCATACAAAAAGATTTTACGAGCTAGCTATTTTTCGGTTCTGAATTTGCATGAAAGGCTATGGATGAATATTTGTAATACGAGAAGTATCAAATTTTCGTCTACACAGGTAAAAGTAGTGTTAAGCAAATGGAATATATAATAGAATCAGTCAGTATATTTTCTCGAACACAAGTATGACAAGAGATTCGGTTATTTTCAAAATATATTCATTGAGACATTTTTTCTTCATTAAATCAGTCTGTTCAAAAATCGTTGAATGAACGCACAGTGCCAAAACATGTGTGGAATACTGTCCTTAAACATATTACAGAAAGTACATCGATCATTGTTCAGTACACGCATTTGATTCAGTACAACGCTGGTCCCGAGACATTTGTATGTTATTCTTAATAAGAACCATTTCAGTTTTACGTCAGAAATGTCATTAGGGTGTAAAACAAATCAGCTTTTCCATTCAGTCTCAACATTCAGTTTTCTGTTCCATCTTTACAACATTTGGGAAAGATATGATTTTATGTGAGTTATTATTGTCTTGGTGTAGTTTTGATCCTCTAAAATGGGCATCAGCTTTATTAAACATAAATACAACGCGAAACTTTTTTTTTTTTCACGACAGTGATCTTGTATTTCTATATATTCACTTGTTGCTGCTCTGAAACCAGAAAAGGGAGCACATTCGTATAAAATTGCACTTTTGCTGAAATTGATTATAAGAAACAGCTGGCCATCTTCGATGGAAAAAATACGGTGTGTGTGTGTGTGTGTGTGTGTGTGTGCGTGTGTGTGTGTGTGTGTGTGTGTGTGTGTGTGTGTGTGTGTGTGTGTGTGTGTGTGTGTAACCCTTAAAGTGGGTTTATGAAACTTACAGAACACGCACGCAACAACTGGTAACGATCTTACAGAACACGTTTTTTTTTTCCAAGGATCCATTCTTTTATCATAGATCCCAGCGTAGTTATTGTCGGAAATATTTTTGAGAACTAAATTAAAACCTCTAAATTGTTCATTTACTTAAAAATGTATCAATTTCAATGTTTCACAAGTAGATTACTGAAAAAAGACACGATGATAACTGATTTCTTTTAATCGTCTGACGGGGTCAGGGTTTTGATTACGTAAGGGTAGGGTTTTGGATAGGTTTGATTTCCTTACAGTCATTAAAAAACGCACGTAGAAAGTCAATAAACCCATATGTAGGTGCATGAGTGAGTTGTTGTTCTTCTCCAGTTTGTCTTTTCACTAAGTCTGATATTACACGAGTTTAGGAAAAGTCTGACTATATGAGGGAAGTGTGTGTGTGTGTGTGTGTGTGTGTGTGTGTGTGTGTGTGTGTGTGTGTGTGTGTGTGTGTGTAACCCTTAAAGTGGGTTTATGAAACTTACAGAACACGCACGCAACAACTGGTAACGATCTTACAGAACACGTTTTTTTTTTCCAAGGATCCATTCTTTTATCATAGATCCCAGCGTAGTTATTGTCGGAAATATTTTTGAGAACTAAATTAAAACCTCTAAATTGTTCATTTACTTAAAAATGTATCAATTTCAATGTTTCACAAGTAGATTACTGAAAAAAGACACGATGATAACTGATTTCTTTTAATCGTCTGACGGGGTCAGGGTTTTGATTACGTAAGGGTAGGGTTTTGGATAGGTTTGATTTCCTTACAGTCATTAAAAACGCACGTAGAAAGTCAATAAACCCATATGTAGGTGCATGAGTGAGTTGTTGTTCTTCTCCAGTTTGTCTTTTCACTAAGTCTGATATTACACGAGTTTAGGAAAAGTCTGACTATATGAGGGAAGTGTGTGTGTGTGTGTGTGTGTGTGTGTGTGTGTGTGTGTGTGTGTGTGTTCAGAGGACAACTGACCGGACCACAATGGCCTTAAAGACTCTGTGCAAAGACAACTGCGTGTACATGTGAGAGGGGTGGGAGGAGAGGCGTGGGGGGGGGGGGGGGGGGGAGGGACAGAAGACAACGGACCAGACCACGGGGACTCCAGGGTACCTGATCAAAGACGTGTGTGTGTGTGTATGTGTGAGAAAGAGAGAGAGAGAGAGAGAGAGATCCGAGAGAGAAGAGGAGAGAGAGATCTGTGTGGGGTGAGCGCATGTATGTGTGTGTGTGTGTGTGTGTGTGTGTGTGTGTGTGTGTGTGTGTGTGGTAGAAACAGAATACAACTGGACCAGACCACGCTGGCTTTAGGGGACCTGTTCTAAGACATCTGTCTGTATGCGCGAATGTGTGTGTGTGTGTGTGCGTGCGTGCGTGCGTGTGTGTGCGCGCGGTGTGTTTGTTGTGTGTGTGTGTGTGTGTGGGGATGGAATAATCAGTGATGGTTTGACCTTCTAGGTGTGTGGAGAATGATGACGGGTCTCTTCTCCTTCATTACTACAGCGTCAGAAAGGGACTGGCGCCCATTGTTGAGGGTAGGTGTCCACCAGGTGAATGCCGGGGTTTCTTGTTGCCAATAGGAAGGAAGTTCACAGAATAGGACGAATTATACAGCCCATGAGGCCGGAATAGCCCAGTTGGTAGAGCGTCGGACTCGTGATCCTGGGGTTGCGGGTTCGAATCTCCGCCGGGCCGTTTCGGTACAGGTGGATTTTTCCCTCGGAGTTAACATTGGTTCTGACGCCATTTCCCATATAGTCCTTCGAATGAGACTATAAACCGAGGTTCCGTGTGTGAACGCACGCATAACATCTTGCACACACGTAAAATCCCATCACCAACTTTCGGAAGAGAAGGCCAGTTTGGCCGTTGGTATAGATGACATGTTACACATAGCATGCACCTTCCCCGAAGCTGGAGTATGGCTGCCTTAATGGTGGGATAAAAAACGGTCATACACACAAAACTATACTCCCTTTGTTGAGTAGATGGGATTAATACTTGCCTGTCTACACAGGGAGTGTCCGCAGGAGTATCAACCTGCGTACGCAGAAAGAAGGAAAGAATACAGCCCGACACATCAACAATATATGTATGTAATAAGAGATAGACATGAAAAAAGTTTGATTAATGTTAGATTGCAGTTTAGTTTCTTTCCCTTTATAATCCACTTAACTCTCAATATACACAAGAAACATGTTGTGTGAAAGGGCTAAAGGTCAATGAGCAAATCTTTCCGAATGATGTTCAGCAATGAATTTTGTTCCTGTGCATCAAATATAGTTAACGTCCTCAGATTGGTAGATCGGGATTGTCACTCCCATCCTAACCCCGCCCCCGCCCTCCACTCCCTATCACTCCTTTCTTCTCTCTCTCTCAGTCTATGTTTTCACTCTCTCCTCTCTCTCTCTCTCTCTCTCTCTCTCTCTCTCTCTGCCTGTCTGTCTCTCTCTCTCTCTCTCTCTCTCTCTCTCTCTCTCTCTCTCTCTCTCTCTCTCTCTCTCTCTCTCTCTCCCTCTCTGTCAGTCTGTCTGTCTGTCTGACACCCCTTCGTAATTATGATAACACAATGTTATAATTTACTGCACTGCGATCTGCTTTGCTTTGCTACATTTTACGTAATCATGGTAACACCATATTTTAATTGACTGCACTGCCACATGCTTTGCTATGCTACATACCATACAACCATGGATGAAACATCCTGTTATACTTTACTGCACTGCGACATGCTTTGCCATGCTGTGTAGTACTGTTACATACTGAAATGCCCCCCCCCCCCCCAAACTCCCGTAGATGTATTATAGTGTTACGATGGTGTGCCGTTCTGCCTACGTTCTGTGACATGTGGTCTGCTGGATGAGATGAGAGACCAAAGTACGTACCTGCACACGTCAACGAACCTACGTCAATGAGGATGCTGAGCCTGGCCCAATTCTGTCAACACGGCCACTTAAATAGGTCTGCAACAAGAGGGGGTGATCCCGACCCCGTTCTGTCAACACGTCCACCTTGTTTTACGACGAGAATGTTGATCCCAGCCCGCTTCCTGGTTTTAAAACGAAGGTGTTGACCCCTGCCTATTTCCACCAGCACCTCCAGTTTGATTGGTCTGCATCAAGAGGGTTGACCCCGACCCAGTTCTGTCATCACGTCCACCTTGATAGGTCTATACCAAACACATATACAGGAAATAAATCGCATTACAATACGGTACAATGCAGTGCAAAACAGCACAGCACACCACATAATACGCTATTTTACAGTACAGTCCCATTCCATACCTTACCAAACAGTACTGTAGGACACGAGTTAACACACCACAATACAATTTAGTACAGTTCTGAACAGTTTGATTATGATGATGATGATGATGATGATGATGATGGTGATGTGCTGTGCCGTGTTGTGTTCCATTCTGCTGTACGGCTACAGGTATTCTGGAGGCGGTGGGCCGACAGTTCTTTGGACAGGTCGCCAAACTGTCTGTGAAGAGTGAGACCATCGAGGACACAGGCACCGAAAGAAAACTCTACCACACCGAATTCCATGTAACTGTACAAAGCTTCACCACCATCATCATCATCATGAATGTTGTTGTCGTCGTCATCATTATCATGGTCGTTGTTGTCGTCGTCATCGCCCTCATCCTCTTCCTCCTCCTCCACCCCCTCCTCTTCCTTTTCCTCTTCCCTCACCTCCTCCTGATCACGATGATCATCGTCAGAAAGAGAGTGTGGAGGCTGCACAGAAAACCACCACATCATGTTCCAAATTACACAACACTGCACCCGCCTTTTTTCATCGTCATCGTAGTTGTCAATGTCGCCACCATTGTCTTCGTATAAGGTCACGGCTGGATAGAAACGTCAACCAAACTGAGCTTCAAGTGACACTATATAACACACATCGTCTTCATGATAAGAATCGTAATCATAATCACACGTTATCTTCGTCATGGTCATCCTCCTATTCATCAGCACACAGGGACTGGACGGACGCCTACGACACCGAGCGTGGGGTAATCTATACATATCTCCAACATTGCGAACTTGTAGGGAGGTAACCATGTAACATACGCGCCTTCCGCATTGTGATCACACAGGGAGATGACAATGAAGCATACGCACCTTCAGTATTGTGATCGCTCAGAGAGATGACCATGGAACATATGCGCCTTCTGTATTGTGATCACTCTAGGACGTCACAATATAACCCATGTGCTCCAATATTGTGATCACACAGGGAGGTAACAATGTAACGTACCCGCCTTCAATATTGTGATCACACAGGGAGGTAACAATGCAACGTACCCGCCTTCAATATTGTGATCACACAGGAAGTACCAATGCAACGTACCCGCCTTCAATATTGTGATCACACAGGGAGGTGACAATGTAACGTACCCGCCTTCAATATTGTGATCCCACAGGGAGGTAACAATGTAACGTACCTGCCTTCAATATTGTGATCACACAGGGAGTGACAATGTAACGTACTCGCCTTCAATATTGTGATCACACAGGGAGGTAACAATGTAACGTACCTGCCTTCAATATTGTGATCACACAGGGAGGTAACAATGCAACGTACCTGCCTTCAATATTGTGATCACACGGGGAGGTAACAATGCAACGTACCTGCCTTCAATATTGTGATCACACGGGGAGGTGACAGTTTAACCCACATAACACACGCGCACACACACCTTCAACATTGTGATCACGCAGAGAGATAACAAGGTAACATACTCGCCTTCCATATTGTGATCTCACAGGAAGGTGACAATTTAACTCGCATAACATACGCGTACACACACCTTCAATATCATGATCACGCAGAGAGATAACAAGGTAATATGTTCGCCTTCGATATTGTGATCTCACAGGAAGGTGACAATTTGATCACGCAGAGAGATAACAAGGTAACATACTCGCCTTAAATATTGCTATCTCACAGGAAGGTAAGGATGGAATCCATGTACTCCTCCAATATTGTGATCACAATGTAACACAAATATTCCTTCAATATTGTAATTACACAGAGATGTAACAATGTAACATACAAGCCTTCAATATTGTGATCACACAGGGAGGTGTAATGTAAAGTACGCGCCTTCAATATTGTGATCTCATGAAAGGTTACAATTTAACCAATGTACTCCTTGAATGTCATGATTACAAAGGGAATGAATAAGATATAACGTACACACCTTCAATATTGTGTACAAAGAGTAACAATCTTACCCACTTACATCTTCAATATTGCTACCACACAAGGAAGTGACAGTGTCGCTTATGTACATCTTGAATATTGTCATCACACAGGGAGGTAACAATGTAACCCATGCACACCTCGCATATTGTCATCAAACAGGGATGTACTAATGTAACACACGCACACCTTCAATATTGTCATCACACAGGGAGGTAACAATGTAATCCATGCACACCTTCAATATTGTCATCACACAGGGAGGTAACAATGTAACCCATGTACACCTTGAATATTGTCATCACACAGGGAGGTAACAATGGAACCTGTATACACCTTCAGTATTGTCATCACACAGGGAGGTAACAATGTAACCTGTATGCACCTTCAATATTGTCATTACATAGGGAGGTAACAATGTAGCCCATATACATATTGAATATTGTCAATACACCTTGAATATTGTTATTACATAGGGAGGTAACAATGTAGCCCATATACATATTGAATATTGACAATACACCTTGAATATTGTTATTACATAGGGAGGTAACAATGTAGCCCATATACATATTGAATATTGTCAATACACCTTGAATATTGTTATTACATAGGGAGGTAACAATGTAGCCCATATACACCTTGAATATTGTCATCACACAGGGAGGTAACAATGTAGCCCATATACACCTTGAATATTGTCATTACACAGGGAGGTAACAGTGAAATTTGTGTACACCTTCAATATTGTCATCACACAAGGAGGTAACAAATGGAATCCATGCACACCTTCAGATATTGTGCTCAAAAGGGAGGTAATAACGTAACGCATACATTCATCCGATAAGGTCATCACACAAGAACATAACAATCGCATACACGCCTCTGTGATTGTGATTACAGAGGGAAGTAACAATGTATCATAGACACGCCTCAATTGTTATGATCACATAGGTAGATTACAACGAAAAACAGACAACCTTAATTGTTGTGATCCCGCAGGGAGGTAAATGTAACAGACAACCTCAATTATACAGATAACCTCAATTGTACAGACAACCTTAACTGGGATCACGCAGGGATAATTAACAGAACTCAGTATACAGGAGACAATGCACATACAACTTAGATCCCGGAATAATGTAGCACTCATTCGTTGTCACGCAGGAGGTAACAATGCACAACATACACACACTTGTTTACTGATCTCACATGGAAGTAAACAGTTGTAATCCTTACTCAACTCTCGTTATCTGTCATCAGACAGTGAGGTAATACTGTCATCAGACAGTGAGGTAATACTGTCATCAGACAGTGAGGTAATACTGTGACCCGTAGACACCATTATTTGTCGTCCCAGTCGGAGGTAGGAATGCTACGCAAACATACTTCCATTATTGTCAACACACAGGGAACTAATAATATAACCCGTATACACTCATTACTATCGTCTTACAGAGACTTAACTGTGTAAAACACACCTCCATTATTGTCATTATTCATGGAGATGATAATGTAGCCCCCACACACCTTCATTACTTACAGGGAGGTAACAATGTAATATACACACGTTAATTGTAATTATACAGGCAGTTAACAATGTAACATATACACACACGTCAATGTAACAAGACAGGGAGGTAGCAACATGACACGTACGCACATTCATTAATTGTGATCACACAGACAGGTAACCATACTATATATTCACACTTTCAACATTGTATCATACAGGGAGGTAACAATGCAACACGCACATCTTCATTTTTGTTATCACATAAGGGAGGTAACAATGCAACATATACATACCTTCAATATTGTATCTCACACAAGCAGGTCACAATATAGCACATACACACCTTCAATATCATCATCACATATGCGGAATTAAAAGCTCTCATCTGTCAGTAAAATTTAATGCCGCCAGATTTATCACTGAGCGAGAAAAAGTCTCAGTTTGTGCAGCCCAAACTGCGAGTGAAAATTCTAAAGAAGATACCCCGCAACGCGAGTAAAAGGCAAATAAAGTGATAGTGCTAGCGGTCTGGTGTCGTTTGCTCAATTTCAGTTTTCCTCATTAGATTTTTCATGCTCATATGAAAAAAAAAAAAAACCGAAAAAATCGTAGTTGTTTTAACCTCTTCTCAAAAGCTAAGTTTTGTAACGGAGAGAGTGAGCGAGAGATAAACAGAGAGAGACAGACAGGCAGAGTGGGAGGAGTGGTGGGACAGAGAGCGAGAGAGAGATACGCATCTTGATGAATTTGTTGGTGGAGGGTATCTCTGTAGAGAGGGAGCTATCAGACTAAAAGTTTGAGCTGTCAGATTTCAAACAGCTGGTAGCCCAAGTGGCTACTGGGGTGCGGGTGGATTTGATATTCGCTGTCACGCATCGTTATCATCATAACACGTCATCATAATTATCATCACCATACATGGTGATTGATTACACGGAACTACACAGAAAACTATCATAACAATACGGAACACTATGATTCGCACCATCATCGTCACCACCATAATAGGTATTAGGCAGATGTGGGTAGGGGTGATAACGGTGTGATGAAGACGCCAGGTGTCAGTGGGTTATAGCGATAACGATGATAATGATGATATTTGATATCTGTGGATCAGGGAGATAACGGTAATGATGAAGATGCTAGAGTATTTTGATTATTGTTGTTATTATCATCATAGTTACGATGAGTGCTCATATCGCCCCTGTCCTCGGTTAGAAATCAAGCTCTGAACGCTTTACAATCCATGCTGTCGTTTACACAGTGGGCTGCCCACCTGGGTAGAACTGATTGAAGAGCTGCCTGCTGACGCTTCATTCAGTCTTTTTCAATGTCATTCAATCAATATCAGTCACTCAATTTTCTTCCTTCATTTTCTCGATTTTTCATGTAGGGTGCCTGGTATGTGTAACGTGCCACTCATACCAACGACCAAATTGGCCTTCTTATCCGAAAGTTAGTGATGGGGTTTTACGTGTGTGCAACATGCTATGTGTGCGTTCACAGACGGAACCTCGGTTTATTGTCTCATTCGAAGAACTTTTCGGTAGATGGAGCGAATGTTAACTCTGCGGGAAGAATCCCCCTGTGCCTTAAAGGCCCCGTGGAAATTCGAAGCTGCAACCCCAGGATCACCAGGATTACGGGCCCTGCGCTCTACCAACTGAGATATTCCGACCCCCGGTTGTCCGTGGGTCGGGTCGATAAAGATTATAGTGAAAGTATTAGATGTTTTGGTGACAGTGATGATGCCTGTGATAACGATCGAGATTAGATGAACGTTGGTCAGGGTGAAGACGATGACGATGTCTGAGTAACAGCGATGATGAAGACAGATGTGTGTGAGCAGGATGATGACAATGATGATGATTGTGATAACGGTAATGATGGAGATATTAGATGTTTAGGGGTCAGGGTGACGAAAATGACAATGTTTGTGATAACGAAAAGGATGAAAATAGTAGATGCCTATGGGTCAGGGTAGCGAAGGTGACGATGTCAGTGATTACAATGATAATGAAGATATCACATGTCTATGGATCAGGATGACGAAGATGACAATATCTGTGGTAACGATGACAATGAAAATATTGCATGTCTGTGGGTCAGGGTGACGAAGATGACGATGTCTGTGGTAACAGTCACGATGAAAACAGATCTGGGCAGGGTGATAACAATGATGATGTCTGTGTCAACGATGACGATAAAGATATTTGATTCTAAGGGTTAGGGTGATAATGAGGATGATACTGGTTACAATCATTATGATGATGGTTGCGGTGATAACTGTTTTGGTGATTATGATAATGATCGTGACGATGAAAGCGACATGTTAACGGGAAGATAACGTCTGCGATTACAACGCTTACAAGAATGGCATTGATAATTGTGACTGTCTGACGTAACGGTGATCAGGATGACGACGACTATGATGACGACGACGACAACGATGATGATAGGTGGACATGGTAAAACCTAACTGTGGAGGAGTTGGCTTCAACGCAACCCCTGATGTATCACGTAATGATCATAATCTTGATGGTGATGACGATGGAGATGATGATCATGATGACGATGATGATGATGATGGTGAAGGGGTCAGGTCACTGTAACCCTGGTGTCAAATGAAATGATGATGACGATGATGATGTTGGTGAAGGGGTCAGGTCACTGTAACCCTGGTGTCAAATGAAATGATGATGACGATGATGATGATAGGTGGAGGTGGAGAACCTATCTGCGGAGACGTCAGGATCGATGTCACCCCTGGTGTCACACCGGAAAAGCCGGCAGACCGTGAGACCCACCTTTGACGAACACACCCGAGACCCCGGCACCGTGTCAGTCATCAGGTCCTCACATCCTTTCCGCTCTCCCTCTATCTGTCCGTCTGTTTGACTGTCTGCCTCTTTCTGTGTCTCTCTCTCTGTCTCTGTCTGTCTGTCTGTCTGTCTGTCTGTCTGTCTCTCTCTCTCTCTCTCTCTCTCTCTCTCTTCTTGTATCTGTCTGTCTGTCCGTCTGTCCGTCCGTCCATCTGTCTGTCTGTATGGTTGTTCGTCTGTGTATCTGTCTGCCTCTTTCTCTCTCTGTGTCTCTATCTGTCTGTCTGTCTGTCTGTCAGTCTCTCTGTCTGTGTCTGTACTTTGTGCATGTATCTGTGTGTAGGTGCAGCATCATTCTGTTTCGACAAAGTGTTGTGCGTTATCATTTTGACTTCCGTTCGTTCATACATTCGTTACATTTATCAGCACATTTATTAGCTCATTATGTCCCGTGTTTACAGGGTTATATTCTGTAGAAAGTGTTACGTAATACTTATAGGCGAGGGGGAAAAAAAGGAAGACAAGACTTGAACATTGTACCCCTGACAGTGTGCCGTGGGTGGTTGGTCAGATCGGAGGACTTCAACGCGGCGTTCCCGTATCACATCTTGTTGGACCGATTCCTGTTCATCCGGGAGTGTGGAGACAACATCCAGAAGCTGGCCCTGGTGCCGGTCATCCCGGGCACCCCTTTCAGGGAGGTGGCCACCATCCTACAACCCGCCATCACCCCCTCCGCCAACAACGTCTTCAGCTTCATTAACTCCGCCTTCGTCGTGGCTCTGCACCGCGCTGCCGGTCAGAAACCCTTCGTCCTTAAAGGTGCACCTGCCGCTCTGCCCCCAGCCACCGACTGTGTTAGCTGTGTTTTCACCTTTTGTCCATCGTTCTGCCTGTAGTATCCACTACTTGCGCTTTTACCTGTGTCCATCACACTGCTCTAGTATGATTAATTATGCTTTTACCTGTGTCTATCACACTGCCTCTAGTATCATTAATTATGCTTTTACCTGTGTCCATCCCACTGCTCTAGTATGATTAATTATGCTTTTACCTGTGTCTATCACACTGCCTCTAGTATCATTAATTATGCTTTTACCTGTGTCCATCACACTGCTCTAGTATCATTAATTATGCTTTTACCTGTGACCATCACAATGCTCTCGTATCATTAATTATGCTTTTACCTGTGTCTGTCACACTGCCTCTAGCATCCACTTCTCATCTTTTTACCTTTTGTCTATCACGTTGCCTCTAGTATCCACTTCTGGTGTTTTACCTTTCGTCCATATCGCTGCCTCTAGTATCCATTACCTGCGTTCTTACCTGAAGTCCATTGCTCTGCCTAAAGTATCCACTGTTTATGGTTTTACCTGTTGTCCATCACACTGCTCTACTATCACTACCTGCTGTCCATCACACTGCTGTAGCATCACTACTTGTTGTCCATCACACTGCTGTAGTATCACTACCTGTTCTCCATCACACTGCTGTAGTATCACTACTTGTTGTCCATCACACTGCTGTAGCATCACTACCTGTTGTCCATCACACTGCTCTAGCATCACTATCTGTTGTCCATCACACTGCTGTAGCATCACTACCTGTTGTCCATCACACTGCTGTAGCATCACTACCTGTTGTCCATCACACTGCTGTAGTATCACTACCTGTTGTCCATCACACTGCTCTAGTATCACTACCTGTTGTCCATCACACTGCTGTAGTATCACTACCTGTTGTCTATCACACTGCTGTAGTATCACTACCTGTTGTCCATCACACTGCTCTAGTATCACTACCTGTTGTCCATCACACTGCTGTAGTATCACTACCTGTTGTCCATCACACTGCTGTAGTATCACTACCTGTTGTCCATCACACTGCTGTACTATCACAACCTGTTGTCTATCACACTGCTGTAGTATCACTACTTGTTGTCCATCACATTGCTGTAGTATCACTACCTGTTGTCCATCACACTGCTGTAGTATCACTACCTGTTGTCCATCACACTGCTGTAGTATCACTACCTGTTGTCCATCACACTGTTGTAGTATCACTACCTGTTCTCCATCAAACTGCTGTAGCATCACTACCTGTTGTCCATCACACTGCTGTAGCATCACTACCTGTTGTCCATCACACTGCTGTAGCATCACTACCTGTTGTCCATCACACTGCTGTAGCATCACTACCTGTTGTCCATCACACTGCTGTAGTATCACTACCTGTTGTCCATCACACTGCTGTAGTATCACAACCTGTTGTCTATCACACTGCTGTTACATCACTACCTGTTGTCTATCACACTGCTGTAGTATCAGTACCTGTTGTCCATCACACTGCTCTAGTATCATACCTGTTGTCCATCACACTGCTGTTAGTATCACTGCCTGTTGTCCATCACACTGCTGTAGTATCACTACCTGTTGTCTATCACACTGCTGTAGTATCACTACCTGTTGTCCATCACACTGCTGTAGTATCACTACCTGTTGTCCTTCACACTGCTGTAGCATCACTACCTGTTGTCCATCAAACTGCTGTAGTAATCACTACCTGTTGACCATCACACTGCTGTAGTATCACTTCCTGTTGTCCATCAAACTGCTGTTGTATCTCTACCTGTTGTGTATCACACTGCTGTAGTATCACTACCTGTTGACCATCACACTGCTCTATATCACTACTGTTGTGTATCATACTGCTCTAGTATCATACCTGTTGTCCATCACACTGCTGTAGTATTACTACCTGTTGTGTATCATACTGCTCTAGTATCACTACTTGATGTCGATCCACTGCTGTAATATCACTACTGTTGTCCATCACACAGCTCTGATATCAATACCTGTTATGTATCGTACTGCTGTAGTATCACTACCTGTTGACCATCAAACTGCTGTAGTATCACTACCTGTTGTCCATCACACTGCTGTAGTATCACTACCTGTTGTCCATCACACTGCTGTAGTATCACTACCTGTTGTCCATCACACTGCTGTGACATCAGTACCTGTTGTCTGTCACACTGCTGTGCATCACTACCTTTTGTCCATCACACTGCTGTAGTATCACTACTTGTTGTCCATCACACTACTGTAGTATCACTACCTGTTGTCCATCACACTGCTCTAGTATCAGTACCTGTTGTCCATCACACTGCTGTAGTATCACTACCTGTTGTCCATCACACTGCTGTAGTATCACCACCTGTTGTCCATCACACTGCTGTAGTATCACAACCTGTTGTCTATCACACTGCTGTAGTATCACTACTGTGTTACCATCACATTGCTGTAGTAACACTGCTGTTGTCCATCACACTGCTGTAGTATCACTACTGTTGTCCATGACACTGCTGTAGTATCACTACCTGTTGTCCATCACACTGCTGTAGTATCACTACCTGTTGTCCATCACACTGCTGTAGCATCACTACCTGTTGTCCATCACACTGCTGTAGCATCACTACCTGTTGTCCATCACACTGGTGTAGCATCAGTATCTGTTGTCTTTCACACTGCTGTAGCATCAGTACCTGTTGTCTATCACACTGCTGTAGCATCACTACCTGTTGTCCATCACACTGCTGTAGTATCACTACCTGTTGTCTATCACACTGCTGTAGTATCACAACCTGTTGTCTATCACACTGCTGTAGCATCACTACCTGTTGTCCATCACACTGCTGTAGTATCACTACCTGTTGTCTATCACACTGCTGTAGCATCAGTACCTGTTGTCCATCACCTGCTGTAGTATCACTACTTGTTGTTCATCACACTGCTGTAGTATCACTACCTGTTGTCCATCACACTGCTGTAGCTATCACTACCTGTTGTCCATCACACTGCTGTAGTATCACTACCTGTTGTGTATCACACTGCTGTAGTATCACTACCTGTTGACCATCACACTGCTCTAATATCACTACCTGTTGTGTATCATACTGCTCTAGTATCACTACCTGTTGTCCATCACACTGCTGTAGTATTACTACCTGTTGTGTATCATACTGCTCTAGTATCACTACCTGATATCGATCCCACTGCTGTAGTATCACTACCTGTTGTCCATCACACAGCTCTGATATCAATACCTGCTATGCATCGTACTGCTCTAGTATCACTACCTGTTGACCATCACACTGCTGTAGTATCACTACCTGTTGTCCATCACACTGCTGTAGTATCACTACCTGTTGTCCATCACACTGCTGTAGTATCACTACCTGTTGTCCATCACACTGCTGTAGCATCAGTACCTGTTGTCTATCACACTACTGTAGCATCACTACCTTTTGTCCATCACACTGCTCTAATATCAAAACCTGTTGTATATCATACTGCTATAGTATCACTACCTGTTGTCCATCACACTACTGTAGTATCACTAGCTGTTGTCCATCACACTGCTGTATTATCACTACGTGTTGTGCATCACTCTGCTGTAGTATCACTACCTGTTGTCCATCACACTGCTGTAGTATCACTACCTGTTGTCCATCACACTGCTGTAGTATCACTACCTGTTGTCCAACACACTGCTGTAGCATCACTACCTGTTGTCCATCACACTGCTGTAGTATCACTACCTGTTGTCCATCACACTGCTGTAGTATCACAACCTGTTGTCTATCACACTGCTGTTACATCACTACCTGTTGTCCATCACACTGCTGTAGTATCACTAGCTGTTGTCCATCACAATGCTGTAGTATCACTACCTGTTGTTCATGACACTGCTGTAGTATCACTACCTGTTGTCCATCACACTGCTGTAGTATCACTACCTGTTGTTCTTGACACTGCTGTAGCATCACTACCTGTTGTCCATCACACTGCTGTAGTATCACTACCTGTTGTCCATCACACTGCTGTAGTATCACTACCTGTTGTCCATCACACTGCTGTAGCATCACTACCTGTTGTCCATCACACTGCTGTAGTATCACTACCTGTTGTCCAGCACACTGCTGTAGTATCACTACCTGTTGTCCATCACACTGCTGTAGCATCACTACCTGTTGTCCATCACACTGGTGTAGCATCACTACCTGTTGTCCATCACACTGCTGTAGTATCACAACCTGTTGTCTATCACACTGCTGTTACATCACTACCTGTTGTCCATCACACTGCTGTAGTATCACTAGCTGTTGTCCATCACAATGCTGTAGTATCACTACCTGTTGTTCATGACACTGCTGTAGTATCACTACCTGGTGTCCATCACACTGCTGTAGTATCACTACCTGTTGACCATCACACTGCTGTAGCATCACTACCTGTTGTCCATCACACTGCTGTAGTATCACTACCTGTTGTCCATCACGCTGCTGTAGTATCACTACCTGTTGTCCATCACACTGCTGTAGCATCACTACCTGTTGTCCATCACACTGCTGTAGTATCACTACCTGTTGTCCATCACACTTCTGTAGTATCACTACCTGTTGTCCATCACACTGCTGTAGTATCACTACCTGTTGTCCATCACACTGCTGTAGTATCGCTGCTTGTGGTAGTGTTGTCCATCAGACTGCTCTAGTATCACTACTTGTGCTTTTACATGTTGTCCATCAGACTGCTCTAGTATCACTACTTGTGCTTTTACATGTTGTCCATCACACTGCTCTAGTGTCACTACTTGTGTTTTTACATGTTGTCCATCAGACTGCTGTAGTATCACTACTTGTGACTTTACATGTTGTCCATCACACTGCCTCTAGTATCACTACTTGTGTTTTACATGTTGTCCATCACACTGCTCTAGTATCACTACTTGTGTTTCACCTGTTGTCCATCACACTGCCTCTAGTATCACTACTTGTGTTTTACATGTTGTCCATCACACTGCCTCTAGTATCACTACTTGTGTTTTACATGTTGTCCACCACACTGCCTCTAGTATCACTACTTGTGTTTTACATGTTGTCCATCACACTGCCTCTAGTATCACTACTTGTGTTTTACATGTTGTCCATCACACTGCCTCTAGTATCACTACTTGTGTTTTTACATGTTGTCCATCACACTGCCTCTAGTATCACTACTTGTGTTTCACCTGTTGTCCATCACACTGCCTCTAGTATCACTACTTGTGTTTTTACATGTTGTCCACCACACTGCCTCTAGTATCACTACTTGTGTTTTACATGTTGTCCATCACACTGCTCTAGTATCACTACTTGTGTTTCACCTGTTGTCCATCACACTGCCTCTAGTATCACTACTTGTGTTTTACATGTTGTCCATCACACTGCCTCTAGTATCACTACTTGTGTTTTACATGTTGTCCATCACACTGCCTCTAGTATCACTACTTGTATTTCACCTGTTGTCCATCACACTGCCTCTAGTATCACTACTTGTGTTTTTACATGTTGTCCATCACACTGCCTCTAGTATCACTACTTGTGTTTCACCTGTTGTCCATCACACTGCCTCTAGTATCACTACTTGTGTTTTTACATGTTGTCCATCACACTGCCTCTAGTATCACTACTTGTGTTTCACCTGTTGTCCATCACACTGCCTCTAGTATCACTACTTGTGTTTTTACATGTTGTCCATCACACTGCCTCTAGTATCACTACTTGTGTTTTTACATGTTGTCCATCACACTGCCTCTAGTATCACTACTTGTGTTTTACATGTTGTCCACCACACTGCCTCTAGTATCACTACTTGTGTTTTACATGTTGTCCATCACACTGCCTCTAGTATCACTACTTGTGTTTTTACATGTTGTCCATCACACTGCCTCTAGTATCACTACTTGTGTTTTACATGTTGTCCACCACACTGCCTCTAGTATCACTACTTGTGTTTTACATGTTGTCCATCACACTGCCTCTAGTATCACTACTTGTATTTCACCTGTTGTCCATCACACTGCCTCTAATATCACTACTTGTATTTCACCTGTTGTCCATCACACTGCCTCTAGTATCACTACTTGTATTTCACCTGTTGTCCATCACACTGCCTCTAGTATCACTACTTGTGTTTTACATGTTGTCCATCACACTGCCTCTAATATCACTACTTGTGTTTTTACATGTTGTCCATCACACTTCCTCTAGTATCACTACTTGTATTTCACCTGTTGTCCATCACACTGCCTCTAATATCACTACTTGTGTTTTTACATGTTGTCCATCACACTGCTCTAGTATCACTAGTTGTGTTTTTACATGTTGTCCATCACACTGCCTCTAGTATCACTACTTGTATTTCACCTTGTCCATCACACTGCCTCTAATATCACTACTTGTGTTTCACCTGTTGTCCATCACACCGCGTCTGGTATCACTACTTGTGATTTTACCTGTTGTCCAACGCTGTGCGTGTAGTATCCATAGTATCCACTTCTAGTGCTTTTACCTGTTGTCCATCACACTGCCTCTAACATCCACTATGTATGTTTCTACCTGTTATCCACCACACTGCCTTCAGTCTTTGTTGAAGTCACGAGATGTGTGGGTTTTTTTACCTGTCGTCTGCCATACTACTTGTAGCCTCTGTTGAAGTCACCACTTACGCTTTTAGCTATTGTCCACCACCCTGACTCTAGCATCTGTTAAAGTCACTACTTGTGTTTTTGCCTGCTGTCCATCGCGCTGCCTCTAGCCTGTGCTGAAGTCACAGGTGTGTTTTACCATGTTGTCTACCACACAGCTTCTAGCCATCCTCTAAAAGTATCCCCGCAGTGTATTTTTACGTGTTGTCCATCTCACTGCTACTAGTGACTGCTGGATCCACTAGGTGCGTTGTTACCTGTTGTCTTTCACACTGCTTCTGGCGACTACTGGATCCACTTCGTGTGTTTTACTTGTTGTCCATCACACTGCTTCTAGTGACCTGCTGGGTCAAGTGTGTGTGTTTGTAACTGCTGTCTTTCACATAGCTTCAAGTCACAGTTGGATCCACTGGGTCTTTAACACCGCCTCTGGTCACTGTTGGATCTACTAGTCATGTTCTCTCATGTCCTAAAAATTCACTGTTGGATCCTCTTGTCGTGTTTCTGCCTGTATTATAGTCACTGCTGGGTACACTGATCGTGTTCTTATCTCTCCCATAGTCACTGCTGAATCCACTAGTTGCGTCCTCATCTGCCCCGAAGTCATTGCCTGAGCTACTAGCTGTGTCCTTATCTGACCTATTGTCACAGCTGGATCCACTAGTTGTGTCCTACTGTCCTATCGTCATTAATGGATCCCTTACTTGTGTTCCTATCTGTTCTATAGTCACTGCTGGATCCACTAGCTGTGTCCTTATCTGTTCTATAGTCACTGCTGGATCCACTAGCTGTGTCCTTATCTGTTCTATAGTCACTGCTGGATCCACTAGCTGTGTCCTTATCTGTTCTATAGTCACTGCTGGATCACTAGCTGTGTCCTTATCTGTTCTATAGTCACTGCTGGATCCACTAGCTGTGTCCTTATCTGTTCTATAGTCCTGCTGATCACTGCTGTGTCCTTTTCTGTTCTACAGTCACTGCTGGATCCACTAGCTGTGTCCTTATCTGTTCTATAGTCACTGCTGGATCCACTAGCTGTGTCCTTATCTGTCCTATAGTCACTGCTGGATCCACTAGCTGTGTCCTTATCTGTCCTATAGTCACTGCTGGATCCACTAGCTGTGTCCTTATCTGTTCTATAGTCACTGCTGGATCCACTAGCTGTGTCCTTATCTGTCCTATAGTCACTGCTGGATCCACTAGCTGTGTCCTTATCTGTCCTATAGTCACTGCTGGATCCACTAGCTGTGTCGTTATCTGTTCTATAGTCACTGCTGGATCTACTCGCTGTGTCCTTATCTGTTCTATAGTCACTGCTGGATCCTCTTGTTGTGTTTTTACCTATCCTATAGTCACCGCTGGATATACTAGGCGATTCTTTCCTTGGCTGGTAAGTTAGTGAGAATATCATATTGTCATTATTCATCTGTTAACTTACCATACATCACCCCGTTGATGTAACTAATAAGAGGGATCATGTGTTTATAAAGTTAACAATAAAGGGATATAAGTGATGATAGTATAAATGGAAAGGATATTAATGGTAATAATGGGAATAAAAGAGATAAAAATTATGGTAATGTGAATGATTAGGACATATCATTCATGATATTCTAAATAACAAGAATGGTATAAGCAGTGATATTGTGAGTAATAAGACATGTGTACGAAGAAAAGTTTAGAATTGATAATCTGAATAATGAGAGAAACATAGAGGATGATGGTTTTATAAACAACAGGGATTTTGCTTATTGATTATATTGAGAATATTAAGAGGGACTTATATAATGATGATTTTAATAACGAGAGAGACATAGTCGATGAGAATGTTGTTGATAAACGGGTTTAACTAATCAGTGATAATGTAGATTACAATAGGAATGTAAGTGGTGACAGTGTGAGAAATAAAAGGCCTTGACAGTGTGATTACTAAGAGGGATATAAGTGATGATAAAGCGAGTAATCAAAATATTATGTGAATATAATA
>CM065721.1:15746358-15768858 GCA_033310375.1 Conus canariensis
AGACGAATTTTCGGGTGATTTCCTTATCCTGAAAAGACACAGCAGGAGGCACGTCACATCATTAATATGCCCACACAAATAATTCATGTTCTGCTTCTTTCTTGTTTGTTTGGTAAGTAGTGCATGTCATTTCAATATACAAATAGTTCTACTGTGTTGAACATAAAACCCACGTTATGTCTTAAACAAGGATCAATATGGAGCCATAGATAGGTATCACATAAGTAAATAAAGAACAAAAATAAACACATAAGAAATAAAGGGGAGCAGGGTGAGGACAAAAAGGGAAACAAGAAGCGCTGATCGATGAAATGAACATGTGAACTGCAAACACGATTGTTTTACTCACCATCGTAGATAGTCTCTGCCGCTATCACTATCATCCCGACGACCATCATAGTTCTCACCACCTTTCTGGCCATATAACTCATCAATGTTTTCAATACTGTGAGAAAAGTATGAGAGAGCTGCATGCTTCTATTCGCGGACATTATGATTTTCATCATTAATATCATCAACATTGTCATCAGCATCATCAACATTATCACCATCAACATCATTAACATCAGAATAATGATCGGTCGGCTATGATTGTGTTATTGTAGTACTGTAGTCATACCATGCCGTTTGGAGAGACCGTGTTCATCACCATCATCGTCGTCGTCATCAGTGTCATCGTCATCATCATTTCTATCATGATCATCACAATATCGTCTATATCATGGCACTGACAGAGAAGTACGAGAGCTGTACAATGTTGTTCGGAGACATCGTGACGTTCACGGAGATCGCCCAGAAATGCCCTGCCGACGATATTGTCAACATGCTCAACGACATCTACCACCGCTTTGACCTGCACACCGACGCCCACGACGTCTACAAGGTCAGCCCTCGCTCTTCTACCCCTCTTTCACCCCTCTCCTGCTTCACAGTATTCTTTTCTCCAACGACCCTGTTTCCGTGGGAAGGCCAGGGGATCTTTTAATACAAATAGGATCTCCAGGTCCGTGACATTCTATGCTTGTAATTTCTTCTTTTCTTTCAATCTTCTTAACTGCCGTTTTTAAACCCTGCTTTACTGTCGTCCACTATTTTTTCCCCTGCCTTTTGTTTTACCCTTTCAACTCTCTTTGTTTTAGAAACCCTTTACGCTGTATTTCTCTCATGAGACTTTCCAACACTAGACTTCACCATTGTCCCTGCTGTCTCCCCCCCCCCCCCCCCCCCCCCCCCCCCCGATGGTGCTGTCATCTGCAGCACACCTTCAGCGGCATGAAGCCATGTTCAGGGAGACCCACTGACGCAGTAGCCGGTCATCAACACTCGGTCCCAACATTGTGTCTCTGCTTTCGTGAAGACAGCGAAACGAATTCATTGTGAACAGGTCCGTCATGATGCGTCTGCGATGGCTGCTTCTGGAAGCAGTCATGCATGTGCTGTCTTTCTTGTCCCTCCAGCTCGAAACAAGTCAGTTTACGTTTGGAACACAAAGAAAATATGGATGATTAAATATTGATTGTGCAGGCTTGACCGTGTATTGACAAAAAGTAAAAGTGATCAACGTCTCCTCAACAAAGGCATGGTAAATCAGTATGAAGAAAGAGAAAGTGATGCAGATGATAAAGTCTGAACATTGGAGACCTGGAGTTTGTTACTAGTCATTGTACAAGAGTCGCTGGCTCTAATTATGCAGGTACTTCTCTGTGCAAAGTCAGCGTAAAGAGAAATTGTTTGATCCACTTTTTTCACACGGGTTGTTTTTGTTTTCTTTTATCAGTTCAAAACCCATGGAACCAAAACATTGTAATACAGCCCGTCATACTATACATGATATACATTAGCTGCTAGATGTCTTGAACTGAACATTACATTTTCCTAATCAGGCCGACGCAACAACAGTGCCATGTAGATGCGCATAAGAAAAACGAGTGCCCGCTAGCTGACTGAGGTAACACATGCTGCAATCCAAATTCCATAAGCCAAAGAAGAAGCACATTGGAAATAAACAGTACCAAGACACCACTTGTTCAGCATGTCTGTAAAGCCTTCACTTCAGTCGCCCATGAAAGGGAAACATTAACGTCTTTCCCAGGAATTCTTTTATTAACGTGTTTTTCATACTTCCCTTTTCAAACAAGTCTCTTTATTCCACTGGGCGTGGTCATGCTCATGCTGATTAGGATGGAAGTGAAAATGTCAAGGGAGTTAAATCAGCCTCCGTCTATCTATAGAGTTAAACCAGCCTCCCTCTATGCTCCCTAAATTATTGGCACACTTTCCTTGATTGGTAGCCTACGTCGTATCTGTCCGAGTGGTTATATAGTTTTTGAACCATCATCAGTACAGGGAGGAGGGTTGTCTTAGTTTTTTTGAGTAAGCAATTAAAAACACATTTTAACAGGAAATTCCTTTTTCTCAGACAATCCAGCCGAATCGAGCGGTGGTTAAAAACGACAACACACTTACCTATGCAAGTTAGCTTCAGCTGTCGTTTATGAACGGTTTGGCACTCGTGATCATTGTATAGAACTACTCTCTGGAATCGCCAGAAATGTTATTACTTAAATGCAAGCCCCTCCGTCCCTCCCACACCTTCTCTAATCTCTCTGTCTTTTATCGGGAAACTAATAAGGGGAGAGGAAACCAAGAGGCAGCGGTCACGCGTCGGTCTGAGTCGGGCGTAAATGGGTCTGAATAACTAGTACACAGCACGAACAATCTAAGGCTGTCAGGTCGTCTGAGATGTCTTAGACTGAGCTTGCCAAAGGCAATTTCCGCTTTTCACCAGTTATCTGTCACGATGTCTGTCACAGCTGTCGTCTGCTAGACTACAGGGCCAGCGAAAAGTGGCCGTTATTTCTGTGTCCGTTGTCACACCACGCCACTTCAGACAAGTGCAGGACAGAGTCTGGGGATCCTGTTCCAGCTCCACCGCTCACAGACAACAAACCACAAGCGGAGGAGGTTTTTCAAACACTACCACTGATTGCACACAAGCTATGAATTCAACGAGGAGAAGATGATGATAGACAAAATGCTTGAAGAATACAGACAGGGTGGAAGGGATGAAAAGAGACAACCTACGCTATGCTCCCTACACACACACACACACACACACACACACACACACACACACCACACGTGCCAAGAATCACCATATCCATCCCGATCCTATGCCCATTACATTAATGCAATTCTATGAACAGAACCAAATATGGGATTTTAGAGAAAAAGGAAAGTGCTGATGACAGAAAAGAAGCAAAAATATTGGATGAGGATGAGAATCCCAGTCACACAGTTATCGCCCTAACACACCAATCTAATGACTGACCACACAAGCACAGTCATGGCTAACTCATCTGCTGGCCTGGAGTTGGGTCCCACACAGTACGGCACTTCAGGCAGAAGGAGGAAAGGATGTCCGAGTGACTGCCCGGGTCACATTCCAAAGACTGTACTGTAAAGGCCAGCTCAGCGAGCACGACACAGCCCAAAACAGCTCCAAAGACCTAGTGAATAATCAGCGGACATTTGTCTCGACACTGCACTGACGTGTTCGAGGTTGCGTCCATACTTCTCCCAGTGTCATTCCAGGAAGGCCCAAACGAAGGGGGACAGAAGAAAAGGGGGAAAATAGGTGAATCTCTGTCCTTCCTCTTCATGCTGCTCGTTTTTTTTTTTATTAATAAATTAATGTTCTTCCTTGTTGTGGCTGTTCGTTTCTTTTTAGTTCTTGCATTTCATAAGTCTGATGGTGTTGCTTGCGCCATGTATTGCCGAACCGCTTCTGCTCAAGAAATTTTAAAACAGCTTCCCTCTGACGGCTCCATATACACTCCTGAATTCGCAGTTTGACTCTCCAGATGATCAGTCCAATCATAAGGACTTTCTCATTCTATTAACTCCCTTTTTGCTCATGAGGCCATAGCTGGCCAAAACCTAAATCACCCTGAACTGCTGACTTTTTCTTAACGTGTCACCTCTCTGAGATCGCATTGTTATAACAGTGTTCTTGCCTGGGTTCTCGGCATTGGAGGCCATGGCATGACTAATTGTTAGCCGAAGAATGACACAAAAGATTTTAAAATGTCCGGATAATCTATCGCTCGTGCAGACAGGAAATCCAAACCACATAGTTATATCAGAACCTCTGGCAAGAGGACTGGAACACACAAACTGATAGTATTTTTTTTCAGATTCGTCTAAACCTGAAAGAAATCCCACCATCTGCCACTGATGCCCGTAAAAAAGAAACAGCTTTGTGCCAGCGACATACAAGTCACTATCTTAACACACACTCGCATCTTTAAAACGGGATTAGTCTCCATGGTGCATACCATGTGATAAGCTACTTACTGTGAAACGTGTGCATATGGACTGTTGGAATTTGCATGATATTCGATAAAAACAGGACTGCAGACTCCATCTTGTAAAGAAATGTACCTCCTAGATGTGACTTTTGACTGTTAAAAGAGACAAATTTTTTCAGTAAATCAGCGATTGTTAGAAGATCTGGTTTTCAGGCGTTTTGAGTATGCTTGAGAAACGTGATCAAGTGGTATTTTAGTTTTGTTGTTCGCATGTTTTCAACACAGGCATTGAACGAACTTCGACGATGTCACAGCTCAGATATGTCCCTCCCGCCGCCTCCCCTTCCCCCTACCCGTCCTCCCCTTCGTCGGCTGGGCCATAACCAGCATGAACTGAATTATGTGACTCGTTCTTTGTTTCTGGCCCTCTGCTGCCCACGGGAGGACTTGACCAGGATGACTTGACAGGATTCCTCAGCAGTCTTGTTTTAACGTTTATGGATAGGCAATCAGAGGGAAGGGAGCAAGGTGGAGGCCAGTGTATCCTAGTGATTGATGGAGAGAGCATCCACTGCCTGTGCCTTGGGGCCTGGGAAGGAGCTGGCTGTTGCACCGGGGCGAAGAGATCTATGTGTGGAGGTCCCACATTGCTGGTAGATGGGCCTGCGATTGATATGTGTGTTCAGGGCCATTTCTGTGAGGTGACCCCAAACCTGCCTTAACATTGAGTCTGTTCAAACATTAAGCTTCTCTGGTGTGTGGCGCACAAAGACACTTTCCGTGGGCAGTCTTCTACTGCTTCATGGACAGGTGGATGGTAAGGGGTCTCAGTCATACGGACTTTAGCTGCCCTTTGAACAGGGCCCATGTTTGGACCGAGTCTGGTTTTGCCTTGACATGGAGTCCGCCAAGGGAAAAAGCTTCCCTAGTCTTTGGCTGATCAAGCTCAATCACAGTGTGCTATTACGGAAGGGGAATTGTCGGACAATGTTGACTCCCTTGTGAGGAGGAGGAGGGGACGTGATGTTGTGGGGAGTGTCCTAGGTGGTAAAAGGGCTTTATTAATGCACTTGTTATTCAGTTACATTGACATGTCCCGTTAATCCGCATAAGGGCCAGGTGCTCTCATGTCTTCAGACTGCAGGTTAGATTGAAAAGTTAGGAGATTGTAGGGCTGAGCTACATGCGGCTGTGCTGAGAAGTCAATATGAACATGCATTGTAACAGCCTGTAATTCCAATATGTGAACGAGTGATAATTTTGTGAAAAGCATCATATTGTTAAAAAAAAAACCGATAGCAGTGGTTGACTTCATTATGATGTGCAGAGAGCTACGTTTATAAATGCAAAATAAAATTATTGGAACTCTTGTGCCAAAAATGTTACTGGCTTTCAAAGTCAGCTGAGCAACAGATTTAAAATCGAATTACATAATGCCAAAGTTGATAACCAAACCAATTTTGATGTTGCATGGAACAACTAATTTTTTTTTCAGGCAGACATATAAAACGTTAACTGTAATATGCTTTTTTGCTGTGTACCCAATGTTTTGTGTCCGTCTTTGCTTTCTGTGCCTTTTTATTTGTATACAAGCATTGAACAAAAATGTACGAGGAATAACGTGCATGTATTTTATGGTTTTCTGACCTCACAGACTTGTACAGTGGTAAACGTTTTGTTGTTGTTTGGGTTTTTTTATGTCTTTATCTTGTATATGACAAAAGAATTTTCACTGACGGTTCCAAATCTGAGGAGGGAGTGGCCTGTGCAGCCTATTGCCCTGGTGCTCCTTCTCTGGTGCTCCTTCTCAAATATTATTAGAACATATTCCATCAGATGCTTCTGTTTACTCTGCTGAACTTACAGCCCTGGTTCTAGCATTGAAGATAATCTCTCAATCCACAAACAAGAACTTTCTGATTTTGTCTGATTCGCTGTCAGCTTTGGAGGCGATAGCTGGCCGTAACCTCCATCATCCCGAACTTCTACACTTTAAAAAAAAAAACTTTTTACCACGTTGAAAGCGGAAGGTCACAACGTCGTTCTGGCTTGGGTTCCAGGTCATGTTGGCATCGGAGGGAATGAACTGGCTGATCGTTTGGCCAAGAATGCCACAACGGGGAAACTGTCTAACATATCTATCCCCTACACAGATCAAAAACCAAAAGTTAATGATTATGTCAGAGACCTCTGGAAGGAGGATTGGAATACACAGACGGGTAACAAACTCTTCCAGATCCGTCCAAACCTAAAAGAGTTCCTCTCATCCACCTCGAGCTCCTCAGGTGGTCAAAAAGAAGAAACGGTTCTATGCCGGCTGCACACCGGCCATTCATATTTTACTCATTCGTACCTTTTAAAGAGTGAAGAAGCTCCGTGGTGCATTCCATGTCATGTACCACTCACAATGAAATATATTCTTTTAGAGTGTTGGGACTTAGCATGATGTGAGACACAAACATCTTACAGCAGACTCCATGAAAACTTTGTTCAGAGATGTCCCGCCTGACGTGATCTTTGAGTTTCTGAAGGAGATTAACATTTTTCATCTGATCTAAGATTTTATGGAAGAACGATTTTTAACGAAGTTTCTGGTACGTTTTTAGAAGATGTATTTTAAAGAGATGTGTGAAAGGTTGTTTGTTTGTTGTTGTTGTTGTTGTTGTTGTTTTTTGATTACTTGTGAGTTGATTTTAACATGGTGACAGCCCTGATATGGCCCTTTGCGGTCGGCTGGGCTATAAGCAACATTACCTTACCTATCTTGTATATGAACGGACAATATCGGCAAAAACGATAACAACAATAATAGCAAGTACAGACTGGGTGAAATTGAGTCTGGCGTGAAAACGTTGATTGAAGTTATATTGCTAATGACAGGTTCAAAGGCTTTTTAGTTAATGACTTCCCACTCTCATCAGAAATAAAATTGCTAAAAAAAATTAGATGAACGAGTTTGCGCACCTCTAGTACAGACGTGGTTCTTGTAACTACTGGTAAATCCTGATGTAAGTTGATTCATTGCAAAGGCGAGAGAAGAATGGAATCGACTGAGAGAAAAAAGCCAGAATAATGGGCCAGAGACAGGGCATAGTAGGAGTGGGGATGGCTATCGGAAGAAGCCGCTACGCAAAGAAAGATCTTGCCATTGGCCATTAGAAACGTCCCAGACAATCAGCAACATTGCTGATTTCCAGTGCAAGAGATACAGCTCACTATCAGATCCCACATCACCAATCACCTGATCTAGCCCCCTAGACAGACGTCACCACAGACTACCTAAAAAGAAAAACTGCGGGCGGTAAAAACACAAGACTTCATTAGCCAGCTCTACAAAGAAGGAAGGAGCGAGGTGCTCCCCTGCCAGTCCAGACACAGAATAAGTGCCTCCGCCTGGCGCTGATTGGCAGCAAGGCCGGAGATGTTGATTGACAATGTGGTGTGAAACATGGTTAGTGCGAGAAGCAAAGAACGGGAAAGTGGAGAGAAGTGTTTGGCTTGTGGAGCCAGTTTGAGGGACAATCGAACGAAAGACAGTCGTCAGTTGGGAGCCGGAATAGCTCAGTTGGTAGAGCGCCTGCTCGTAATCTTGGTGATCCTGGGGTTGCGGGTTCGAATCTCCGCCGGGGCGTTTCGGTACAGGGGGATTTTTCCCTCGGAGTTAACATTAGTTCTGACTCCATTTCCCATACAGTCCTTCGAATGAGACTATAAACCGAGGTTCCGTGTGTGAACGCACGCATATCTTGCACACACGTAAAATCCCATCACCAACTTTCGGAAGAGTAGGCCAGTTTGGCCGTTGGTATGGATGACACGTTACACACAGCATGCACCCTGCGTAAGAAATGGAAAGAATGAAGGAAGTAAAGAAACTGAGTGAACGATATTGAACGATATTGACTGGATGACACGGGAAACGACTGAATGAAGCGCCAGCTGGCAGCTCTTCAGTCGGCACTACCCAGGTAGGCAGCCCGTTGTGTAAGCGAGTGTTGATTGTAAAGCGCTTAGAGCTTGGTCTCTAGCCGAGAATAGGCGCTATATAAGTATTCATTATTATTATTATTATATTATTATACGCCCACTAGTCGAAAAGGAATGCATTTAGTCCGTTTAACTTGTTGTCCAATAAACTAATATTTTCACCTTAGGTTTCGCTTATTATTTTGGATCCTTGTTTCTAGCATGTCTGTCCTTTCGTATGTGACATATCTAATCTTTAACAACATTTAACATTGTGATAAGGGCCACCCACGCCTGACGTAGAATCCACCTTCACAACTGTGTGCATGCCGTTCCTTAGTCAAACAGTTCGAGCGCCCTAAAGGCTTAAAAGGGGATAATGTGCTAGGTTTTCAGAGTTTGTTTAACAGCTACCAACTATGTGTTTTATGGAGCTATGTGGCCGACTGAAGAAGCGCCAGGTCAGGACACACTAGGAGACACTGTAGCCAGTACAGATTCCCGCACGACCTCTTATGTAAAATTCTTCGTAGTTGCTGAAGCTGGGGGAGAACAATCCAGAAATTCGATGGTATCAATGCTTTTTCTGGAAAGTAGAGGAACTGCCTGAAGGGCTGTTTGTTGCTCGGCTTTGAAAGCCGGGTGGAGGTAGGGGAGAGGGTTGTGTCTTTGAAAGGCCGGTGTTCATGAAAAAGTGAAACGCGGATTCAATGGGCGCATTAAATGGGTCTTTACACTGGGAAAGTTCCGTGACAGTCACACTAGCATCCAGGTTCTTGGGAAGAAATGGTTGGTCCTCCTCACAAGTCTCTGCAGTCCTCCAAAAGGTGATTTTCCACCGGTTACGTGGATCTAACAACATCAAGATGAATTCTAACCCTAGGTAATCGGTCCTCATGATGAAATGGCTGTTCCCTCACTCCCTCTGCAGTCTTCTTAAAGCATTGTCCTCTGGTAACGTGGATCGACACGGAACTCACGACAGGTCGAGTCACACAAAATGAGAGGGCTCAAGAGTTTTAGATCACTGACCATGTATTTCAAGTGGCGTTACGCCTGAAATAGGGACTGAATAAGGACTGACATCAAATTCTACAGAGTAAGGGACTGATTGACGAAGGTATGGATGACAGTAAATATGATCCTGACAATGGTAAGGGACGATACGGTGTAAGTGAGACTGTACAAAGGAAGTGGGATGTCGACAAGGAAGATGCCTGGCAGGTAATGGATGATGACGACAAAGGGAACTGATGACAAATGAAACTGACAAAGGTAAGGAACTGTCTGATAATAAGGAACATTCTCATGGTAGCAGGAACAGACATAAGCTGTTGAATAATGAGTGACAAGTATAGCGAATGCTGACAGATAATGGATGTGACAAAGACGACTGACAGGACAGAGTAGGAACACTAGACATGAGTGAACGAGTGGATGTACAAGGGTAATGATACTGAGAGGAGCCAGGAGATCTTGTCATACAGAATAAACGATAACGTGAAAAGGAAAACAAATGCATAGGATACATTTCTGTACAAGGTAACTGGATCCATCATATAGGTGAATGAGACAATGTTACATGCGAATGCTGATTAATGGTAGTGGTGAACTGCAGTGAAGGGATGGAACAGAGGAACGAACTGAATGATGACACGATGGTAAGGGAACGATGACCTACATGCAGTAGGTGTCAGAATGCATGACCAGAGCGGACGTCTACAGGAAGGGACTGCTGACATAGGACTGTCATGACAGGTAAGGACCGTCGACAGGAAAACTGAAGGTCTAGTGGGCATAGTAGTACTGTTACTACTGCTACAGCTGCAGTAGCGACTGTCTGTCTGCTTAGTTACTTTTTCGCCCTACAAGTTGTTTTCCATGTCGTGCAGTAATGTCCTGTACATGTAATCTCCGAAGGACTGTCTGCATGGCAAACGTTGTTGCATAGGGGTTGTGATAGGATTTGCGCGCATGTGAAACGTGTCACCCAGCAGGACTGTCCGAAGATGAATACAAACTCTGGACAGAAATGTCACCGCAAGGTAACGAACTCTTACAAACCTACACAGAGGGTGTCAGACGAAGGCCACTGGACTCCAATGGACGTCGCGAATTAGCTGTCTATCAAGAAGGAACGACAGGCTAAAGGGCACGCGGATCAGTTCATGAGCTGCCTGCAACGGTAAAACCGTCCTGCATGGCACAATGGCAAGGGACGAAGCAGTCAAGAAGGAAGGAAAGGTGGGAGGACAGTGTTAGAGGGACAGCTGTTCTCCACCAGACTGTCACAGGACCACAGTACAAACGCCACAACGGAAAGGAATTCTTGGAAGTACATCATTAGCTCCCCATGTACTTGTGGCTACATTATAAACAAGAAAAGGGAACTGTCTGACAAGGTAAGGGAACTGTCTGACAAGGCAAAGGGAACTGTCTGACAAGCAAGGGAACTGTCTGACAAGGTAAGGGAACTGTCTGACAAGGTAAGGGAACTGTCTGACAAGGAAAGGAACTGTCTGACAAGGCAAGGGAACTGTCTGACAAGGTAAGGGAACTGTCTGACAAGGTAAAGGAACTGTCTGACAAGGCAAGGGAACTGTCTGACAAGGTAAGGGAACTGTCTGACAAGGAAGGGAACTGTCTGACAAGGTAAGGGGACTGCTGACAAGGTAAGGGAACTGTCTGACAAGGTAAGGGAACTGACAAGGTAAGGGAACTGACAAGGTAAGGGGACTGTCTGACAAGGTAAGGGAACTGTCTGACAAGGTAAGGGAACTGTCTGACAAAGTAAGGGGACTGTCTGACAAGGTAAGGGGACTGTCTGACAAAGTAAGGGACTGACAAGGTAAGGGGACTGTCTGACAAGGTAAGGGAACTGTCTGAGAAAGTAAGGGGACTGTCTGACAAGGTAAGGGAACTGTCTGACAAAGTAAGGGGACTGACAAGGTAAGGGAACTGTCTGACAAAGTAAGGGGACTGTCTGACAAGGTAAGGGAACTGTCTGACAAGGTAAGGGGACTGTCTGACAAGGTAAGGGAACTGTCTGACAAGGTAACGGGACTGTCTGACAAGGTAAGGGAACTGTCTGACAAAGTAAGGGACTGACAAGGTAAGGGAACTGTCTGACAAAGTAAGGGACTGACAAGGTAAGGGAACTGTCTGACAAGGTAAGGGGACTGTCTGACAAAGTAAGGGGACTGACAAGGTAAGGGAACTGTCTGACAAGGTAAGGGAACTGTCTGACAAAGTAAGGGGACTGACAAGGTAAGGGAACTGTCTGACAAAGTAAGGGGACTGACAAGGTAAGGGAACTGTCTGACAAGGTAAGGGGACTGTCTGACAAGGTAAGGGAACTGTCTGACAAAGTAAGGGGACTGACAAGGTAAGGGAACTGTCTGACAAAGTAACGGGACTGACAAGGTAAGGGAACTGTCTGACAAGGTAAGGGAACTGTCTGACAAAGTAAGGGGACTGTCTGACAAGGTAAGGGAACTGTCTGACAAAGTAAGGGGACTGACAAGGTAAGGGAACTGTCTGACAAAGTAAGGGGACTGACAAGGTAAGGGAACTGTCTGACAAAGTAAGGGGACTGACAAGGTAAGGGAACTGTCTGACAAAGTAAGGGGACTGACAAAGTAAGGGGACTGTCTGACAAAGTAAGGGAACTGTCTGACAAAGTAAGGGGACTGTCTGACAAGGTAAGGGAACTGTCTGACAAAGTAAGGGGACTGTCTGACAAATTAAGGAACTGTCTGAAAAAGTAAGGGGACTGTCTGACAAGGTAAGGGAACTGTCTGACAAAGTAAGGGGACTTTCTGACAAGGTAACGGAACTGTCTGACAAGGTAAGGGAACTGTCTGACAAAGTAAGGGGACTGTCTGACAAGGTAAGGGAACTGTCTGACAAGGTAAGGGAACTGTCTGACAAGGTAAGGGGACTGTCTGACAAGGTAAGGGGACTGTCTGACAAGGTAAGGGAACTGTCTGACAAGGTAAGGGAACTGTCTGACAAGGTAAGGGGACTGTCTGACAAGGTAAGGGAACTGTCTGACAAGGTAAGGGGACTGCCTGACAAAGTAAGGGGACTGTCTGACAAGGTAAGGGAACTGACAAGGTAAGGGAACTGTCTGACAAGGTAAGGGGACTGACAAGGTAAGGGAACTGTCTGACAAAGTAAGGGGACTGTCTGACAAAGTAAGGGGACTGTCTGACAAGGTAAGGGGACTGTCTGACAAGGTAAGGGAACTGTCGGACAAAGTAAGGGGACTGTCTGACAAGGTAAGGGAACTGACAAGGTAAGGGAACTGTCTGACAAAGTAAGGGGACTGTCTGACAAGGTAAGGGAGCTGTCTGACAAGGTAAGGGAACTGTCTGACAAAGTAAGGGGACTGTCTGACAAGGTAAGGGAACTGACAAGGTAAGGGAACTGTCTGACAAAGTAAGGGGACTGTCTGACAAGGTAAGGGAGCTGTCTGACAAGGTAAGGGAACTGTCTGACAAAGTAAGGGGACTGTCTGACAAGGTAAGGGGACTGTCTGACAAAGTAAGGGGACTGTCTGACAAAGTAAGGGGACTGTCTGACAAGGTAAGGGGACTGTCTGACAAGGTAAGGGAACTGTCTGACAAGGTAAGGGGACTGACAAGGTAAGGGAACTGTCTGACAAGGTAAGGGGACTGTCTGACAAGGTAAGGGAACTGACAAGGTAAGGGAACTGTCTGACAAGGTAAGGGAACTGTCTGACAAGGTAAGGGAACTGTCCGACAAGGTAAGGGAACTGACAAGGTAAGGGAACTGTCTGACAAAGTAAGGGACTGTCTGACAAGGTAAGGGAGCTGTCTGACAAGGTAAGGGAACTGTCTGACAAAGTAAGGGGACTGTCTGACAAGGTAAGGGAAACTGTCTGACAAGGTAAGGGAACTGTCTGACAAGGTAAGGGAACTGACAAGGTAAGGGACTGACAAGGTAAGGGAACTGACAAGGTAAGGGAACTGTCTGACAAGGTAAGGGGAACTGACAAGGTAAGGTGAACTGTCTGACAAGGTAAGGGAACTGACAAGGTAAGGGAACTGACAAAGTAAGGGAACTGACAAGGTAAGGGGACTGTCTGACAAGGTAAGGGAGCTGTCTGACAAGGTAAGGGAGCTGTCTGACAAGGTAAGGGAGCTGTCTGACAAGGTAAGGGGACTGACAAGGTAAGGGGACTGTCTGACAAGGTAAGGGACTGTCTGACAAGGTAAGGGGACTGTCTGACAAGGTACGGGAGCTGTCTGACAAGGTAAGGGGACTGCTGACAAGGTAAGGGAGCTGTCTGACAAGGTAAGGGAGCTGTCTGACAAGGTAAGGGGACGCCTGACAAAGTAAGGGGACTGTCTGACAAGGTAAGGGAACTGTCTGACAAGGTAAGGGGACTGTCTGACAAGGTAAGGGAACTGTCTGACAAGGTAAGGGAACTGTCTGACAAAGTAAGGGGACTGTCTGACAAGGTAAGGGAGCTGTCTGACAAGGTAAGGGACTGCCTGACAAAGTAAGGGGACTGTCTGACAAGGTAAGGGTACTGTCTGACAAGGTAAGGGGACTGCCTGACAAGGTAAGGGGACTGTCTGACAAAGTAAGGGAACTGTCTGACAAAGTAAGGGGACTGCCTGACAAAGTAAGGGAGCTGTCTGACAAAGTAAGGGGACTGCTGACAAAGTAAGGGAACTGTCTGACAAAGTAAGGGAACTGTCTGACAAAGTAAGGGACTGTCTGACGAGGTAGGGGAACTGTCTGACAAAGTAAGGGACTGCCTGACAAGGTAAGGGGACTGTCTGACAAAGTAAGGGGACTGTCTGACAAAGTAAGGGGACTGTCTGACAAGGTAAGGGGACTGTCTGACAAAGTAAGGGAACTGTCTGACAAAGTAAGGCGACTGTCTGACAAGGTAAGGGACTGTCTGACAAAGTAAGGGACTGTCTGACAAAGTAAGGGGACTGTCTGACAAGGTAAGGGACTGTCTGACAAAGTAAGGGAACTGTCTGACAAAGTAAGGGGACTGTCTGACAAGGTAAGGGGACTGCCTGACAAAGTAAGGGGACTGCATGACAAAGTAAGGGAACTGTCTGACAAAGTAAGGGGACTGTCTGACAAAGTAAGGGAGCTGTCTGACAAAGTAATGGGACTGCCTGACAAAGTAAGGGAACTGTCTGACAAAGTAAGGGAACTGTCTGACAAAGTAAGGGACTGTCTGACAAGGTAAGGGAACTGTCTGACCAAGTAAGGGACTGTCTGACAAAGTAAGGGAACTGTCTGACAAAGTAAGGGACTGTCTGACAAGTAAGGGAACTGTCTGACAAAGTAAGGGACGTCTGACAAGGTAACGGAACTGTCTGACAAGGTAAGGGGACTGTCTGACAAGGTAAGGGAACTGTCTGACAAGGTAAGAGGACTGTCTGACAAGGTAAGGGACTGTCTGACAAGGTAAGGGAACTGTCTGACAAGGTAAGGGAACTGTCTGACAAGGTAAGGGGACTGTCTGACAAAGTAAGGGGACTGTCTGACAAGGTAAGGGACTGTCTGACAAGGTAAGGGAACTGTCTGACAAGGTAAGGGACTGCTGACAAAGTAAGGGGACTGTCTGACAAGGTAAGGGGACTGACAAGGTAAGGGAACTGTCTGACAAAGTAAGGGGACTGTCTGACAAGGTAAGGGGACTGTCTGACAAGGTAAGGGGACTGCCTGACAAAGTAAGGGGACTGTCTGACAAAGTAAGGGGACTGTCTGACAAAGTAAGGGAACTGTCTGACAAGGTAAGGGACTGTCTGACAAAGTAAGGGGACTGTCTGACAAAGTAAGGAACTGTCTGACAAGGTAAGGGGACTGACAAGGTAAGGGAACTGTCTGACAAGGTAAGGGACTGACAAGGTAAGGGAACTGTCTGACAAAGTAAGGGACTGTCTGACAAGGTAAGGAACTGACAAGGTAAGGGATCTGTCAAGGTAAGGGAACTGACAAGGTAAGGGATCTGACAAGGTAAGGGGACTGTCTGACAAGGTAAGGGAACTGACAAGGTAAGGGACTGTCACAAGGTAAGGGAACTGACAAGGTAAGGGAACTGACAAGGTAAGGGAACTGTCTGACAAAGTAAGGGAACTGTCTGACAAAGTAACGGAACTGTCTGACAAAGTAAGGGAACTGTCTGACAAAGTAAGGGGACTGTCTGACAAAGTAAGGGGACTGTCTGACAAGGTAAGGGAACTGTCTGACAAGGTAACGGAACTGTCTGACAAGGTAAGGGAACTGACAAGGTAAGGGAACTGTCTGACAAGGTAACGGAACTGTCTGACAAAGTAAGGGGACTGTCTGACAAGGTAACGGAACTGACAAGGTAAGGGAACTGTCTGACAAGGTAAGGGAACTGACAAGGTAACGGAACTGTCTGACAAGGTAAGGGACTGTCTGACAAGGTAAGGGAACTGTCTGACAAAGTAAGGGAACTGTCTGACAAGGTAAGGGAACTGACAAGGTAAGGAACTGTCTGACAAGGTAACGGAACTGTCTGACAAGGTAAGGGAACTGTCTGACAAAGTAAGGAAACTGACAGTCTAATAAGGTAAGGAACTGACAGTCTAATAAGGTAAGGGAACTGACAGTCTAATAAGGTAAGGGAACTGTCTGACAAAGTAAGGAAACTGACAGTCTAATAAGGTAAGGGAACTGACAGTCTAATAAGGTAAGGGAACTGACAGTCTAATAAGGTAAGGGAACTGACAGTCTAATAAGGTAAGGGAACTGACAAGGTAAGGGACTGTCTGACAAGGTAAGGGAACTGTCTGACAAGGTAAGAGTACTGTCTGACAAGGTAAGAGTACTGTCTGACAAGGTAAGGGGACTGTCTGACAAGTAAGGGGACTGTCTGACAAGGTAAGGGGACTGTCTGACAAGGTAAGAGGTACTGTCTGAGAAGGCAAGGAAACTGTCTGACAAGGTAAGGGGACTGTCTGACAAGGTAAGGGGACTGTCTGACAAGGTAAGGGGACTGTCTGACAAGGTAAGGGGACTGTCTGACAAAGTAAGGGGACTGTCTGACAAGGTAAGGGAACTGTCTGACAAAGTAAGGGGACTGTCTGACAAGGTAAGGAACTGTCTGACAAAGTAAGGGAACTGTCTGACAAGGTAAGGGGACTGTCTGACAAAGTAAGGGGACTGTCTGACAAGGTAAGGGGACTGCCTGACAAAGTAAGGGGACTGTCTGACAAAGTAAGGGGACTGTCTGACAAAGTAAGGGGACTGCCTGACAAAGTAAGGGAGCTGTCTGACAAGGTAAGGGGACTGTCTGACAAGGTAAGGGGACTGTCTGACAAGGTAAGGGGACTGACAAGGTAAGGGGACTGTCTGACAAAGTAAGGGAGCTGTCTGACAAGGTAAGGGGACTGTCTGACAAGGTAAGGGGACTGTCTGACAAGGTAAGGGGACTGTCTGACAAGGTAAGAGGACTGTTGGACAAGATCAGGTGACTAAGGTAAGAGGACTGTTTGACAAAGCAAAGGGAGTGACTGACGAGGTAAGGGGACTGTCTGACAAGGTGAGGGGACTATTTGACGGGGCAAGAGGCTGACAAGGCAAGGGTGTTGGCTGACAATGCAAGAGGACTGACTGACAGGCAGGGAGAAAATCTTACTGGGTTAGGGATTGACTGGCAAAGCAAGGAGACCGTCTCAAAATTAATGGGTCTAATTAACGAGGCAAGGAATTGTCTCACAAGGCAAAACAGTCAAATTGTTCTATCTCTGTAAGCTTGTCAATTTGGTTTGACTTCCTTTTATGGCAGGTTTCTGTTTCCGTCCACCACACCAGTAAACTTGGGGCTCTCAGTTTCCAACCACAGAATCTTTTCTTGTGCGCCACCAGTCCACGGCTCCCCCGCCCCATGTTCTCTCTCTCTCTCTCTCTCTCTCTCTCTTCTCTGTCTCTGCCTGCCCCCCCCCCCCCTCTCTCTCTCTCTCTCTCCCCCCCCCCCCACTCCACGGGAATACCGTGGGTTGTTTCAAAATAAATCATATTCCCACCTTCGGGAAATTCTGTGACAGCAGTCTCCACTTTCCTTTCACTTTTTTGACTCTGCCTTTCTAATTTTTTCAAACTGTCGCCCACTTCTTTTTTTTTTTGGCGCTTATTCACCTGCATTTATAAGGAAACTACACATAATTGCAAGTTATAGCATGCTAGCTTTTGGTTGTAATCGGCTACTAGTTAGTAAGACTGTGGACACTGTTCACAGTGGATACTGTCTGCCCATTCTGCAGTGTCTGTTGTCCCATATAGTTGTCTGTATGGTTTACGTGGTTGTTGCTGTGTGTAAATGTTTTTCGTCTCGTTTTTACTGTTTTCATTAATTGGGATGACAAATGATGCCACACGGTCAGCGCGCTCAGCACGGCCAAATCATTGCAGCGTTTCGAATGTCACTATTCTTAGTCATCATGTTACACACACACACACACACACACACACACACACACACACACACACACACACACACACACACGTGAGTATCGCAAAGAATGTTCATATCCCGGGCAACGCCGGGTGCCCCTGCTAGTATATATATATATATATATATATATATATATATATATATATATATATAATATATATCGATTTTGATAACTGTTTTGTTTATGGTTGACATCTTTCTTTTCAGGCGCAGCATTGTTCCCAATATGGTAGTCAGCTGGAACTTTATCTGAAGTGTTCCATATAATTATGGTTAAAAGATTAGTGGTGCTTAGGCGGACTTAAAAAAGCGAAAACTGAAACTTTCCCTGAAGTAATCTTAAATAAATGTTAGTGAACCGCCAAGGGAAACGTGGACAAACGAGTAACAAGACAAACCACGACGCGTTTCGACCTCTTAAGTTCTTCATGCAAGACACAAACAAACGGGACAATGAAAATGAACGAATTTTTCACTTAGCGAAGAGGTCGAAACGCGTCGTGTTTTGTCTTGTGACTCGTTTGTCCACGTTTCTCTTGGCGGTTCGCTAACATTTGTTTAAGATTTGTTTAGATTTCCGCCTGCAGTCGTCTCACTTTGCAACTAGATCTTTTCCCTGAAGTATGCCCTATTATGGTCAAAGATCAGTGGCAGTTAGCTGGACTTAAAAAAAAAACCTTAAACTTTCTCTGAATGCTTGACAAGTCTTAGAGAATATAAACTCACGGTGGTTGACTGTGATATACACAAAATACGAATGTTTTGTCCATCTTCGTCCATCTTTCTCTTCTCCCTCACTCTCTCCTATCCTGTGTTCGCAACATGTGCAGAAGAGACCTTAAACCCGGGACCTGTGTGCAGCATACTCCCAGTGCAAATTAAAGACCCCACGGCAACAAGGGAGTGGTCCCTGGCAGAATTCTGTTGAAAGCCAGTTGTGACAGGCCTGCACAAACCTACATAGATAGAAAGGGGAAGCACTGGTACTGACTTGTGGTCCCGGAAAAAGCTTGCTGAACGTTACACGCACAATATAAATAGAAGAAACGCAGCCATCCAATATTACCAGTGTTTTTACTTCCTTCAGGTTTTTCTCAGAGGACATTAACTATCTCTCTCTCTCTCTCTCTCTTCTCTCTCCTCTCTCTCTCAATACACACGCTTACCTTTATTCAGTCTTCAAAATGCACGCGCGCACACACACACACACACACACACACACACACACACACACACACACACACACACACACTTTCAATATTAGAAGTGTGTGTGTGTGTGTGTGTGTGTGTGTGTGTGTGTGTGTGTGTGTGTGTGTGTGAGCCTGCCCGCCTGCCTGCCAGCCTATTGGTGCAAGTGTTGGTACACAATTGTCCCTAAAACGTGGTCAACGCATATAACGGCAACGGTGTGACAGATACGGGTGGGCATGCACTCTGGGGCAGTGGTGGCGGGGGTGATCGGGAAGAAGCGGCCCCGCTACGACATCTACGGCGACACCGTCAACACCGCCTCCCGCATGGAGAGCTACAGTGCCGCGGGCCGTATTCATCTCAGTGTCGCCACCTTCAGGTTAGCATCCCTCCTCCTCCTCCTTCCTCTGACTGTACGCCGTCCTGTTGTGTGTGTGTGTGTGTGTGTGTGTGTGTGTGTGTGTGTGTGTGTGTGTGTGTGTGTGTGTGTGTGTGTGTGTGTTGTAGTCTTCCATATCTAAAGAAGGAACCAGAAGGGCACACGGGGAGCTCAGACCTCCGCCATACAGTACCACGAGCAAAGGAAAGTAATTGGACTATGTGGCACGGACTGGAAGATTGCTCTCTATATACACACTTGCCTTGCCCAATGACCGTCGATCCGCCGTTTTAATGTTATCTTCATCACAAATCGACCCTAAACATTACAAACTTAGACCCCCTCGGCCAATTCCATCTCGCCCGTTTCCAGAATCTTGTACGAAAACAAGAAAACAAACAGACCTAGAGGAAATGTTACCTCCTCCGTGGGGTGGTAAACAGGACAATCGTTTTCAACCGTACAGCAGGTAGCAAAGCGTACTACACCACAACCAATTTCAGTTCTGCTACGTTCATCAGCCTCATAGAAGTTGACATATTAGTGGGGCCGTACGATTTTGCAGCCTTTTTTTTTTAATTCACTTTTCCTTTTTCTTTCTGTCATTCCTCCCTTCTTTCTCTCTTTCTTTTTTTCATCCTTTATTTTATTTTTATTTTTTTTTTTATTTATTTATTTATTTATTTTTTTTTTTTGGGGGGGGGTATCTCAAATTCCTTGCCACTTACATGGCGTTACTCCCAGGCCGCTCATTCCTGCTGTCCGTTCACAGCCACACAACCCAGCTTGTCCTGTTGCAGCCCAGGCATTGGCAGTCCAAGCGGAGCCATCAGTTGCAAGTCGTCTTGATGCAATCGGTCAGAGAAGGCATAGCACTGCTGCCGTGTCACTGAGGTAGTCTTCAGTTGTGACTGTTCTGATCCGGCGTGCGCAGAAAAACCACCTACAAAGCTTCGTACTGAGGACAATAATTGCTTAGTCGTGAAACCAGCGTGAAGGAAGCCACCACGTTCGTGCAGCGACAGTCCAACAAAATTTGCCGATACCGACGATCTCGACACAAACTCATGAAAGGCATAGCCGTGGAGACGGAATCAAAACTGAGCTCACCAAGAGAGCAGGGCATGAAGGAACACAGGATATGAGACTTTTTCGGTGTCCTGATCGACACGCATGAGGATAATGAAGATTATGCTATGGAGGTTCCCTCATTGAATGACTGAGCTGTGCTCTAACCTTGCTTTCATAATAAATCCCGACAACAAACAGGCCCGAGAAATACGGACACCTGAAGTTCTGGTCGAGAAATCTAAGGAACACTCTCAGAAACGCATCAGTTAAGTGGCTGAAACTCGACGGCGTGCTTCCAATCTTCGCGCATAAGCCCCTAAAGTGAACTCTGGATTGGAGCTGACTGGGTCCAAAGAATCTCACAAATAAATGGCTCCAGTGGGAATAGAGCGCACGACCTCCCAGCCTGTAATCCGCGAAGCTAACCATGCTTCATGGTGGTTGGTTAGTTTGTCTTTGTTAGAAGCTGTTAACGTATACTGTGCAGTCCTTTGTGATGGCACAAGTTCGTCAGCTTGCTTGCTTCCACATTTATGTAGTTTGTTTTGTAAGTCATACGTTGTCTATTTTCTTATGATTCAGAGAAAATCGCCACATGTTGCACACATCCACATCCTCAACACTGTTGTTACGTGTCAGGTGTAGTTTTTTGGTTACAGACTGTCAGCAGTTAATGTTACTGTGTTTTATGGCAGTACAGATTGTCAGTTGTTAATGCTACCGTGCATTTATCCTAGTTTCTCCGTATGATACAGACTGTCAGATGTCAATGATAGTGTGTTTTTAGCCTACTTTATCCCTTTCATATAGACTTGTTAATGTAACTGCTCTTTGATCTTACTTTATCCCTTTTGGTTGTTAGTGGTGCGTGTTTACATCCTTCTTTACATATCTGCTACAAAATATCAATGTCTGTGTTACTGTGTTTGTATCTTACTTTATCCCTACGATACAGACTGGCTGTTACTGTTACCGTGTTTTTATTCAACTTGATCCTCATGATACAGACTGGTTGTTAGTGTTACTGATTTTTTTTTTATCCTACTTCGTTCCCGCAGTGCATTATACATTTTTATTTTTTTTATTATGCTTTTATCCTGTTTTATCCCTGTGGTACAGACTATCAGTTGTTGGTGTTTCTGTGTTTTATTCTTTTTTAACCGTATGGTACAAACTATCAGTTGTCAATGTACCTGTGTCCTTATCCTGCTTTATCCCTATGGATAATGTCATTTGTTTTTTTTTTCTACTTTATCCTGTGGTAGAGGATACTAAGTAATGTGACTGCTTTTTTTTTTTTATCCAGCTTTAATTCTATAGTACACACTGATTATTACTATTACTGTGTAACTGTTCTGCTTTAGTCTATGGTGCAGACTGCTTGTTAGTGCTACTGTGTGCTCATCCAACTTTATCTCTACCATGAATTGTCAGAGTTATTGTGTTCTTATCCTCCTCTATCGTATCTTAACTGTTAATGTTACTGTTTTTGTTCTGCTTTATCCCTATGTATAGATAGTCAGTTGTTAGTGTTATTGTGCTTTTATTCCACTTTATACATATAGTACAGGCGGGTTGTTAATGTCACTGTGTTTTTATCCTAATTTTTCCCTATAGTGCGGAGTGGTTGTTATTGTTACTATGTTTTTATCCTGCTTTATCCCTGTGGTACAGACTGTCTGTTGTCAATACTTTATACCTTTGGTACAGGGCGTCAGTTGACAATATTACTGTGCATCTATCTAAATTTATCCCGATGGTATGAAATGTCAGTTGTCAAAATTACCTTACTTTGTTCCTGTTGTTCAGATTGTAATTTGTAAGTGTCACCCTGTTTGTTTGTTTGTTTGTTTGTTTGTTTATTCTACATCATTCTTATGGCACAGACTGTTAGTTGTCAATATTACTATGTTTTATCCAACTGTATGATACACACTATCACTGTAGTATCAGTTATTAGTGTTGCTGTGTTTTTATCCTGCTTTATCCCTATGGTGCAGACTGACAGTTGCCAGTGTTACCGTGTTTTAATCCTACTTTATTCTTATGGTACAGACAGAAACTGTCCTTGTTACTGTATTTTTATTCTACTTTAAATAAATGGAT
>CM065721.1:15773858-15808858 GCA_033310375.1 Conus canariensis
TCCACTGTGCTGTGTTGAGTTCCTGTTGCCTGTGCCTCACAGTATACTGCTATGTTCCCCTCCACTGTGGTAGATGTTGAGTTCTTGTTGCCTCTGCCTCACAGTACACCACTATGATCCTTCCACTGTGATGTGTTGACTTTTTTTCTTTCTTCTTATTTGGTTGTCCCAACCTCTGCGCCACCTCAGAGGCAGTGCACCCACGCCGCTCATTCCGACACCCCGTCCACAGCCACAGCCCGGTCGGCCCCGCCGCATCCCCGGCACCGGCAATCCACAGGGAGCAGTCAATGTCAAGTCGTCAAGAGGCAATCCACCGGAGGAGACACTGCACTGCTGCCGAGTCACTTCGGTGGTGTTCAGTGGCGCCTGTTCTGATCTAACATACGCAGGACACCACCTACTAAGCCCCCTACTGACGACAATAATTGCTTAGTCGCGGAGCCGGCGTGAGTGAGCTCTCCCTCCGGAGGGCGCCACCACGTCCGTCCAACGACAGCCCCCATGGACTCGCCGACACCGGTGACCCCGACGAACCGAGCCAAGACCACAGACTGAGAGGACATCGAAACTGAGGTCACCACGATAGCAGGGCATGAAGAGCCACAGAATTTGAGACATTTTTTTTATGCTGATCGATGAGAATGAGGTTGATTAAGATGATGCTACGGTCCATTTCGGTCAGTGACTACATGACAGGGCTGTACTCTACGCTCCCTTTCATAATATATTCCGGTGTCAACCAGGCCCGAGAGATACAGGCACCTGCAGTGTTGGTCAGGAAATTTGAGCAACACTCAGAAATGCATCCATTAAGTGGATGAAACTCGACTGTGTGGTCCCAGTCTTCCCAACTGAGTCCGCAGCAAACTCAACTCTGGGTAGGAGCCGGTCGGGGCAGAGAAACCCACATGACTCTGATGGGATTCGAACCCACGACCTCCCAGCCGGGAGTCCGCGACGCTAACCACTTCGCCACGGCGGTTGGTGACGTGATGTGTTGGCTTCCTGTTCACCGTGCCTCACAGTACACCACAATGTTCCCCTCACTGTGATGTCTTGACTTCCTGTTGCCTGTGCCTGACAGTGCACTATTATGTTCCCTCTCCGCTGTGCTTCGTTGGGTTTGTTCCCCGTGCTCCACAGAACACAGCTACGTTCCCACTACTGTGGTGTGTTGAGTTCTTGTTCCCCGTATTTTACTGTGCAGTACTGTGTTCCTCTCCACTGTGGTATATTGAGTTCCTGTTCCCCGTGCCTCACAGTATACAGCTATGTTCCCTCCACTTCGGTGTGTTGAGTTCCATTTCTCCATGCTTCACAGCACGGCGCGATGTTCCCCCTCCATTGTGGTCTTTTGAGTTCCTGTTCCCCGTGAACCACAGCACAGCGCTATGAAGAACGACATACTATATTTGACTTATTCACAGAACACACCCACGACACTCTAATAAAAACGGGTCGGGTGAATGAAACTTGCATCGCCGTGTAGGGGTTACCCGAAAGCAGTTTGTAATCGATTCGGGTGGGCATTGGTCCCTGACTGGCAATGGGGGAGGCAAAAAAAAGAAATGAAGTACATGTGGGCCGTTCATTAAACGCATTGACTGATCCACTGAGGAAACCAAGTTACATGCAAAACACGCACGGCTGTTTAGCGAATACCTCAGAGCAGTTCACTTAATTTTGGTACACACTGGTCTGAAAATGACAGTACGAGACGTAAGGAATGGCGGTACTTCATATGGTTTGTTAATAAAACACGTCAACGTACGTGCTTTTGAAATCTGGTTTGATGCTTTACAATGTCTGGATGTTACAGACGATGCCCCAAGGCATAACATGCTCGATGTTGTTGGTCATTGATCCCCAAATATGAACGGGAATTCAGCTTAACCTGAACTACGTGTAACCTCTTAATGAAACGCGTCGGCTTACACACAAACCATTATATGCATAATTTTTTTCCCGTTGTATTTCCAACCGTTATATGCACGGAAAGTACTTGCCTTTCCACTGTATGTTTAAAACCATAACTTTCTTGGAAAATGTGGCAGGGATTAGCAAGCATCCAGATTAGGATCAACGCTCTAATCTAGTCGTGTGAGAGAGGTTAGTTTTTTTTCTTTTTATATGAGAATGTATTTATATTGAAATGTTATGTGCTGTAAGTTTAAATAAATGGGTCAACTGTGCTCTCTCTCTCTCTCTCTCTCTCTCTCTCTCTCTCTCTCTCCACACGCACGACACGCACGCACGCACGCACGCACGCACGCACGCACCACACACACATGAGCACTTAACAAACAAGTAAAAAAAAAAAACACCTGTAAATTAGTGACAAAATGAATAAGTGTATCAATCGGTCAGTTACACAAAGATATCTCAAACAGATCTCGCCAAAGAGCTATTCTTAGAATAATATCACCACCATTACACCGTCCTGGAAATGGTTACCTACAAGTGATATGTGAATCATCTTCACCTGAAACTGTCCAGCGCAACGACTACTAATTGTTTTATCATGGGTAAAGGTAGTTTCACGATCAGTGTGTATGCATGTGATATCTAAATGTGTATCCGTCTACGAGAAATAAACAAAATCTTTTCATTTGGTTATTTTCCAAGTCTGGCATGGCTACTTCAGACTGAAAGAAATTAATCTAGCCTAATAAACTGGCTACTATGTTTATGAACATCAGTGCAGTCTCTATATCTGCAATGGTTGGAATATCCATTTAACAATACGGTGTCGAAAGCATTCATAATGTTGACATCATTCTGGCATTCATTCAGTAGCCAAAACTGACTAATGCCATGAATTTAGGGAGGGTTTCAGAAGAATGTTCAGAAACAAAAAACTTGACCGTCTTTGTTCAGATCCTTCACAGGGTAGAATGCTTATACACCATGCAATGTTCTGACAATATTTGAACAAAATCTATCCTTAAAGAAAAAGAAAACAATATACTTGTTTTCCTTTTCAACAGCGAATTCGGTCGCGGCTTGAAATAAGTTTGGTTTGAAAGTTATCACCACTTACGCGTTTTTTAATGTCGCTACCAAAATGATGGCGCTGGAACTTTACCTTTAATATGAATTTTATCTGTGTCATATTTCCTATAATCTTTCATCACATAAGCCTTTAGATTCTGTCACACATAAGGACGTATACATTCTCTTTTTTTCAAGGAAGCATTTTAACACCAATCATCAGTTATAATTCTGTTAGTTTCATTCAGATTGCACTTACACCAGTCGTTTAAATGAGTGTTATTAGGACCAATATGCAAAATTTTGAAACATGTGGGCATAGTGTTGTCACAATGTTTAGTGAACCCAGACCATGCCAGGCGGTGGTAATTAGTGTCTGTGTATGTGTCTGTGTGTGTGTCTGTGTGTCTGCGTGTATGTGTGAGTGCGCGCGCGCGCTCATATTTTACGCGTATCCCACAATGATTTTCTTAGATCTTGATGTCTAGTTCTCCATTGCTGATGTTTAGTTTCACACGCGAAAAGCCTTGAATCTTGAAACTATACTAAACAGTTTCTATTGTTGTTATTTCGGGTATTTTGGTTTATACAGTAAATGTCGTCGGTTTTCTTTGCATTTTTATTGGCCTCCAAAATTACTCGTCAGATTATCATGGGCGATGTGTTTTCTCCCTTGTCTGTTGGTCTGTCTGCCTGTCAACAAATCAGGTAAAAACTAGTGAAACGACGTCGGACAGAGAGAATGGAACCCATGGGCGAACCCATGAATCAGTCTAAGGAGGGATCTTGCAATTTTTTTTAATGTTCTTTTAACATTACAGGACAAGGCTTTGTTCAACTCTTCGTAAATTTCTGAACAAATGATACGTCGGTCTCCATGGAAAAAAATCAGGCTGATTACATTTACTGATATGAAGGTGCGTCACATTTGGTGCAGATCGGGGCTACAGCCGGATCGTGAGGAAAAATGTTAGTGGGGGAAGAAGGGTGGGAGGGCCGTTCGACTTTAATGGTCTATACACTCTCGTGTGCCTTTCTGGGTTGTACCACGGTCATCTGCCCTGTAACTACACCACAGAGAGGACCCTGTGTGGTTTATACGGCTGGAAATCTGGTTTGGGACTTGGTGTAGAAAAAAGGTTGTCACAAAAGTAAAGGCCGGTCAGTTATGATAGGTGAACTGTTAAACAGTACCGGTCATCGTAGTGCCGTGGTAGAGTCACAGGCTGTGGGTGGATTTTTGAAGATTGGAAACTCGTCATGTCATTGCAGGAGTTTTGGGCCCCGGACAGAGCTGATGAGTATGATGTAGGCTCAGATGGGATGGCTGGAATAATACATCTGCCAAATCGGTGCACCTCTGAGAGTGATATTCAATTCTTTACCATCACTGAATGTGCTGGCATTTCTCAGACCTGCTTGACGACTTGATTCTGAAAGGAAACGTAGAGCATGAGCCTGTCACGTAGTTTCGAACACAAAATGAGAGGACTTTGTACAGTTTTGTAACCGAAGTAATCAAACCTCCCGGTTTCGTGGCAAAACAAAATAGGGGTGATAACAGTAGGAATGCTGCTACTGTTGATGCTATACAACTGGGGCTACGGTCGATGCTATACTACTGTCGTTACGGTTGATTTTAAATTACTGCCGCTGTGCAGTTGCCGCTAGTGTTAATGACGTACTACATGCAGATGCAACTGTTGATTCTATACTAATGATGTCCATAATGCCTGTACCACAGCTACAACTGTTGATACTATACAACTGCTGCTCGGTTGATGCTATTCTACTGCTACTACATTTTCCATCTAATTTAAGATTTTACGGAAGAAAGATTTTTAACGAAGTTTCTGGTGCGTTTTTAGATGCATTTTAAAGAAATGTGTGAAAGGTTGTTGTTGTTGTTGTTGTTGTTTTGAGATGACTTGTGAGTTGATTTTAACGTGGTGACAGCCCTGATATGACCCTTTGCGGTCGGCTGGGCTATAAGCAACATTACCTTGCCTTACCTATTGATGATAATTATACAATTGCTGCTTCGGTTGATGCTATTCTACTGCTACTACTTATTGATGATATACAATTGCTGCTTCGGTTGATGCTATACTACTGCTACTACTGCTGATATGCTACTGCTGCTTCTGTTGATACTATACTATTGCTGTCACTGTTCATGCTATATTACTGCTGCTGCTATTGATGCTGTTGTACTGCTGCTTCTGTTGATTATGTACCACTATTCTGCTGTTGATGCTATAGTGCTCTGACACAGATGATGCCACTATACTTTTGCTACTACTATTGATGCTGTATTACTTCTGCTACTGTTTATTCTGTACTATTGCCGTTACCGTTGATGCGATACTGCCGCCACTATTGTTGATTCTATACTACCACCAGTCCTATTGTTGCTACACTATTGTTGCTATTGCTAATACTTTACTCCTGCTGCTACTGTTGATGCAATATTACTGTTGCTATTGTTGTAGCTATACTATTGCTGCTAATGTTGATGCTACACTAGTGCCACTATACTACTGCCATAGCTGTTGATTCTATGCTATCGCCGTTACGTTGATGCTACACTACTGATGCTACTGCTAATGCTATTCTACTACTCCTGTTGATGCTGTACTATGGCGCTACTGTTGATGCTACACTACTACTGCTACTGCTATTCTACTACTCCTGTTGATGCTGTACTATGGCGCTACTGTTGATGCTACACTACTACTGCTACTGCTATTCTACTACTCCTGTTGATGCTGTACTATGGCGCTACTGTTGATGCTACACTACTACTGCTACTGCTATTCTACTACTCCTGTTGATGCTGTACTATGGCGCTACTGTTGATGCTACACTACTACTGCTACTGCTATTCTACTACTCCTGTTGATGCTGTACTATGGCGCTACTGTTGATGCTACACTACTACTGCTACTGCTATTCTACTACTGTTGATGCTATACTGCGCCGCTACTGTTGCTGCTACACTTCTGTTGCTTCTGTTAATGCTATGCTACTGCTGCTATTTTGATGCTATGATACTATGACTACTGTTGATGCTATACTACTTAGTGCTATTGTGGATCTCATTCTGCTACTGCTGCTATTTTGATGCTATGATACTATGACTACTGTTGATGCTATACTACTTAGTGCTATTGTGGATCTCATTCTGCTACTGCTGCTATTTTGATGCTATGATACTATGACTACTGTTGATGCTATACTACTTAGTGCTATTGTGGATCTCATTCTGCTACTGCTGCTGTCGATTATATACCACTGCTTGTATTATTAGTATAGTTACTACCTATGCTACTGTTGATGTACTACTGTTTTTATACTACTGTTGATATTGTTAATACTATACTTCTGTTGCTGCTGTTGATAAACTACTACCGTTACTGTTGGTATATTACTTCTGCTACTGTTCATGTATGTTACTGTTGATATACTACTGCTGCTACTGTTGATATACCACTGATGCTACCGTGGATATGATGCTGCTGCTACTGTTAATGCTGTAATATAGATGCTACTGTTGATGGTATACTACTATTCCTACTGTTGATGTACTACTGCTGCTATTTTGACACTATACTAATGTTGCAGCCATTAATATATTACCATGTTAAGTTGATACAGTACTACTGCTGCTTCCATCAATACACTACAGCTGCTACTGTTGATGGAATACACTACAGCTGCTACTGTTGATGCAACACACTACTGCTGCTACTGTTGATGCAATACTACTGCTGCTACTGTTGATGCAATACTACTGTTGCTTCTGCCTTTTTAGTGCAATATATATCACTGTATGTAATTCTACTTCTGCTGTTGCTGATGCTATAGTAGTGTTGATGGAAAATACTACTTTCAACTTTGTTGACACAATCAAACTGCCGCATATTATTGCAGCGACTACTGATGCTACAGTACCGCTAGTGCTGAAGGTATACTACTGCTGCTGCGGCATGTGCCACGCCTTGCCTCAAGAAAAACATCATACTTTATGAACGGGTAGAGCTATGCTCACGAATTCTTAGGAGCTTGTCAACGATCTTAATAGCCGTTGGTCACGGAAATGCCATGTATGGGCACAATCAATTATCAGCGTAATTAGTCGCGGTTCCCGCAGGACCCATGTATTTTAATGGGTCGCACATGACCCACGCCATCAGGTGAGGAGGAATAAGCTGCTGAACCGCTCTTTATCAGGCGTGGGTCTTGCAAGACCCGCGTGATCTGAATAAGGATCAGCAATAAGGATAAGCACAGAAAAACCTCTACAAAATGTGTGGGTCTTGGGCGACCCGTACGATGGGATCTGTGTAGTCAAAAACGTCATCCGGTAAAGGTCAATCATGCTGTCAGGTTTTTCAGCTGCTGTCAATCGTCGTGCCGTCTTTGAAAGGATTTTTTGGTTGGGTCTCTCCTCGCTGATGATGGCTCCAAGGCACCGGAACTTTTATATACCATCTCCGATTTCTGCCAGGACAGACTTCTTCAATGAGGGCCCTGCTGTTGTTGCCCTTCATTTTTTTTCAGGGTCGTTTTCCTTTCCGAATTATGAGTCAGGTCTGGCTGACGAGGCTGGTTCTTGTTCCTGTCCTGCCTGTTCATCAGAATCATATGATGTGCCTCCCTCCGCTACTGTTCATACCAAGTGATTATCAGGGAGATGCGTTGGTTATGACTTGTTGAAAGAAAACAGTGGAAGAGCGTAGGAGAGATACGGCAACCCGACGGACGCCTGCCAAGTGGTGGAACCATTCAGTAACAGTACCATTGGCAAGCGCAGTGCTGAACACTTTATTGGCTGAGTCCTCACCAGCAACTGCAAGTACGGCTGTTTAATTTGTAGATAGAAATAACTGCCAAGCATCGCATACTACTACTACAGCAAAAATTACTACTACTATATTAAAGACCAATGTGCTTGTGGTAAGCTGCTTGAGTACGATTGGTATTTGTTCATTTCAACAGGTATTGATAGTGATGATGGTAAGGACGGCTATCCCAATGTGATGATAATAGTAAAACTGGACCAAAAAGCTGTCATTTCAAGAAATGAGGCTACTGTTTGCCCAGGGACATTACGGATCCATGGCTGAAATTTCTCTCTGTGTGTCTGCAACAGGGCGTTCTTTGCAGTGACTGACCTGAGACTACTGTTTGCCTGGAAACGTTATGAATCCGTGCCTATATTCCCTGTCTGTGTTTCTGTGACATTGCTTTCTCTGTGGGACTAACCTAACACTGCTGTGTGCCTGGAGACATTATTGATCCGTGACTATGTTCCATGTCTCTGTCTGACATTGCATTCTGTGTGATGACTGATCTAAGACTACTGTTTGCTTAGAGACATGGATCCGTACCAATATTTACTGTCTGTGACATTGCATCCTTTGTTATAACCGACCGAAGAAATGCAGCAGCCTGCCACGTGGAATGAAATTTTCTTTAGTCCTTTCCCTACTGTGAACTGTTGTACTGCCCTTAACTGATCAGTGTGAACTAAAAAAAAAAAAAAATAAAAAAATAAAAAAAAAAAAACCTCGAACGCAGTGGTTGTCATCATTATACCATGCCATAAGATCGCTAAAAATGTTTCAGAGAGGGCGTAAGGCACCATGGGTGTATCTTGACTTACACTTTCTTGTAATTACGTATAGGGGTCATTGCGTCTCTCGTGTCTGGAGGGAAAATATCATACTGCAGAACTTTGCACATCCTTTCTTGGCTTCAATTGCGGGAAAATCTAAGCTTCAAAATGTTACATGTCACTTAGGATATTAATTTTGCCGTGGGGAGCAACCCCAGTTTGACGCAAACACGCCATGATTGTTTTCTCCAAGGGGCTTAACCCTCCATTTAGCGAGAAACAAAGGACTCTGTTGATTCTGCTGCTAAGTGGTTCTTAGAATACATCATTCCATGGACCCAGCAGCGCATGAAGGAGGTGCATTCAAGAATCAACAGAGAATAATCTGGAACGGTAAACAAACTTTTGACGTGCATCAGTATTGGCTTTGTTAGACTGCTACGATTCCCGCCAGTCCTTTTTTCCTGTGTACCTGCCTATCCACTCCCGCCAGACCTTGATTCTTTACACTCAACATTGATCCTTCATTCACGGCAACGTCAACATTGATTGATGACTTAAAGCAAGTCCCCGTGCATATTTACAGCTAAAATAAACATTGGTTATCATAATTAGACTACAAAAACCAGAGCTTGCTCTCTGTGCGCCGTTTGTAGAAAATGATTGTTGATCGTTCCACCGGAGCGAATTACGTTGATTGGTGCTTTGTGCACTTTTAGCTCATAATACCGGCTGATAAGACCAACAGGCGAAGCTAGTTTGAGGAAGGGTGTTCACTTTCCTCGTCAGTTGTGCTTGTTAAGGGAAGATCAATACCGATTGATGGATTCCCATGTCTACGCCACGTGCCCCTTCCGAGGAATGGAATGAAATGAGGAGACTGCTGGCCTAGTGACATGTCGTCACCAACAACAGTTTTCCTTAGCAACAGGCCTGACTGTTTGCTGGGTATCTTCAGATGTCCTTCTCTCTCTCTCTCTCTCTCTCTCTCTCTCTCTCTCTCTCTCTCTCTCATACACACACACACACACACACACACACATACATACACACGCATGCACGCACGCACACACACAGCCACACACACACACACACACACACACACACACACATACACACGCACGCACGCACGCACGCACACACACACACACACAGACACACACGCACGCACGCACGCACGCACGCACACACACACACACACACACACACACACACACACACACACACACACACTGTGCAATTAAAACGCCACCGCCTTCCACGCCCCTTCACTGTAGACCGCCTGGCCAAGAATCGTGGTCCTGCATTCCTCTCTCATCAGCTCTGTAGTGGTGCATATCGCAACACTAAGCACTGGGTAGCCAATCCAGATAGAAAGAAAGGGTTGAGAAAAGAAAAACAAATGTTCTTCGGCACTCATTCAGTCCGAGCCCATTGTTCACTGCAGCCCTAGTGTTGCCTTTGTGTTGACAGACTGCATTCATGAGAGGAGAAGCAGGAGGTAAGACACTAGTTTCTAGCTCACAAACCGCGTAATGGCTGATCAATCACCTATCGACAGCCGACGAATTCCAGTGCGGTGAAGTCAGTCCTCGGTCGTCTCGGCGTGGGGTCTGATGTGAAGTAGAAGGAACGCCTGGACATGTTAGTAAGCTGATCACACGCCTTGTTTGTTTGCCGTTTGGGAGACCGTTGTCAGCGCTGTCATTTGATGACGCGATAAGACAGCGATATGCAAATCGCATTCACCAACTCCCCCATTACGATGTGGAGCCTTTGAAAGAGCGGTTCTGTCCGTGTTGACGGCGGGGTCCGAGACAGACGTGAGACTGGAGGATGGGGAGGACCCACCAGCTGTCCGGATCACGTTACATTTACTGGCAATGGGGGTGGAGGCGCACGTACCGCTCCAGACAAATTACTGTCACGCCGTTGACGTGAATGGTTGAAGGGGAGGAAGGTCTCGGTAAACAACGTACATCACGTTTAGACTTACTGTGAAATTAACGGAGCGTCTAAACCCAGCCCATCCTTTCTTATCAGGCTTGAAGTTGTTTAGAAACCTCCTTTGGTGTGCGGGACACAATGGACGTAAAGCTTGCATGCTTAAGCAGCTAGGGTAAACCAGGCGTAAGGCAGATCACACCAGACTTCATATCCATGTTGATCATATGGTCTAGAGTTCCCTGCTGCCATTGGTAGAACGAACACTGTCGGTTTGTTGGACTATGATTAGTTATAGAACTAGCAATACTAACGATGCGAGTATGCACTTGGCTTGGTGCTTCTCTTCTGGCCACGAGACCGTAAGAAGTGGTCTGGGCGCTAGCCTTTCAGCGAATCGTTATACTGAGATCCGCTCATGAGTATACACCCTGCGCACTTAAAAGAACCCATGGCATAGAAGGATTTGACTCTAGCAACATTCTTCTGAAAAAGCGACTCCGATACGCAACTAGAAGTATTTGAAACATGAAACAAAGACTAGAGAGAGTTCGATTCACATGTGAATGGACACAACACAAGAACTGTGGAAAGGGGGATGACGGGTAAAGATTGAGAAATGGGGAGGGATGAGCATACAGATTGTGATTGTGTTACAGACGTCTAGTGCATTTAAACAGCAACAGCTTTAGGGAGGTGGGAAAAGGTCAGAAGGGAAATGGGTGAGGGGGAATAGGGAGTCTGTTGGGAAAATAAGAGATTCTGCTCACACGGTTTTGGCACACACAATGGACGAGAAAGTGAGAGGAGGTTTTATATCTCTAGCGCCGTACTTATATCAGCTGTTTATTACAGACTTGTTTTGTTCTCACACATGCGGTGTTTTATTTGATTTGAAGGTTACCTTCCATCCATTTCGGGTTTTACCATTGATTTCCGCTTTGTGAGTGTGTCTGTGTGCGTACATGCGTACGTGCGTGTTGTGTGTGTGTTCATGACGGAAAACTTACCGTGTATTACTCTAATTATTGCAAAGATCTGTTATTGGCGGGGGAGGGGGTTCAGTCTATTTGATTTGGGATTATCACGCAGTTATTTACTTAGTTCACCATAAACGACAAACTCATCAATTCTTACATAGCTATATTTGGCAAAATATGTTTATGTTCAGCCTGTCTCAATTCTGTGTTTGCAACGACACTTGATTATATCTGCATTTATGTCGGTAGATGCTGCTTTAAATGACGTGGTCTCGGTAGAATGCCATTGAATATTTGTTCCAATATTTGCTTGCTATATTGTTTGGAACCATTCTTTCATAGCATCCTGTATAAGACCGCATCAGTCGCCCCGGAGAAGCTAGATGATGTTAACAACATTCTACCTGACGTTTAACTTCTTCATTGTGGCTCGAAGCACATGTCGAACGCCTTCTTGAAGTCTATGACGATGTGGTAGAATTCCCTCTGGTGCTGGTGATGTTTTTCGCAAAGGTATGTACGTTAATAATCCATTCGATTGCACTTCTGCCTTCGTGAAATCCAGCCTGTTCTTCAGCTGTAATGCTTAGGGTTGCAGTGTATTCTGAATGATTTTCAGCATTACTTTGCTGGCGTGGCTGACCAAGCTTATAGCGCAGTAGTTCTGGCGGTGGTAGAGATTTGCTTTCTTGGGAAGGATGACGATTAGAGAAGGAGTCCATGGCATGGGCCACTGCCCAGTGTGCCAGATCTTGTTGCAGGTGGTGGTTAGGATAAATTGCTGCCCCCTCTACCATGTTTCAGGAGTTCCGCAGAAGATGTTGACGTCCGCGGCCTTCCCACATTTTGGCGATTTCACTGTGCGGCTATGACATCTTCATGGGGTGTTGGAAAGTCATCCACAAATGATGAATCCTGTCCTGTTTGCATCTCCTGAGCTTTGTTTTTGTACAGTTCAGAGCAACATTCAGTCCACCTTTTAATGATCTCTTTCTGTGTGAGACAGTTGCCGTCTTTGTCCTGAATGGTGCGCACATCGCTTTTGCTAGGTCAGATCCTTCACAATCTTAAAAGCTTTCTTTGTGTCATTGATGTCTATTTTTTTCAATGTCCTCTCTCTCTCTCTCTCTTCTCTCTCTCTCTCTCTCTCTCTCTCTCCTCTCTCTCTCTCTCTTACACACACACACACACACACGCACACTTTCACACACACACACACACACACACACACACACACACACACACACACACACACGTACAAATGCAAGCACGCACCCACGTACCCTTAAATGCACGCACACATCGTGCGTGCTCACATGCACACATGGGCCCGTGCCCTTCCACCCATGCATACACGCATATACACACAAACGTGCACACTTACACAAACGCATTCATGCAATGATAGTGCCTCAGACAATGTTAGGTAGGTACCCAAGGTCTGATCGGCGTGTTGAGCTAATGCGCAGGTTAGGTATCTTCTACGTCGTATCCATGAAAACCTTGTCCTAAATCCTCTCATCTTAATTTAATTCATGTATTCATCAGCTGTCAATCGTGCGCAGTGTAGTTTCAAAACCAGGCAGATGTGGTGTAGTGTAGATGGACTAGTCTGCACGGAGTCACACCTTGATGAAACTGAAACAGTTGATCCAACCTTGGCGTCTCCACTCACCCTGACAGATGAGAATGTCTCTGTCAACTTGGTGATTACTGGTTGGAGCTGAGAATAGAATTCTTTAATTAGGTCATCGCCATAGTCTGATGTGGGAGGATACATTTGCATTATCGTGAAGCTGAATGGTTACACTCGCAGTCAGATGGTTATGATCCTGATGGAAACAGGGCAGCATCCTGAGACAACGTTCATGATGTTCTTGTTCATCATGAATCCCATTCGATGTACATGTTTTTCTTATTCTCCACCGTAGCACAGGATGTGTCCTTTCTCTGTAATCGTCTGTTTTTCTTCCATCTTGCTTTGCAAAGGCTGATGAGGTGGCAGGAGTACCTGTCCATTTCATGGGTCAGTTCTTTCAATTTTCTTGCCTGCATGAGGGTTCTTACGTTCTAGATGGCACACACGATGATGTTCCTTCTTTATAATCCCACCCAACCCCCCATCCCCCATTTGCACACTTTTCGCGTCCGCCCTGGGCCTTGTTAGGGTTGACGGATTGTGCGGTCATTGTTAACCCGGGTTGGGACAGATGCGGTACGATCTATGTATTTTCATCTTCCATGTGTTGTTTCTTGGGCATAAATCGAACCTCAAGGAGCCCATCCCTCTCCAGCACGGATTTGGCTTACTCCCCACAAGCGGCAGACTGGCGCATTAGGTTTGTATGGTTACTGGTGCCAAAGGAGGACCTCTCTCTCTCTCTCTCTCTCTCTCTCTCTCTTCTCTCTCTCTCTCTCTCTCTGTATATATATATATATTTTTTTTGTGTGTTTGTTTGTTTTTTGTTTTTGTTTTTTTATCAATTCAGTAGTGGGGTAAAACAAGTCCAAGCTAACTTACACACACACACACACACACACACACACACACACACACACACACACACACACACACACACACACATATATATATATACAATAAACTAATAAATTCCAAGGATAAGTACCGAGCATAGTTTATTGTAATTTAGTCCCTTGCGGATTCATTCCAAGAACTGGCCCTCAGCACTTGTGTCTTGAGAGGTTATCTTTTTATATTTTCTACTTTTCGCAAGAAAATGTAGCTTGTTTTGCTCTTTCATGATTTTCTTTTGCTTCTTAGGTGGCACCTTTGGTTGGTTTTTTGAAACTCAACAAACATACTACGGTATTGCACACCAGCCTTTTCTGGGATAGCATTCTTCTTAAAACCGAAAAGGCAGAGGAGTCAATTTACCACTTTCCGCGGTCACTGAGGAGAAACAATCAGGTTTCGAAATATCGGTATCTGACCAGGAGTTATATGTTAGTGGGTTTTCTCCCTATGGAGATCGTCTCCCACTTGGAGACTATAAGCTTGCTAAAGGCTCATTTTGAGAAGCATTTATTTTATTTTTCCCCATTCACCCACTCAAGCACATACTGTTAGTTGGCAGAATGATCTACCACTGCAGATATGAATGCTTATCTCCCCCTATTTCTTCAATCTAAGACATAAGAGCAAGCTTTGTTTATAATTGAATATATATATATATACATACATATGTATGTATATTATCTATCTGTGTGTGTGTGCGCGTGTGTGTGTGACTAAGCTGTATAAATGTGAGTGAATAGGAAGCTTTCGGTCGTTCTTGACAGCGGGCCAGCTCACCCAGGAGTTGAAAGTGGTGTCAAGCCAAGCACAACAAGTTGGTCTGTCTACAAGACCGATGGAAGGGACGCCACGTGCTGTTTGTGAAGGACGTCTGAGGTCATTTCACCGTTCTCCTTCCCTGCCACATCCAAACGCTTTCACAGCTGGAATGGGTTGTGTATCGCCACATTTTTTTTTCTTCTCTGAAGGTTATCTTCCCCTAACCGGCACCCTTCAGTCCTTCCCAATCCCACCTGCCCCTTAACATTTAACGACATTTTTTTTAATTTTATTTAGGGGTTGCTCAGTTGAGTGCGGTCCAGATCCGTCACCCTATCCCTATATCTTTCTTTTTTTTTGACAGAGCGACACAGACTTTTCAACACTGTCTACCTTCCCGGTCGTCCTGCCCACCCCACTACCCCCCCCCCCCCCAAAAAAAAAGGATAAAAATCCGCTCTTTCCAGGTCTGTTTGTTTGTTTTTTTTATTTCTCGATACGGATGTGATGTGTCACATCCTGACCTTTTTTAATTTTCATGATTGGATGAATTGGAAGAGTTCGAACGTCCTCGGGTTTTGCTTTGCTCTAGTGTGTAGAGAACTTATTATTTGCAGCAAGCATATAGCAGTAAACAGGAAGCAGGTCCCATCCAGTTCGGTGGTGAGACTACAGCTATGCTGATAACTGGCTCATGTCAAAACAGTACTGACCAGCAGTGAAAAGATGCAAGTACCATATCCCACTACAACCAGCCAGAGTAATCAACAGCAGAACTAAACATACATGTTGAAAGGTCTTTCATTCGTGTAGCATCGTGCAAATGTAAAGTTCTTTCTTTTTTCTGTCTAATTCCTGTTTATAATGTAATGTACTCAAGTGAAGTTATCTTTATCTGTAATCCGTCAGTCTGGAAGACAGCTTAGCTACAGAGCGGACTGAGAATGTACTGCGAATCTTCACACATGACAGAAATGTGGAAGTCGTCCAAAGTCTTCCATTGGAAAATAAGATTTCCAGCAGACGGTCAGCACTGCTGCTACGTTAAGTCAGTGCCACGCCTTACCGGACAGCAAGCTCCCTCACGTCATAACACAGAGTACTGTGCCAGTGCTTCTCGTTCTGAGAGTACAACGACTCTCTCTCTCTCTCTCTCTCTCTCTCTCTCTCTCTCTCTCTCTCTCTCTCTCACTCTCTCTCTCTCTCTGTCTTTCTTCTCTTAGCTACCTTCACTTTCTTTTTTTTTTTCTTTTTTTTTTTGTGGCATCAGTTATCGGATCAATGGAGCACCTAAGGTGGTGACTTTTTTTTTTTTTTTTTCCCTAGGGCCGAAATCCACCTCTTCATTTTTTGGTGCTTCACATTGTCCTCTTCATCTGCCAAAAAAAACAAAAAGCGGAAAAAAAAAAAGTCAAACCAATTTCCACTACTAGGGTTTTTTTGTTTGTTTTTTTTTTTCCCCTCCAACCAGTCTCTTACACACCATGCAATGTCTGTATGTTCTCTCAAATGGACATATTTTTGCTGATTTAATGTATTGGCGTTTGATACAAAGTGTCTGGGTTTGTTAATGTTCTAATGTGTGGTGTATTGGCACTTTCACTCTGGTAATGTGCTGCTTATGTAAATAGAACATACATTAAAAAAACAACAAAAAAAACAACAACAAACAACTGCATTATTTTCTTTTCTTTCAGTTTTGCCACAGAGAGCGAGAGAGAGAGACAGACAGACAGACAGACAGAGGGAAAAAAGACGAAGAAATGCTAATAGACGCTTCATTAATGTACATCAAACGTTCAGAAGTCTGGCGGATGCGGAATGTGGTTGGGATTATAAGAAAAGAATTCAAGTTTCGGCACCCGTCGCTGTGACTCCCGAACCTGTAAACACTCCCGGTAGTCATCCTTGAAGAATACAGACGAAAATGACCGCAAGGACGACCCTAGGAGAGATGACAAACATGCACAGGAGACAAAGACAAGGGTCACCTAAGATCTCCTTCACTTTTCTCTCTCCCCTTCTGTCGTCTTCGTTGTTTCTTCATCTTTACAGTGAGTTTATTTGGTGGTATAAAAGTTGACGTCCTCCCTCTTCCCCCGCCCACAAAGGGCTGTTGTACAGCCATTTTGCGCCGAATATGAGAAGATAAGTGGTTTCTCGTTCTTCGTTTTCACTGTCCTAAATGTTGTTTGTTTTTGCCTGAAGAAGACCCAAGAGGTCGAAATGCATATTTTTGTCCTGTAATCTGTTTGTCTGTGTCCTTGGCGGTAACTAACCCCTTTTCTTTCTAAATTTTGAGTTCTGGCCGTGGGCCCTCTCTCTCCGCTGCCCCTACCCCATTTTATCTCTCGTCTTCCCTCTTTCGCCGTTTCCCTTTCCTTCCAGGAGTAGTCGGAACGAGAGGTGTATGAAAGCTTTTGATGATAAGACATGCAAGTACAGACATTAAACAGCAGAACGCTTGAAGCAAGCACTAAGTCTAGTTTAAGCAAACAGAAGTGGAGCGCATGTTGGCAAGAGCAAACCTTGACAATCCCCATTCTCCTGCCCCGTCTGTGCAAAGTGTCACTCACGGTTCAAACTGACCAACAGCCGCTAGGAATCAGAAAAGACCACCCTGTGATCGTGTCTGCTATTATCATTCAGACTGAATGTTGATAACTGACGGATAACTGGTGCTCGAGGTCCAAAAGACAGCATTTATAGTGGTGTGACATGAGGATATGGGATGGAAGGTGGGCTGTTTCAGAAAAAAAATGGAGACTGGAGCAAACAAACTGGTGACCGATCCCACTGTTCCACGGTGAGCCCCTAGAGTCATCGCAGCTGGTTCAGCAGTCGGAACTGTGCCTCAGAACTGGGAACGTTAGGCATTACTCATTTGAAATAAGCTGTGTCCAATGCCCATGCATTCCGAAGGAAACAAGGAAATACGCTGTTGTGAAGAACATTTCAAAGAAAATTCAGATAAAAAAAAGCGATTTAGAAAGGATTCATGGTTTACAAACTGACTCTTCATCTGATGTTTACATTCAAGACGGGACATTGTGGTGAAACACTAGGAATGTATATTTGATTCCAGGTCAGAGACAGAGAGAAAGCGAGCTGACATGACTATTGCATGGAAATGAAGGAGAGAGGAGACATTCGGCAGAACGTGTTTACGCTCTCCTAAGTTTGGGCGGGAAGGCGTCCGGTTGATCTGATTCTCTTCGTTTGCTCAGAGTGCATCTACACCCCCTCTCCTCTGTTGACCATCCTTTTAGTGGTGCATCTACACTCCCTCTCCTCTGTTGACCATCCTTTTAGTGGTGCATCTACACCCCCTCTCCTCTGTTGACCATCCCTTTAGTGGTGCATCTACACCCCCTCTCCTCTGTTGACCATCCTTTTAGTGGTGCATCTACACCCCCTCTCCTCTGTTGACCATCCCTTTAGTGGTGCATCTACACCCCATCTCCTCTGTTGACCATCCTTTTAGTGGTGCATCTACACCCCCTCTCCTCTGTTGACCATCCCTTTAGTGGTGCATCTACACCCCCTCTCCTCTGTTGACCATCCCTTTAGTGGTGCATCTACACCCCATCTCCTCTGTTGACCATCCTTTTAGTGGTGCATCTACACCCCATCTCCTCTGTTGACCATCCTTTTAGTGGTGCATGTATACACCTTGTCCGTCGCCGCCCTCCATCTACATTCGGTGCGAGACAACACGAATGCAAGATCAAACAAACAAAGCGCTGGTCAAGTGCTTTTGCATGATTTTTTTCACCTGAGGCGCTGTCCTGCCGACAGGTGGCGAAGGACAGAGAAGGCTCAGGAAGACTGCTAGGTGATTAGCTCAGGTGGGTTCAGTCATCGCTGATTTTACCTACAGATTCTTTCTGGTTTATCTGCTGAGGTTATCGCGACAAAACGTGGCCGACTGGACGGGAGTATATAGTTTTATAGTAAATGCACACACGGTATATAATTCTATCCCACCTGGGTCAGTGTTGTCAGATACTGATTTTGAAATGCCACCCGTCCCAGTACCCACCCGCCCCACCCCATCCCATCCATCTGGTATTATGCACTCACGCGCTCACGCTCACGCACATGCACGAGCACACACACACACACACGCACACGCACGCACGCACGCACGCACGCGCGCACATCACACACACACACACACACACACACACACACACACATCCCCCAACCCACCCGACCATACCCATTGAATGATGTTGATTTCGCAGGGAGCTGCTCTCCCACCCCCACCCCCAAGGTGCCCCAGCCCCACCCCCTCCTATTTGAACCTCGAATCGCTGACTCCCCCTTCCTCCCCCTGCGCCCCATCGAGCTCACCATTGGAAGTCCTGGCAGTTCTCATAGTGTTGAAACCCACCAATAAGAGTGAACAGAAATGGGGGACAGGGAGGGACGTCAAATGAAAGAAGGCACTGGACGTGTCCCCACGAGACAATGTTTTAGATTGCTGTTGGAAGTACTACATCAAATGCAGTCACACAATCCAACAAGTGCTTACATAAGTCATACTTTGGGTTGATAGGCACGGTGTAATTCCGGTCAGTGAGATCTCTAGTTGCCGTGCTATCATGAAGAAAACTGAGGATACCCACTGCACAGTGCTATCACTGCTATGAAAATTCCAGGCTGTATACCTGTCCTGCAGTAGTTTGCATGCTATTTACCACCCACAGGTGCTAAATGTAATAATACCGTTTTTTGCCAAACATGGGCTTGCGCTGGATGGACTTAACAATGAGTAACAGTATAAAGAATGGAAAAGAAAAGACCGACCAACAATGTTGTAGAAAGTAAGAAAACGTAGAGAGGATTAACCAAATATGTTTCATAAAGTAGGGAGCAATGCAGAGGACTGTCCAGCTGTGGTGTATAAAGTAGAGGACTGTCCAGCTGTGGTGTATAAAGTGGGGGAAATTCTGGAGGACTGAACAAGTGTTGCCTAAAGTAGGGGAAAAAATAGAGAGGGTTGACCAAAATGTTGCATAAGGTAAAAAAAAAAAAAGACACCGACAATGTTGCATAAAGTAGGAAAAAATAGAGAGGGCTGACCAAGAATGTTGTATAAAGTAGGGAAAAACAGAGGACTGACTAGCAATGTTGTATAAAGTAGGGAAAAACAGAGGACTGACCAGCAATGTTGCATAAAGTAGGGAAAAAATAGAGAGGGCTGACCAACAATGTTGCATAAAGTAGGGAAAAACAGAGAACTGACCAGCAATGTTGTATAAAGTAGGGAAAAACAAAGGACTGACCAGCAATGTTGTATAAAGTAGGGAAAAACAGAGGACTGACCAGCAATGTTGTATAAAGTATGGAAAAACAGAGGACTGACCAGCAATGTTGCATAAAGTATGGAAAAACAGAGGACCGACCAGCAATGTTGCATAAAGTATGGAAAAACAGAGGACTGACCAGCAGAACTGTATAAAGTACGGAAAAACAGAGGACTGATCAGCAATGATGTAAAAAGTAGGGAAAAAATAGAGGACTGACCAGCAAGAGCAGCAATGATGTATAAAGTAGGAAAATAGAGAGGGCTGACCAACAATGGTGTATAAAGTAGGGAAAATAGAGAGGGCTGACCAACAATGGTGTATAAAGTAGGGAAAATAGATAGCGCTGACCAACAAGAGCAGCAATGATGTATAAAGTAGGGAAAATAGAGAGGGCTGACCAACAATGTTGTATAAAGTAGGGAAAATAGAGGACTGACCAGCAAGAGCAGCAATGATGCATAAAGTAGGGAAAATAGAGAGGACTGACCAACAATGATGCATAAAGTAGGGAAAAAACAGAGGACTGACCAGCAAGAGCAGCAATGATGTATAATGTAGGGAAAATAGAGAGGGCTGACCAACAATGTTGTATAAAGTAAGATAGAGAAGACTGACCAATATTGTTGAATAAAGTATGGGGAAAAAAAATAGAGGACTGATCAGCAATGATGTATGAAGTAGGGAAAATAGAAAGGACTTACAACAAACAACGTTGTATAAAGAAAGAAAAAATAGAAAAGACTGACCAACAATGTTGTATAAAGTAAAGAAAAATAGAGAGGACTGACCATTACCAGGTAGCTTACATGCCATTCACTACGTATCGTCATCACTGCATGGACACCATCTCCTACCGAACATGGGCTAGCGCTGGCTGGAACAAACAAGAAGTAAGATCAGGGAAAATATAGAGAGGAGTGACCAACAATGTTGTACAAAGTAGGGGAAAGTGGACAGGGCTGACCAACAATGTTGTAAAATGTAGGGAAAAGTACAGACGACTAACAATTTTGCGTAAAGGAGGGGAAAATAGTCCGGACTGACCAACAATGACGTGTAAAATAGGGGTTAATACAGAGGAAAAACCAACAATGTTTTATAACAGAGGGCAAAGTAAAGAGGACAAAGCAACACATGCGGGTAAACAGTAGAGGAAAGTAGAGAAGACAATAGAGTGTAAACAACAGGGCAAAGTAGTGAGGAACGAACTACAGAAACGTGGTAATAGTGAGGACAGAATGACAAATAAAGGACTAAGTAGTCTCTACTTTTCAGTATTCGATCTTCTCGACTGAACAACACAGAGGTCATAAAGTAGAAAAAAGTAGAGAGGACTTAATAGATGTCATGAAAAGTAGAGGAAAGTAGAGAGGACCTAATACTTCATTCACTGGTTCAGTAAAAAGTAGAGAGGACCTAATACTTCATTCACTGGTTCAGTAAAAAGTAGAGGAAAGTAGAGAGGACCTAATACTTCATTCACTGGTTCAGTAAAAAGTAGAGGAAAGTAGAGAGGACCTAATACTTCATTCACTGGTTCAGTAAAAAGTAGGGGAAAGTTGTGAGGACTGAACGATACATAAAAAAGGTAGAAAAAGTAAAGAGGGTTGAGCGTATCAGCCTTGGCTGGTGCAGATATGACGGGAATGGAGGGGGGGGAGGGGGGGGGGGGGGGGGGGGGGGGGCTACTCCAAGTCATAGACGATGTTTAGAAATGATACTGTAGCGCCGAGGGCCCGCTTCCCCCCCCCCCCCCCCCCCCCCCCCTTCCTTTCTTTTTCATCTGCAGACCGTTAAAACACCACTATTGTTCTCAGGAAGCCGCCAGCGTTGGTGCTGCATTGATTTCAGGTCGGTGTGACGTTGTGCTGTGCCGTGTTAGGTAAAATAGGGTGGTGCTGGGTCACCTTCACGACTCGGTACGTTGGTGTGATAACACTGTGCAGGTGTCTACAGCTGTTGTTGCTGCAGGATCAGCCTTCAGACAAGTAATACCCACCAAGTGGTTTTGGAATCATTTTCTTTGCTTTGTGTGAATTTGCGTTTTCTTTTTTTTTTCTTTTCTCTTTTTCTTTTTTTTTTTTTTTTTTTTGTTTTTGTTTTTTGAAACTGCGTGGAAATTTCTTGGTTAGGTTTACATAATTGAAAGAGACACAGGGTATATAGATATCTTATCACAGCAAAGCGATTTGTCTGTTGTTTCAAAGGGCGGAATAGGTTATTCCAGACATTTGATCTATCAACAGTTCAGGAAATGCAGTGCAAACCATGCTACTTTGGCCTTGCAAACGACGAACCAGATATCTGCCGGTGCACCCTGAGTAACAGGTGAGTGAGTGAATGTGATTGTGTTGTTTGCCGGGTTTTGCTGTCTCACTTTTCTAAATTCAGGTGTGGGTTATTGAGGCATCAGTGATGACTTCCTGACAACGTCCCTCTGTCTGTTGCCGTTCTCTGTACTTTTCTCACAGCTGGTGAAGGACAGGTGTGTCCCTGATGTTGTCTTCTGACAACTGGTGAAGGACATGTCTGTCCCTGATGTTGTCCTCTGACAGCTGGTGAAGGACTGGTGTGTCCCTGATGTTGTCCTCTGACACCTGGTAAAGGACAGGTGTGTCTGATGTTGTCCTCTGACAGCTGGTGAAGGACAGGTCTGTCCCTGGTGTTGTCCTGTGACAGCTGGGGAAGGACAGGTATGTCCCTGATGTTGTCCTCTGACAGCTGGTGAAGGACAGGTGTGTCCCTGATGTTGTCCTCTGACAGCTGGTGAAGGACAGGTGTGTCCCTGATGTTGTCCTGTGACAACTGGTGAAGGACAGGTGTGTCTGATGTTGTCCTCTGACAGCTAGTGAAGGACAGGTCTGTCCCTGGTGTTGTCCTCTGACAGCTGGTAAAGGACAGGTGTGTCCCTGATGTTGTCCTCTGATAGCTGGTAAAGGACAGGTGTGTCTGATGTTGTCCTCTGACAGCTAGTGAAAGACAGGTCTGTCCCTGGTGTTGTCCTCTGACAGCTGGTAAAGGACAGGTGTGTCCCTGATGTTGTCCTCTGTCAGCTGGTAAAGGACAGGTCTGTCCCTGATGTTGTCCTCTGACAGCTGGTAAAGGACAGGTGTGTCCCTGATGTTGTCCTCTGACAGCTGGTGAAGGACAGGTGTGTCTGATGTTGTCCTCTGACAGCTGGTGAAGGACAGGTGTGTCCCTGATGTTGTCCTCTGACAGCTGGTAAAGGACAGGTGTGTCCCTGATGTTGTCCTCTGACAGCTGGTGAAGGACAGGTGTTTCCCTGATGTTGTCCTCTGACAGCTGGTGAAGGACAGGTGTGTCCCTGATGTTGTCTTTTGACAGCTGGTAAAGGACAGGTGTGTCCTTGATGTTGTCTTCTGACAGCTGGTGAAGGACAGGTGTTTCCCTGATGTTGTCCTCTGACAGCTGGTAAAGGACAGGTGTGTCTGATGTTGTCCTCTGACAGCTGGTGAAGGACAGCGTGTCCCTGATGTTGTCCTCTGACAGCTGGTAAAGGACAGGCGTGTCTGATGTTGTCTTCTGACAGCTGGTGAAGGACAGGTGTTTCCCTGATGTTGTCCTCTGACAGCTGGTAAAGGACAGGCGTGTCTGATGTTGTCTTCTGACAGCTGGTGAAGGACATGTCTGTCCCTGATGTTGTCCTCTGACAGCTGGTGAAGGACAGGTGTGTCCCTGATGTTGTCCTCTGACAGCTGGTGAAGGATAGGTGTCCCTGATGTTGTCCTCTGACAGCTGGTAAAGGACAGGTGTGTCTGATGTTGTCCTCTGACAGCAGGTGAAGGACAGGTGTGTCCCTGATGTTGTCCTCTGACAGCTGGTAAAGGACAGGTGTCTCCCTGATGTTGTCCTCTGACAGCTGGTGAAGGACATGTCTGTGCACTCCCTGATGTTGTCCTCTGACAGCTGGTGAAGGACAGGTTTGTCCCTGATGTTGTCCTCTGACAGCTGGTAAAGGACAGGTGTCTCCCTGATGTTGTCCTCTGACAGCTGGTGAAGGACATGTCTGTGCACTCCCTGATGTTGTCCTCTGACAGCTGGTGAAGGACAGGTCTGTCCCTGATGTTGTCCTCTGACAGCTGGTGAAGGACAAGATCCCACTGTTTCAAAGCGAGTCCATGGTGTCATGTCAGCTGTTTCGGCTTTCGGAATGAACGTATGCCTGTACTCAGAACTTCGAAAGTTGGGCGTTGCTCGTTTCAAATGTCCAAATGTCCATGCATTACGAGGGAAATTTGGTTAGGAAATGCGTCATTGTGAAGAACTTTAACAGATTCTTTTAAATAAAGGTGATCCAGAAAATATTCTTGCTTTACAAACTGATTCTTTATTTGATATTTACATTTATGGTAGGGCATTGTGATAAAGCATTGTCATCGTACAGAATAAAAGCAAATGTGCCTACATACGTGTACTTGATGCCAGGTCAAAGACAGAGAGAAAGTGAGTAGACATAACCATGAGAAGGGGGTAGGAAAGAGAGGGGATACTTGTGGTAGGACACGTTTACGTTCTCTTCTGTGCAACACGGCGTTCGCCTGACTGATTATCTTGCACTGTGTTCAGTGTGCATGTACACCCCCCTCCTCTGTTGACCATCCTTTTAGTGGTGCATGTACGCACCCTGTGCCAGCGAGCCGTATTTCCACCTTGTCCAGCGCTGTCCTGCATGTATATTCAGTGCGAAACAACACGAATGCAATATGAAACAAACAAAGCGCTGGTCAAGTGCTTTTGCATGTTTTAGCATCTGAGGCGCTGTCCTGCTGACAGGTGGTAAAGGACAGAGGAGGTTCAGGAGGACTGTTAGGTGATTAGCTCGAGCGAGTTCAGTCATTACTGCTGTTAACTACATTTTCCTTCTTGCTAAAGAATTTGCTGTTTTTCGTTTCTTCTCTTTGTACAAGCATGCACAGATTATGATTGTCTTCCGCCTGAGTCCATGTCATTGCTCTCTCCTAGAATCATTCAGATCCTGAATTTAAAACACCATCCCACCCCGACACTCACCCACGCTGTCGCGTTCCTATCCTCATCCATCCAGTCTTCTACACACACACACACACACACACACAACACACACACACACCACGCACACACACACACACACACACGCACGCACGCACGCACGCACGCACACACACACCTCAATTCTTCTCGACGCAACCATTGAATGAAGATGATTTCTCAGGCAGCTGGTCGACCCCCCCCCCCCCCCACACACACACACACCCTCTCACCCCGTCCTCTATATCTGCGTCCAGTCGAGCTTACCAATGCAAGTTCTTGCAGTTCTTACGGTGTTGAAGCCCATCCACAGAGTGAGTGGAGGGTGAGGGGGGAAGAGTGGATGTCCAATGAAAGCAGAGACTGGACGTTTTGTTGGGTGGGCCTCATTGTTTTCAATTGCCATTTGAAGTGCTACATCAAATTGGATAATTCAAACGTGTTTACGCCAGCCGTAGTTTTGATGGATGTCCATGTTGTAATTTCTACTAGTGAGATCTCCAGTTGCCACGCTGTCATGAACAAAACTGGGGATACCCACCTCGCACTGTGATCACTACTATTCCAGATTGTACTGTTGATACACCATTGCTTTCGTTTAATTCACCTCTCACAGCTGTCACTGTATGTACTGATACTGTTTTCGACCAAACTCGGGCTGGCACCAAATGGACCAAACAAGAAGTAACAGCAGGGAAAGTTGGAGAAGAGTGGCCAACAATGTTGTATAAAGTAGGGAAAAGTAGAAAGGACTGACCAACAATGTAGTAAGGGCCAACCAACAATGTTGTAAAATGTAGGAAAAGATAGAATTGACTAAATGACAAAAGCAGAAAAAGTAGTGAGGGTTGAGCAACACATGCGGTGTAAAAAAAAAGTAGAGAAAAGTAGTGAAGACAGAGCAAAACGTGATGTAAAACATAAGGAAAAGTAGAGAGGATCGAACGACACAAATGTAGCACAATGTAGGGAAAGTAGCGAGGACTGAGACAAAGAAAATACGAAGTAGAGAGGATTTTACACATGGATTAAAAAGGAGAGAGGACCGAACACCATTATGTAGTAAACAGGACAGAAAAGTAGAGAGAACAGATCAACTCATGTGGTGAAAAGCATGAGAAAGTAGTGAGGACTGAACTATAATGGAATAAAAAAGTAGGAAAAACTAGAGAGGGTTGAACGCATCAGGATTGGCTGGTAGACATGTGAAGAGAGGGGGGGGGGGGGGTACCCGTTCCTGATCATGGACTATGTCCGCAAATGATACTATGGCGCCGAGGGACCTGTTTGTTTTCTTCTTCATCTGCAGACCGTTAAAACACAACTATCGTTCTCAGGAAGCCGCCAGCATTGGTGTCGCATTGATTTCAGGTCGGTGTGACGTGGTACTGTGCTGTGTTAGGTTGGGGTGGTGATGAGTCACCTTCACGATTCGGCACATTGGGGGGATAACACGGTGCAGGAGTTTACAGCTGTTATTGCTGTGTGATCAACCTTCAGACAACATGCCCACCAAATTGTTCTTAGATTGTTTTGTTTGCTTTGTGCGTGTGTTTGCTTTTTGTTTATCATTTTGAAATTCGTCAACATTTCTAGGTTGATGATTTATAATTGAAAGCAGCAAAGTGTATCTTGTATTAGTGAATCAGATTTGTCTGTTGTTTCAAAGGGCTCCAGATGTTCTATCTCTCAATAGTTCTGGAAACGAAGTTCGAACCAATTAATTCTTTGACCCTGTTGATCGATGAACCAAATATCCGATGGTCCATCATGAGTTAGAAGTGAGTGAGTGAGCGTCAATGTGTGGTTTGCCGGCTAGTACCGTCACCTTTGTCTAACTTCAGATGCGGGTTAATGAGGCTTCTTCACGATGTCTGTCCATCTGTTGCTGTTCTCTGTAGTCCCCTGACAGCTGGTGAAGGACAGGTCTGTCCTCTCCCTAATTATTTTTTGTTCACCTCTTAATCCGTCTGCCTTGTCTTCTTCCTTGGGCGTTGTGCCCTGCACTGTTTTTTTTTGTTTTCTTTTACCAAGCCAGTTGTGCTGGACACATGCCCATTCCATTCCATCTCCCCCCCCCCCCCCCCCCCATGACAGTAATGAGTAGGTCGTCTTAGGCTGCATGGCTCGTCTGATCATTATGCAGACACAAAAACAATGGTCTCATTGTGATGCGCTGGAGTAACAATAGCGTGGTGAACATGGTCTCCAAGTGGGTGTAAACCCCATCAAGACGGAAAGACATCCTGCCAAAAGCGCGGAAAGTGTGGTGTTGGTGTGCGCCAAAATGCTTTGTGTATTTTGACTCCAAGAAGTGATAGCCAAAAATCACAGACCTGAAATTCTAAACTGTAATCTGTAAACCAGACTCTGGAAAACTGAAACCAAACACCCACGAATATGTTTTCTTATATTACTTCACGAACTTACAAAATTTACAGATGACGAACTTACGTTTATAGTTGTGACATAATATGTCATGATCATGTTAACTTGAATGTATGGTTCTATAACTTGCTAATTTGATATATGTTCAGCATGGCTATTTCATAATGGCGTGTTCTACTATTTTACCTGCACAAACGCAAACGTTGGTAGCACAAATACAATGCAGATCCTGTTTGAATGCGTCGTCTACCGCTGTTGGTCATATCGTGATGTCGCCATGTAACATTGCGTGGGACCTGCTCTCAGCTACGGTGGGGAAAAAGCGGGCAGCAGCCCGGAAGAAGACACAACTATTGTTACAAATTTCGTCATTCTCTCAATTCCGTTTATATTGTTTATATTTCAACAGGCCACAGGGGACAATGTTGAGACTGACTTCTTTAAACATCGTGCTTTTGGTCTAATTGTCATGAAACGTCAGATAAAAAATATATAGCCTTTTAATGATAATTACACCGAAAACATGCTATTTAAAGTTTTAGTGATAAATACACTCGAAGCACTGCATTTTTCTTATAAAAAGAACACTGTGCTTTGGGAGAGATTATCATTGGAAGGATGTATAGTTTCCCTGTCTGTCTGTCCGTCTGTTTTATCTGTCTGTTTGTGTTTCTGCCTGTCAGCCTGTCTGTCTAACTCTCTCTCTCTCTCTCTCTCTCTCTCTCTCTCTCTCACTGCCTCCCTCTCTCTCTCCTCTCTCTGTCTCCCCCTTCTCTCTCTCTCTCTCTCTCTCTCTCTGAGAATAATTTTTCAAGAGAATACAAATTTTGTAAGCAGGGTGACAAAGAAAATCGGGCAAACGCATGACAAAACGAAAGCAAGACGTTTCGAGCCTTGAAGTGTTCCTCCAGCCAGAGAACCAAAAGGGACACACGAGAAAAGATTGCAGTGGCTTAGCTGTGCTCTGTGCTTCCTTTCGCATGTCGGCATCAGCGCGCGCGTGTGTACGTTGCCTGCATGTGAGTGTCCTCAAGTTCTGTCTCTACGAACACTGCCACGCCCCCTCCCCCCCCCCCCCAGCCCCCACCCCCAACTCCACCCACCCCCACCCCTTTTTTCCCTCCTCCCCACTCACCGCCTCCGTCCAACGCCCACCCACCCCCTTCACGTTATGTCACACGTTGTGTCGTAACCGTCTGCTGTGTGTGCTAGAGGTGCGGTCAGACCCTGGGACACGGGAGAGGGGGAACAAAAGGAGACGTCAAGACGTCACAAACAGCGTCTACTGCACGTGCTCCCCGTGTCAGCACAGCAAGAGAAGCTGACTCTCCACAACTATTACTACTGATTGCTTCCCTTGTTCTCACGCCGGTCGCCCTGACGGTTCATGACGTCACGCACGCCTAGTTTTTACGAATAATAGGTCACAGGGCTAGTTTTACTCGCCCGAATTGTTCGTTTTACATTGGGCGAACTGGGTGTGGTTATTTACAAGCAGGGTCTGATGTTTTCCACGAGCATGCCATTTATTTCAGAACAGACGTCACTTCCATTGTTTGCTTTTTCGCAGAATCCATCATTACTTCCCCTGCCGCGCCAATGACTGAGGCGTCACAGCAGTGTCTGTGTGGCTTCAGCCGACTGCTGGACGTGCGCAGGGACCGTAGTTGAGGGGAAGCCAGCGGTGCCAGGCACGCTTCGCCCAGCTTTCTTTGAACTTGAGGGCAGGCGTGTTTCGACAGTTGTCGCAGAAATTTACGCCCGGTCATGAAGTTCACAGCCAGAGTGTCTCAACTGCCATGCAGAGGCGTCTCTAATATTTGTTAATCAAAAACTTAACAGCCTTTTCAACATAGGCCTGGTAGAAAAGTATTTATATACCCATTTTTTTCCAAATGTGTTATTCCAAATTTTGTTGTGTGTAATTGTTATCAATAGCATCGTACTTTTCATGAAAACCAATATTGTTCGAATCAATGTGACAGTAGTTGATAGCATTAGACGAATGCACAGTGGATCATAAGCTGCCTACTAAAGATTCTTCAGGCTTTCATAGTGGACACCTACTTTTTCCAGACTTCAAACTACGTTTTGGTCTTTGCACATGAGCAGATCGCACGTTTAATTGTTTTTCTATCATTTAATTTCTTCAAAAATGTCTGACCGAGACAAAACTTTTCATGCACTTGAAGACCTCCATTCAAGGTGGAGCTCACAGACAGTTCTGGGAGGGAATAAACTGCTTAGGTGATGACTGATTTCTTGCCCTAACCAGACATATTTCAGAGCAGCTCCGACAGTTCACCTCGAGAACACGATGATGAACATTGAATGGATATCAAAAACACACTGATGGCAGATCTAACGCTAACGCTCCGAGCGTTCGGTAGTCAGTGTCTCATACAGATTCTTTGCGTTTTCTTCATGGGACATAATACTTATGATTATATCTGGTGGAAAGTCAACAAGACCATCTCCTCGTTGTTGTCGTTAACTTGTCTGGTTGGATAAGTCTCATTTCAAGACAATCCTACAAAATATAATAAAGGACGGAAGTGTATCTCGCCATGACTCACTGTCATGAGAGTAAAGTGGAGTATGTATCTAGCCATGATTCCCAGTCCAAAACCTTTCAACACTACATAGTGGACGGTGAACAAGAATCTCGCCAAGACTCCCTGTCCAAGACCATTCTAGAAGGGTACACAAGACAATGGACATCTATTTCACGATGACTTTCTGCCCAAGATCGCTCTACATTGTACCGTGGACGGTGGACGAGTGTCTCCCCTTAACTCTCTGTGTAAGATCATTATACAGGGTACGGTGGAGGGTGGATATGTATCTCTCCATAACACCCTGTCCAAGTCCATTCTACAGGGCACACTTGAGGGTGGACATGTATCTCCCCATAACACCCTGTCCAAGACGATTCTACAGGGTACAGTTCAGGGTGGACATGTATCTTCCCATAACTCCCTGTCCAAGACCATTCTGCAGGGTAAAGTGGAGGGTGGACATGTATCTCTCCATAACTCCCTGCCCAACACCATTCTACAGGGAACAGTGTAGGGTGGACATGTATCTCTCCATAACACCCTGTCCAAGACGATTCTACAGGGTACAGTTCAGGGTGGACATATATCTTCCCATAACTCCCTGTCCAAGACCATTCTGCAGGGTAAAGTGGAGGGTGGACATGTATCTCTCCATAACTCCCTGTCCAACACCATTCTACAGGGAACAGTGTAGGGTGGACATGTATCTCTCCATAACACCCTGTCCAAGACGATTCTGCAGGGTACAGTTCAGGGTGGACATATATCTTCCCATAACTCCCTGTCCAAGACCATTCTGCAGGGTAAAGTGGAGGGTGGACATGTATCTCTCCATAACTCCCTGTCCAACACCATTCTACAGGGAACAGTGTAGGGTGGACATGTATCTCTCCATAACACCCTGTCCAAGACGATTCTACAGGGTACAGTTCAGGGTGGACATATATCTTCCCATAACTCCCTGTCCAAGACCATTCTGCAGGGTAAAGTGGAGGGTGGACATGTATCTCTCCATAACTCCCTGTCCAACACCATTCTACAGGGAACAGTGTAGGGTGGACATGTATCTCTCCATAACTCCCTGTCCAACACCATTCTACAGGGAACAGTGTAGGGTGGACATGTATCTCTCCATAACTCCCTGTCCAACACCATTCTACAGGGAACAGTGTAGGGTGGACATGTATCTCTCCATAACTCCCTGTCCAACACCAGTCTACAAGGTACAGTATAGGGTGGACATGTATCTCTCCATAACTCCCTGTCCAACACCATTCTACAGGGAACAGTGTAGGGTGGACATGTATCTCTCCATAACTCCCTGTCCAACACCATTCTACAGGGAACAGTGTAGGGTGGACATGTATCTCTCCATAACTCCCTGTCCAACACCATTCTACAGGGAACAGTGTAGGGTGGACATGTATCTCCCCATAACTCCCTGTCCAACACCATTCTACAGGGAACAGTGTAGGGTGGACATGTATCTTCCCATAACTCCCTGTCCAACACCATTCTACAGGGTAAAGTGGAGGGTGGACATGTATCTCCCCATAACTCCCTGTCCAACACCATTCTACAGGGAACAGTGTAGGGTGGACATGTATCTCCCCATAACTCCCTGTCCAACACCATTCTACAGGGAACAGTGTAGGGTGGACATGTATCTTTCCATAACTCCCTGTCCAACACCATTCTACAGGGAACAGTGTAGGGTGGACATGTATCTCCCCATAACTCCCTGTCCAAGACCATTCTACAGGGAACAGTGGAGGGTGGACATGTATCTCTCCATAACTCCCTGTCCAACACCATTCTACAGGGTAAAATGGAGGACGAACATTCAGAATCAGAGCGGAGACGTCATGGAGGGCACAACATGAGGGACTGCACAAACAGCACGTTGACCATGCTCAGTGCGACTGAGGAAAAGGAACTTTGGGTATTTCGGACCGCTCAAACGTTCTTCAGGGTGCCCCTTCCACAGCTTCGTGGAACGATACTGATGAATGCGACGACTGGTCCATCCTAGTCCTCTGGAAACCCATCTTAGTCCAGGCCTTATAGCCGTGACCACGACACCAAGGCGAGTGAGCATGGCTCATGCTGTGACCATTTCTCAGAACGCTGTCTGCACACTGCTGTAAGACGTGACATGGAATGGACTACTATGAGACTTGACATGGAATGGACTACTATGAGACGTGACATGGGATGGACTACTATGAGACGTGACATGGGATGGACTGCTTTAGGATGTGACATGGGATAAGAAGCTGGTGACATCCCCTAGAACTCATTTTCCCTGACAGTCAAGGTGCTTTTAGAGGCAGTCGGTGTTAATGGGGAGAATCATATTCCTCGGCATTTTCTCGTAAGACGTGTTTTCATCACCTTTCTTGGAAATGATACTTTCACGTATTCGAAAACCTATTCGAATGTTGAAAGTAATACATTCATGTATTCGAAAACCTATTCGAATGTAAAACATCTCACTTGGACGTACACATTGTTGAAGAATTGCATATTGCGGTCAACAGAATCACTGAAAAGTACACCACGAAAAAAAATAACCTCGAGCGATCCACACAGTTTTTTTTTTTTTTTTGGTGCTGTCCCAGCCTCTGCGCCACCTCAGAGGCAGTGCACCCACGCCGCTCACAACCCCGTCCACAGCTACCGCCCGGTCAGCCCCGCCGCAGCCCCGGCACCGGCAATCCACAGGGAGCAGTCAATGTCAAGTCGTCAAGAGGCAACCCACCGGAGGAGACACTGCACTGCTGCCGAGTCACTTCGGTGGTGTTCAGTGGCTCCTGCTCTGATCTAACATACGCAGGACACCACCTACTAAGCCCCCTACTGACGACAATAATTGCTTAGTCGCGGAGCCGGCGTGAGTGAGCTCTCCCTCCGGAGGGCTCCACCACGTCCGTCCAACGACAGCCCCCATGGACTCGCCGATACTGGTGACCCCGACGGAACCAAACCAAGGCCACAGACACGGAGATGACATCAAAACTGAGGTCACCATATAAGCAGGGCATGAAGGACCACAGAATTTGAGACTTTTTTTTATGCTGATCGATGAGAATGAGGATGATTAAGATGATGCTACGGATTTCCATTTCGGTCTGAGACTACATTACAGGGCTGTACTCAACGCTTCCTTTCATAATATATCCCGGCGTCAACCAGGCCCGAGAGATACAGGCACCTGCAGTGTTGGTCAGGAAATTTGAGCAACACTCTCAGAAACGCATCCATTACATGGATGAAACTCGACTGTGTGGTCCCAGTCTTCCGAACTGAGTCCGCAGCAAACTCAACTCTGGGTAGGAGCCGGTCGGGGCAGAAAAACCCACATGACTCTGATGGGATTCGAACCCACGACCTCCCAGCCGGGAGTCCGCGACGCTAACCACTTCGCCACGGCGGCTGGTCGATCCACACAGTATTCATTCAGGGACCCGTAGTCCAATGGTCAGGGTGTTTGCCTGCAGAGCTGACGATTATGAGTTAAAGATACACGTGGGCTCGGTTTTTTTTTTCCTGGCTTCAAAACCCACCCTACGCAGCAGTAAATGGGTACGTTATTCAGGGAATGTTAAAGACGGCAGAAGTGGAGGGATGGGCGCCGCCTTCAATGACGCTGTGCCCTACACACTGTGAAGCTCTGACAACTTATTGTCCCTACGGCCGTCAAGCTATGTGAACTTTAACCTAACCTTTAAACAGTATCCACCGAACTTTCCACTCCTGGGCTGTAAGCAAAATTACCTTACCTTGCTTTACCTTACCTTACCTTATGTTACCTGACCTGACCTGACCTGACCTGACCTCTCCTCCTTTCCGTCCTCTTCCTCATACCACACACGCCCCACCCCTATTCTCTCCTCCCCAAACCCATTCAAACATATCCCAGCCTCCCAGTTCCCAGCCTTGTCAAGCTGGGCAGTGGAAAAATATACCGCCTCTGACAGAACGGTGCCGGTGAGGGGGCTGGAGGTACTGGCTGACATCGCACACTTCTTAACGTGTGGCGAATGGTTCGCCCTTCCTTACTGATACGCCAGTATCTTCACAAGGAGAGAAAGAGACAGACAGACAGACAGAACACACACACACACACACACACACACACACACACACACACACACACACACACACACACACAGAATTCGACCGTTTGCGAACGTACACACACACACACACACACACACACACACACACACACACACACACACACACACACACACAGAGAAAGACAGACAGACAGAGAGAATTCGACCGTTTGCGAACTTGTACACACACACACACACACACACACACACACACACACACACACACACACACACGCACACAGAGAGAGAGAGAGAGAGAGAGAGAGAGAGAGAGAGAGAGAGAGAGAATTCGACCGTTTGCGAACGTGAATGCAAAAGTTCAATTACTTTAGGCGTTTAGGCAAAGGCCTCTAAATGAATGGAGTACACATACAAAAAACGTTTTAATAATGCAGTTGGTAACTCTCAATAATATTCGCATTAAAGAAAATGAATACCATACCATGCTGAAAACAACTGAAACAATGAAATGTACGCTAGATAAACGTTGCAGTATCTTGTGTTTGTTGAGATTTGTAAACTACAGTGCTAAACTGGAAATAGCGTTTTCTTGGTGACAGAGCAAGTCAGTTTAAAAGTAAAAGGGTCATTGTAATACTCTGGCTTAATAAGAGTGTTAATTATAACCGCTAGGAATGGACAACAAAACAAGAAATGAACATCTTCTCACCCCAGAAGACACAGTTCGCAAACTAACTCTTTTTCCGTCATGAGACCATATATCTGAAGCGGTGGCAAGTCATGGTAGAAACCCAAT
>CM065721.1:15813858-15836358 GCA_033310375.1 Conus canariensis
ATGTGTGTGGTGCGTGCGTGCGTGTGTGTGCGTGCGTGCGTGTGCGTGCGTGCGTGTGTGTGCGTGCGTGCGTGCGTGTGTGTGTGTGTGTGTGTATGTGTGTCTGTGTGTGTGTGTGTGTGTGTGTGTGTGAGGAATGGGGCCTCGGGATATTCACTACAAATTGTGGATGTTTCGTTTTATTATTTAAGGTTCAAAAACTCGGCCAGTTTTGATGCAACCTGAATAGAAGTCAGTGTTATGAAGATACGTACACTTTCAGAAAATCCACAGTTCAAAGCAGTGGACACCGCTTCTCACTTGCCTCCCTCCCTTTGACGAATTTTGATGTTCTCTGTCTGTCTGTCTGTCTGTCTATCCGACCGTCCGTTTGTCTGTCTGTCTGTCACACACATAATATAGCTCTGTGTGTGTGTGTGTATGTGTGTCTGTGTGTATGATATAGCTGGTCAAAGGTTTGCTGTCTATTTCTAAACGCAGTCTGTACCGTCTTGGCTGGAATGAGGTCTTTCAACATGGTGTAGTGCAACCTTACCAAAGCTGTTCTCACCATCCACGAAGAGGGACATAGAAAGCCACCTGTTGCAGCATCTGCAATCCCATCTGACCGTTATCTGACCCGAGCTACCCTTGACCTGATCTGATCTGATGTTACCCATGACCTGATCTGATCTGATCTGACTCGATCTGATCTTCCGCCTGTAGTGGTGCCCGCTGTCCTTCCCACCTCTTCCACACGTTTCGTGTGAATGGTGAAATTAACGTCCTTTAGCCGCTTCCGATGGCAAGCTGTTCCCAGGCGGGTGGGGAGTACGGAGCAAGTCGTTCGCAGTGACGGCGACGCGGTGACGTCATCCATGTTTGGGCAGGGGTTCATGTCATGGCGCGGGTGGGAGTCCTCCAACCCCCCCCCCCCTCCGCGTCCCTTAGGACCACCGATTGAGGTCACGTGATCTTCGAGCCAGTTCTTGCGACGGCTCTTGCTGACGTCCCCTGGCCGGCGTTGTGGCCTGGACTAACCATCCTCACCAAGCCACGCGTGGCCTTTGGACGGTGTGGGAACGTGGGGTTCTCATGACGAGTACGGAGTGAGCGTGGCGGGAGGAGAGAGGAGGAAAGGGGTGGGGGGGGGGGGGGGCGGTGTCGTTGATTCTTTTCCGCCCGTCCAGAAATTTCAACCATGGGTGCGTGTCTCCGATGGTTGCGAGTAGCATCTGACTGGAAGCTTATCTCTTTTTCACAGTCACTGCACGCTAAGATCCGTTTTCCCTATCTTTTCGATCTGGTCTGTCCGTCCTCTTTCAGCATCTTCTGCACGCTGCCTGATAGTGCTGGGTGACTTGTCTGGCCTCGGCACTGTCGTGGATCCCTGAAGGCCGTTCTTCATTGGACGAACCGTGAGCTTAATTAATCGGGGACTAATAACGAACGGCAGTGCCTCTCACTTCATTGAAGTCCGGGTCCGCGATCCAGTTTGCGGGGATCGTCGAGCTTCGAGCCACGACTGTTTGATTCGTAATTGAAGTTTGAACGGCCTGTTCTCAAGGGAGGGCACCCGGTCCGCGAAGTACCGCTCGCTGGTGCTCGACTAAGACGCATTGTTAGGGTGACCGCGCTTGGAACTCTCTTGAACAGGCGGTGAGATCGATTGTTGGTCTCTCTTTGTCCGAGATTTCTCTTATTTCAAAAGCTTTGTGAACTTACACAGCTCAGCCGAATGAAATGTTTACTCGCAAATCAAGGATACAGATTTAGATAGACCAACTCCCACACACTGATTTCCCTGACAGGAGAGTTTGTCAACCGTCGCCGATTGATTTCTGGTGTGAAGAGAGCTTCACCGTCGTTACTTCCCTTTGCGCGAACTCCGACAGTTCTGAGAGCACGTCGAGTCCATCATCCTCATTCCTCCGGGAATTTTTGGGGTCGCCGAGACAGGCGTGACTCAGCGATCCTGGATGGCGAACTGAAAGATCGGGCAACGAAGAAGGCAGACACGAACAGTGTGGATACCCGGTGTGCTTCACTAGGCGATCAAAACTCGTGATGCTAAAGCTGTTTCAATTCAGAGCGGCTTCTCCATCCCCTTTATACTGTACTCATTCTGTTGGGTTCTTTTTCAGATCTACTCAGTCGGTACCTTGTAGATCTACCGCTGTTGATGGCTCTTGTTATACTTTTGATGAGTGCTCTGTTGTATACTGTTTCTTCTGGATGCTGTATATAGCACTGCTTCTTTGGGGGTACTCTAAAGTATACTACTTCTGTTTGGTACTATATTCCCATTGTTGGGTATTCTATTAGTACTCCACTTCTGTTGGGCACTGTTCAGTGTACTACTTCTGTTCGATATTCCTTATTATACTGCTTTTGGGTACTTTCTTGTATACTACTTCTGTTGGGTACTTTTTTAGTATACTACTTCTGTTTGATGCTCTAGTCTTGTACTTCTGTGGGTTTTCTTTGGTATGCTACTTCTCTAGGGTGGTCTTTCGCATACTACTTCTGTGGGGTGCTCTTTAGTACTGTTGGTTACTCTTTAGTATTCTACTTCTATCATAAAATCTTTGGTGTACGACTTCTGTGAGTATTTTTAGTGTTGTACATCTATTTGGTACTGTTTGGATTATTACGTCTGTTTATCACTCTGTATTGTACTACTTCTGCTCGGTGCTCGTTAATAGTCTTGTCCTGTTTGGTTTTCTTTAGTATAAGCTTTGTCCTTGTGTTAGGTGGTCTTTCGTTTACGACTTCTGTTGGGTGCTCTTTAGTATATTCTGTTGGGAGTTCCTTAGTATACTACTTTCTGGCGGATACTCTTTAGCATACTACTTTTGTCAGGCATTCTTGAGTCTAGTACTTCTGTCGGGAATTTCTGAGATCTACATTTGGTGGGTACTTTTGAGCTTTACTGGTTGGGCACTCTTTCGTAGACCACTTCAGCTAGGTAGTTTTTAAATGTGCTGCACCACTTCAGCTAGGTAGTTTTTAAATGTGCTGCGGCTGTGTCCGAATGCAGCGAGCGAACACCAGCGATTTTCCCCTGCCAGCGGGAAGGAGGACTACTGATTTGGACGGATGACATGGCCGACCGACATGTTAATATTGTTGATGAAAAGAGACAGAATTGAACAAAGACAGCATTTCGATACTGTACGTTCTCAGTCGGCGTCTTTGCGTCAAAAGAAAAAAATCCACGGAATCCACGGCAGAAACACAAGAGATGATGTCTTTAAAGAATGAAACCAAACGAGAAAATCTTTTCTTCTTATATTCCAGCATAACCCCCACCCCCCCCCTACAGCAAACAGTAACGTTTTGGATGGACAAGAATGTCGATGATGACCAGCAGTACTGCCGAAAATTTCCAAGTAAATCTTATTAGACCCTGAGTGAGACACACAGAATATGAACAACCGAGTCGAAAGTGTCTTGCTCAAATGGTCGGTCTTTTTATTCTCGATGACTTTGCCTGGCTCGTCCTGTCTTCTGTACAATGCTGTGCGGTCTGCGTGTCAGCCTCATGGCAGCTGAGGGTTGTCTGGCTTCATGGCAGACTTCCCGAGAGCCACAGTGCCCCCCCCCCCCCCCCCCCCGCCTTCGTTGTGGATCCCACCTGTGAAAAATGAAGTTGGACGTTCTGTGCACGTGGTCAGCCGGTGCGAGCTGCTAGCAGTGTGGACACACACATTGGGAAACAGTGGTGATTGTGAAGAGAACAAGATTTCCTGCTGTACCTCTCCCTCTCTCTCTCTCTCTCTCTCTCTCTCTCTTCCTCCACACACACACACACACACACACACACACACACACACACACACACACACACACACACACACACACACACATGCATGCATTCTTCTGTTGCCTAAGTGCTTTCTGTCAAATATTAAAGTTGATTTATTAAATCGCGGTGGCTTTTTACGTTCCCTTAACATTTTGGAACACTGGCAATATTTCTGCCACCAAACTAACCGCGATCGTGAAGGGAAAGTAAGGGACGGAAAGAAATCGCTTCTGAGACAAGTATAGAGCTAGCGTGATTGGTTTGCTCATCAGAACATGGGGTTTAGGGGTGTGGGGAGGGGGGGGGGGAGGGGTGGAAGGAAGGACATTATTGACAGCCTAGTCAGGGCGCGTGTTAACTGTTTTTGATTATCGTTAATCTCCTAACTTAGAGAAACTCAAGCGACGCCGAAGGCGCGCGCCACTCCACCCAACCAGCTTCTTTCAGGTTTGAAACAAAACAAAATGCACGAGTAAACAACGGAATCAAAAAGACCCATCAGCGCATCAAATAGGAAAAAGAATTACATCGGCAAACGCCATCCGCTAAGGGAGCAATGAACCCCCCACCTCCCAACCCCCGTTCTTCCCCCCTGTCCTCCCCCCCCCCCCCCCCCCCCCCCCCCTTTCCCTCATCAGCGAGCGCACAGTCGATCGTCGGAACGGATCAGCGGCAACGAACGTCTCAAAAAACGGCCCATAGAGGGAAACGGGAGAGTTTAATGAAATAAGTTGAACTGGAACTGATTGAACTCCGGGGTTAACAACAAAAAAAGTGAAAAGAGCGAGAAAGCAAGGCCATGAAGAGAAACACGAGAGAGAGAGAGAGAGAGAGAGAGAGAGAGAGAGAGAGAGAGAGAGAGAGAGTGAGAGAGAGAGAGAGACAGAGAGAGAACATGATTGAGATAACAAAACAAAAACAGAGAGAGAGAGAGGGGGGAACATGACGAAAAAAACAAGAAACGGGTGAAAAACGTTATGGGAAACAATGAGGGGGAAAATACAAGCAAGCGAGAACATGATTCAAAAAAGGGAGGAACAGGAAGTAAACAAAACCGGAAGTCAGAGGATGAAGAAAATGGGACAGGGAATAGGAGAAGGGAGGAGAGAGTGAGGAGGGGGACGAGGGAGGAGGATAGGGAGGGAAGGAGTACAAAAAAAGGAATTATAGAGAAGAGGACGTTTCCAGCTGAAGAAGTGGGGATATCGTTTGCAATGAAGAGAGAGAGAGAGAGAGAGAGAGAGAGAGAGAGAGAGAGAGAGAGAGAGAGAGAACACGGCATCCCCACGAGTTGACAAAGAAAAGCTGAATGGAGAGAAGAGGAGAGATGGGTCGAGGTGGGGGGATTTGGGGGGGGGGGGGGGTTGGGGGAAGAAGAGGCGAATATGTGTGAATAAAAATCGACCCAACACTAGCTCTGGTAATATATTAATTACTTGCTGTGTGTGAAAATCGCTATCGTTATCTTGATCTGATCTGGAATTGAGATGCGGGCCTGGTTTGTTCTGCCCCCCCCCCCCCCTCCCCCCACCTACCCACCCATTCCCCTTCCCGAGCTGTAAAATGGAGGTCTAGGGTCCTCACAACGAACCCACGGTTTCGAGTGTTCATTACTGCTGATGTGCTAATTAACTCTTTTGTATATCCTCTTTCTCCAAGGTTTAACGATTTGGACAGCGTCCGCTTCAGGTTATGATGGTGACATATCTGACAGCTTGTGCTGACAGCTTGTAGTATAACTGACAGCTTGTGGTATAACTGACTGATTTTGGTATAGCTGACAGCTTGTGGTATAACTGACTGCTTGTGGTATAACTGACAGCCCGTGGTATAATTGACAGCTCGTGGTATAATTGACAGCTTGTGATACAACTGACAGCTTGTGGTATGATTGACAGCTGGTGGTATAATTGACAGCTTGTGATATAGCTGACAGCTTATGGTATAATTGACAGCTTGTGGTATAATTGACAGCTTGTGATATAACTGACAGCTTGTGGTATAATTGACAGCTTGTGATATAACTGACAGCTGGTGGTATAATTGACAGCTTGTGGTATAACTGACAGCTTGTGGTATAACTGACAGCTTGTGTTATAACTGACTGCTTGTGGTATAATTGGCAGGTTGTGGTATAACTGACAGCTTGTTGTATAACTGACAGCTCGTGTTATAATGGACAGCTCGTGTTATAATTGACAGCTCGTGGTATAATTGACAGCTTGTGATATAACTGACAGCTTGTGGTATAATTGACAGCTCGTGGTATAACTGACAGCTTGTGGTATAATTGACAGCTTGTGATATAACTGACAGCTTGTGGTATAATTGACAGCTTGTGATATAACTGACAGCTTGTGGTATAATTGACAGCTTGCGGTATAATTGACAGCTTGTGGTATAACTGACAGCTTGTGGTATAAATGATGGTTAATGACATAACTGACAGCAAGTAATATAACGGACAGCTACTGATATAACTGACAACTTGTGAGATAACTGACAGCCTGTGATATAACTGACAGCTTCAGTTATGTCACTGATAGAACTGATAGCTTCCGATATGACAGCTAATGATATGATTTACAGCTAGTAATATAATTGACAGCTAGTAATATAGCTGACAGCTTGTGGTATAACCGACAGTTTGAATTATGTTATCGATATAACTGATAGCCAGTAATACAACTGATGGCTAATGAGATAATTGACAGTGCGTGATATGTGACTAGCTTCAAATATGTCTGAGAGATAACTGATACCTTATTATATAACTGACGTCTTACGACTGTCAGCTAGTGATATAATTGACAACATCAGATCTGTTAATGACAATAACTGACAACTTCAGATATGTTGATGGTAACAACTGACATCTTCCAATATGTTTGTGATAATAAGTGACAACTTCAGAGAAGTTGATGATATAACAAACCGCTTCAGACATGTTGGTGATTATAAATGACCACCTCAGACGTGTTGATGATAATAAAATGACTGCTTCAGTTATACTGAGGATATAACTTACCGCTTCAGATTTGTTGATGATATATAACTGACCGCTTCAGATTTGTTGATGATATAATCGACCGCTTCAGATATGTTGATGATTATAACTGCGGTGACAGCCCTGATATGGCCCTTTGCGGTCGGCTGGGCTATAAGCAACATTACCTTACCTCGAATATTCTGATGATTATAACTGACTGCTTCGGATATGTTGATGATTGTAAATGGCCGCTTCAAATACGTTAATGATGTAACTGACCGCTTCAGATATGTTGACGATATAACTGACTGCTTCGGATATGCTGACCATATAACTGACCGCTTCAGATATGCTGACCATATAACTGACCACTTCAGATATGTTGACCATACAACTGACTGCTTCGGATATGTTGACCATATAACTGACCGCTTCAGGTATGTTGACGATATAACTGACTGCTTCAGAGATGCTGACGATATAACTAACCGCTTCAGATATGTTGACGATACAACTGACCGCTTCAGAGATGCTGACGATATAACTGACCGCTTCAGAGATGCTGACGATATAACTGACCGCTTCAGAGATGGTGACGATATAACTGACTGCTTCAGATATGCTGACGATATAACTGACTGCTTCGGATATGCTGACGATATAACTGACTGCTTCGGATATGCTGACGATATAACTGACTGCTTCGGATATGCTGACGATATAACTGACCGCTTCGGATATGTTGACGATATAACTGACTGCTTCGGATACATCGATGATTAGAAATGGCCGCTTCAGATACGGTAATGATATAACTGACCGCTTCAGATATGTTGGTGATTATAACTGACAGATCCAAATATGTTAAGGATAAATGTAACTGATCTCTTCAGATAATATGTTGATATAACCATCATCTTCACTTAAGTTGATAATATAACTGTCCGCTTCAGATTTGTTGATGATATAACTGACCGCTTACGATTTGTTGTGATATAACTGACCGCTTACGATTTGTTGATGATATAACTGACCTGTTCAGATTTGTGAATGATAACCATGAATGATAACTTCACAAATCTAGGTGATAATTAAGTAATAACCATAGCTGATAACTTCAGATATATTTGTAACTGACAAAACACTTAACTGCTGATGTGACTGACAACTTCACATATGTTGATGTAAATCATAACTGACAGCCTCGGACATGATTATTGATGATACAACCAACCGCTTCAAATATTTTGATCATCATTACCTACAGTTTAAAATCTGTTGATGATATAACTGACTTTTTAAGATATGTTGATGATAATTACTACCGACAGCCTTAGATATTATACCTCGGACATCTTCAGATATGTTGATAATAATTATTATTGACAGCTTTAAATATTATACAACTGACAGCTTCAGATATATTGATAATGATTATTATCGACAACTTCAGATATTATACAACTGACAGCTTCAGGTATGTTGATAATAATAATTACCGACATCTTCAGATATTATACATCTGACAGTTTAGATATGTTGATAATAATTATTACCGACACCTTCAGATATTATACAACTGACAGCTCCAGGTATGTTGATAATAATCATTACCGACAACTTCAGATACTGTACATCTGACAGCTTCAGATATGTTGATAATAATTATTACCGACAGCTTCAGTTATTATTCAACCGACAGCTTCAGGTATGTTGACAATAATTATTACCGACAACTTCAGTTATTATTCAACTGACAGCTTCAGGTATGTTGACAATAATTATTACCGACAGCTTCAGTTATTATTCAACTGACAGCTTCAGGTATGTTGACAATAATTATTACCGACAACTTCAGTTATTATACAACTGACAGCTTCAGGTATGTTGACAATAATTATTACCGACAGCTTCAGTTATTATACAACTGACAGCTTCAGGTATGTTGACAATAATTATTACCGACAGCTTCAGTTATTATACAACTGACAGCTTCAGGTATGTTGACAATAATTATTACCGACAACTTCAGTTATTATACAACTGACAGCTTCAGGTATGTTGACAATAATTATTATCGACAACTTCAGATATGGCGGTGACAATTGTTACCAGCAGCTTCAGATTTTATTTAGCTGACAGTTTCGGTTGTGTTGATAATAATTATTACCGACAATCTCTGATATTATTTAAATGACAGCTTCAGGTATGTTGACAATGATTATTACAAACAAGTTCAGACATATTGATGATATAACTGACCGCTTCATTTTGTTTTCAGTAATTTATTATTTATTTATTTATTTATCCATTAGTTGCATAGTCATGAAATATTCTCAACCGTATAAAAGCTGATGTTAGTAAACTCTCTCTCTCTCTCTCTCTCTCTCTCTCTCTCTCTCTCTCTCTCTCTCTCTCAAACAAGCATGCTCATTAGCACTTGAATGCACAAATACATGCACGCATGCATGCTTACACACTAACACACACTTGCTGAAGTACGCATTTGAACACATTCATACGCTCTTGCTCTCTCTCTCTCTCTCTCTCTCTCTCTCTCTCTCTCTCTCCTCTCTCTCTCTCTCTCTCTCTCTCTCTCTCTCTGTCTAAATTCGGGTGTCCTTAGCTCATAACTCCGTTGTTTATATTACTTTGTTCGTTTTGCCCATTCCCATGTTTTTCATTGTGAAAATTTGATCTGCCTGTGATTTTTGCCCACATACCCCCCCCCCCCCCCCCCCTCCCCAAAAGGGGCCATGGCCTTGTTAAATAAATCACCATCTTTCCATCCATTCATCCCTTCTCTTCTCCTCTCTCTCTATCTCTCTCTTCTGTGTGTGTGTGTGTGTATGTGTGTGTGTGTGTGTGTGTGTGTGTGTCTGTGTGTGTGTGTGTACGTGTGCGCGTGCGTGTGTGTGTGTGTGCGTGTGTGTGTGTGTGTGTGTGTGTGTGTGTGTGTGTGTGTGTGTGTGTGCGTGCGTGTGTGTGTGTGTGTGTGTGTGTGTGTGTGTGTGTGTGTTGTGTGTGTCCCCCCCCCCCCCCGAACACACGCTTGATTGTATGTGTGTGCAAGTGTATATATGCGAATGTGCATGTGCATGAGTGCGCGCGCGCGCGAGATAAAGACGGACAGACAGAGCGAGAGAGAGGGAGAGAGCAAGAGCGTATGCATGTATTCAAATGCGTGTTTCAGCAAGTGTGTGTTAGTGCGTGAGCATGCATGCGTGCGTGTATTTGTGCATTCAAGCGTTAATGAGCGCGCTTGTTTGAGTGTGTTTAAGTACACGAGTTTATTCATTTGCAAGTGTATCTTTGTGAATGTGTGTGCATTCGTGCGGGCATGAGAGCGAGACAGAGAGAGAGAGACAGACAGACAGACAGACAGACAGACAGAGAGAGAGAGAGCGTATGTGTGTGTCCGAGTGCGCACTTCAGTGTGTGTGAGTGTGTGTGTGTGCGCGCGCGCGTGCGTGTGTCTGTGTGTGTTTCCCTTTTCGAATGAAGACAATTAACGTCACTTTCCGGTTCGATAAAATTGTGGCAAGCACATCGTAATCTACAGCGTAAAAATCCGGAGTGACTGGTTGTCAAGCTGTTGCGCTGGAGGAATCAAAATGGTAGAAAATCAACAGCGAATGGGATTATGATGACTGAACATGAATTATTTCTCAGGAATTGGAATTCGCCATGGCACCGTGGAGGGTCCAAGGTTTCAGATTCCCGTTGGCCGAGCCTCAGTTTTTGTTCTTTATTACAGCATTCATGGGCCATCGCTTCCCTCGTTTCATTAAGCAGGGAATGCTTTATGTTTCAGTGTCTCAGCGCGCGGCGTGTGTGTGTGTGTGTGTGTGTGTGTGTGTGTGTGTGTGTGTGTGTGTGTGTGTGTGGTTATTTTGCTGTCGTAGAGGAGAGTTGATGCAATAATTCAGTCTTTAAAAAAATCGTGTTTATTTACTTTCCTTTTCGCTGCCCTCCCCTCCCTTCCCCCTCTCCTCTCCTCTCTGTCTGTCTGTCTGCTGTTTGTCTGTCTGTCTGTCTCTCTGTCTCTGTCTCTCCCTCCCTTCCCCCTCCCTCCCTCCCTCTCTGTCTCTCTCTGTCTCTCTGTCCTCTCTCTCTCTCTCCCCCCCCTCTCTCTCTCTCTCTCTCTCTCTCTCTCTCAACAGTTCTACACATGAATTTTTCGATTTATTATAATAAATCTCACGCTGAATTTGATTATGTAATGAATAAAGACTGCATGAAGCGTGAAAACCATCGGTTCAGTGCTCTGGTATCTGAGCAGGAGATTATGACCAGTGTAAAAAAAAAAAATCCTAAAGCAACTAGCAATGCTGTCCAAGCAAAAGGAATGGCAACGTCTTAAAAAAAAAAAAAAGCAAATCTTTCTGAAATGAAAAATCCAGCGGCTTTATTGAATGCATCATTCGAAAACAGAACGTTTCCTTCTGAATGAGCAAGTCCATCATTATTCATTACCGTGAAGAAGCCATGACAAGTAATCTGCATCACTGCACAGAGAGGGCTGTTTTGACTAGACCAGCACGTAAATCTAATTCTAGTTAAAGGACGGACAAAGTCGGAAGTACGGGAAGGAAAGAGCACGAAGACCTGGCTGGACTGCGATTTCATCATTGCACGGCTGATCGCATTTTATGCGCTGCGTAAGCAACGGTTCCAAAATCTTTTCTGCATAACCATGATGTAGCCTTAGAGGTCAGCCGCCCTTTAAACATCAAGTCTTGACTTGATCGCAGTGATAAGAGTCAATTATGTGCAACGTTCGTAAACCTTCAGAAAGCCTTCGCGTCAGTGAATAGAAATATAGTAGGGCACATCTTCATTAAAAAAAAAAGGAGATAATGATAAGATGCCCATAGCTCCTTGAAGCGTGTGTGGTTCTGTTTTTATAGAATGTGGTTGATTCCTGGACCTGTAGAGATGCTTTCGCTGCTATTTGCTTTTTTTTTTTTTTTTTTTTTTGGGGGGGGGGGGAGGGGAGGGGAGGATGGGAGGGAAGAGTCAGACACCGCCACAGAACAACTGTTCATGAACAGGAAGCAGACAGGCCACGGCTGACAGCAATCCTAGAAGCGGCTTACTTTCAGCCATAGAGGCTACATTCCAGCACGTGAAACTGGTTTTATGATGAGCCCGGAGATCGAGGTGACGAACGCTTATAAATGTTGGAGAATGTTGTAGGGTTTTGTTTGTTTGATATTAAATGAATAGTTAGATGTCTCTACGAAGTGAATCGTGCATCATTGTATCAGTGATCCAACAATCTCCCGGGGCCGTGCCAGGTACAGCCATGATGACCGCTGCACCAGTTGTCTCCCCTGCTGACGGGGTCGGGCAAGTTGGCTGGGTTGTGGCCAAGCTTTCCCTGGTCCAGTCAGTAATGTGGTCTACTGCTGACTGCGGCGCTGTGACATCCGGGACATTTCTTTTCATACCTTTTCTCCAAATCCAAGCATAAATGCAATGTTGTATATTGTTTTTGTAGTTAGTGTATTTAAAAATTATTTCTCAAAACCCTGTTTCCAGTGAACCTTGTGTGGTCTTCACTGATTTGGGACAGGAGCACGTTCTTTTATTCGGTTGCCAACACATGTCGAATCAATTTCAAAAGCTACATTTTAAAACTGAAAGTGGCCTAAAATTCTGTATTTTATCTCTATTTTATTAGCTTTTGGCAGAGAACATTATTATGCTCCCTTTTTGTGGAAAAATCTTGTCCACTTAAACCTTCATAAATCTATCTTTCTTACTTATGCCCATCGCTCCCGGTGGAGCATAGGCCATCGACGACCCTTCGCCATCGCACTCTGTTCTGGGCTGTTCTGGCCATTCCAGTCCAGTTGGTCCCTAGTTGCTTCAGCTCTGCCTCAGTGTCTCGCCTCCAGCTGTTGCAAGGCCGGCCTCTCTTCCTCTTTCCCTGCGGGTTCCAGGTCAGGGATTGCCGTGTGATGCTGGACGCTGGCTTCCTGAGGGTGTGTCCGATCCAGCCCCACTTCCTTCGCAGTATCTGCTTGGCCACTGGTTCCTGTCCCGCACGCTCCCACAGATCTTCGTTTCGGATCTTCTCCTGCCATCGGATTTTGTAGATGCGCCTCAGACAGGTGTTGAAGAATGTCTGAATCTTTTGTTGCATCGTCTGTGTTGTCCGCCATGTCTCGCATCCGTAGAGCAGAATTGACTTCACATTGGAGTTGAAGATATAAAAAGAAAAAATCTAATGACATAAAAATATTTGTATCGGAATGTAAATTTAGGTATGAACCAGCACGAACCAAGCTGGCACAGAGAAATAGACAGTAATAATGAAAGCGTTGTGTTCTTGTCATTTAAATTGTAAGAGATAGATGGTCAGAAATTAATTTTCCTAAGCACAGAAAGAGACCGTGTGGTAAATACGCAAGTAATTGGTGCTTTTAAACATATGTACGTTTCTCCCTGTCCGATGTGTGAAAGCAGTCATTTTCTTTTTAACTGTACCCGTCACAAAAGAAAGTGCAGAGACAGCATCCGTCCTTGAAGTCACAACAGGCAAAAAAAAGGACCAAGTCAGCATCCGAACGTCACATGATATTAATGTAACGTCATCGCTCGATAAAGATGTAACTGTAGGGATACGGAAAAAAGACAACTGTTGAAGACACGATGGTTGGACGGATAATTACACGGTAGGTAAAGGGTTTTAAGATATTTATTTATAATCAACTCACCAAGACGTTTCGTGAGCTTGTGAACAGTACTCTTGTACGGTTGAGCTAACAGACATGAATGATTTGTGGCTTATTGGTAAGTTTTTTTTTTTTTTTTTTTTTGTTTTGTTTTGTTTTGTTTTTTTTGTTTTTTTTACTTTCTCTGTTTTTACATGTAATTCTACATGTTTGTCGCTGAGATCGATTAAATCTGGAAATCCCGTCTTTCCGATTTTTCCTTGTCACACAAAGGCTTCCCAGCTCATGACATTAAAAAGTGAGTGTCAAGTGTCTCGCTCAGAAAATTCTGCGCGCAATTTCACACTCTCACACATTGTGCACATAGAATGGCGGGTTTCGGGAACGTCATTATGATTAAAGTTGCTGAAGATGGATTGCCGACTGGACTAAGGGTTGCGCTAACCACAGGACGGACTGGTGAAACCTGTCCTTTGTTGTCTTAAGCACGGGTGACGTAGGGGACGGCTGTCCGTCACGGTGTTGATCATGGCTTGGTGTGAAAGGAGCTTAACAGGGGCGACTATTTGGACGTAAAAGCGCGCTCTTTGAAAATGGAGTGTGACAGAAACGCGTGACGTTTCCTGATTCGGCCATGATTGCTGGGTCGGTAATCACGACCCAGGGCATTGGAAAGGGGAAAGCCAGTGTGCTGCTGTTTGTGTTTTTGCCAGTTTTTTGGGGGGTATCGGTTGCACGCAGTTGATGGATCGCCTTTTATTTCTGTTTTAGTGTTGTGCTTCACGTGGCTTTCTACTTCAGCCATAAAGAAAAAGGAACAAAATGAAAACATTATTCTGTAGATTTCTTTTTCCCCCCGCTTTTCTCCATGTTTTTTCGTTTTCTTTCTTTATTTTATCTTTTAAATTCATTGCTTTTTTCTCTCCCCCCCCCCCCCTCTTTTCTCCATGTTTTTTCGTTTTCTTTCGTTATTTTATCTTTTAAACTCATTTCTTTTTTTTCTTTTTTTGCCCCGTACATTTTTTTCCGTTTGCCCCCATCCTATCTTTTTATGCCGTGTTGGTTGTTGGAAGAGATTGATCTTATTAATCTCTTGAGAGACCAGATTCTGGAGCTGTGTGGCGAATCAGGCATGAACAGATCTGCCGAACTGACAGTAGGTGGAAAGAAGGAAACAAACAGCCACTCACGGTGGCCCAAAATGGCTTTGAAGAACAAACAGACTGTCACCTTAATTTGATAATAGTTGAAATGATAAAATCCAAACCAACCATCAGGCTGACAATTTCGAATTAGCCTCAGGTCTGTTAATGGTAGGGTGTTCGAGAAACATAAAAAAATAGGCCCTTATATCGGGTCGGGAATAGAAGTTGGTGGTAAGATTTGACCCCGCCTCAATATGGCCACTGAGCTGGCGAGTCAGTCGTCGCTGTTCATCGTACATCTGCTTTCAGTCGCTTATCGTGTGCACAGGGCAGACATAGGTACTGACACTGAGAAAAATGTTATTCTACAGAATCTATCAATGCCCATAGTAATATTTGCTCAGGATCTGACAGAAACCATAACGCCATCATCTTGGATTTTGTGTTTTCATTCAGAATGAATGCTAACAGTTCAAGGGTTTGGGATCCGAAAAAATGAATACGTCAGAACGAGTGCTAACATGTCATTGGTTTGAGATCCGAAAGCAGGAATACTTCAAATGAGTGCTTACATTTCACTGGTCTGAGATCCGTAAAAATGAACACGGCAAAATGAGTGCTAATAGTTCCCTGATGTGGGATCCGAAACAATGACAGCATCAAATGAGTGCTTATAGTTCCCTGGTGTGGGATCCGAAACAATGACAGCATCAAATGAGTGCTTATAGTTCCCTGATGTGGGATCCGAAACAATGACAGCATCAAAATGAGTGCTTATAGTTCCCTGATCTGGGAGCCGAAACAATGACAGCATCAAAATGAGTGCTTATAGTTCCCTGATCTGGGAGCCGAAACAATGACAACATCAAAATGAGTGCTTATAGTTCCCTGATCTGGGAGCCGAAACAATGACATCAAAATGAGTGCTAATAGTTCCCTGATCTGGGATCGGAAACAATGACAACATCAAAATGAGTGCTTATAGTTCCCTGATCTGGGAGCCGAAACAATGACAACATCAGAATGAGTGCTAATAGTTCCCTGATCTGGGATCCGAAACAAAGACAACATCAAAACGAGTGCCAACCGCTATCTGGTTTTGGATTCAGAAGCAAGAAAAACTTCAAAAATGAGTGGTTTGGACTTGGAAAGAACGAATACACCAGTGTACATCACCGGCTTTCTTTTGTCACGTGTCAGCGGACCGCAGCTGTGTTACGCTATGCAGTTCACAGCGGCAGCTGTCGATTGTGTTATGTCCTACACACCAGCCAACGTTAAAGATTGAACTACAAATGACGACGATGGACGTGGAAATAGTACGTCCACCGTGTTGTTCGCTGTTTCTCCTTGCCAAGGCTCGGAGATGAAGGCGATAGATGAACAAGAACCATACAGAACATGGTGCAGGGGAACGGTCGTTGTTGTTGTTGTTGTTTTTTAATACATCACACATAACGGAACGAGGAAGCGCCTTTCTTTTCGGGATGTTGATCAGTGTCCTGAAGTAGGGGACGTTGCAGACGGTACATGTCCTGCAAGCTTCTTGTCCGGGGTCCTCTGAAGTGAAAAAGTGATGAGGTGGCAGGGACGCGAGCAACCTCCCCAACCGTGTTAGGCAAGGGAGTTGAATTCACTTGTGACCTTTGGGTTGTCTCCCTTTATTCGCAAATAACGCTGCAGAGTGGGTTGCTGATGCCCGCGGTTGCAGTCTCCACTCCCTGTGGCCAAATGACGTTAGTGTCTGTCTACAGTGTCATAAGGTGCAAGAAGAGATTGAAATTGACAATCTGAAATTGACAATCTTGCAGAAAGAAACTGGCAACAGTCGTGTCAGAGAGAGAGAGAGAGAGAGAGAGAGAGAGAGAGAGAGAGAGAGAGAGAGAGAGGAGTAACAGAATAGCAAAGATATTTGCCACAAAATTTCCCGGATTAAATTAGTTTGTGTTTATAGCCCAATTTTGTCCGAACGTTAATGAGGGGTTAAACGTTAAATGACAGACAGAGAGAGAGAGAGAGAGAGAGAGAGAGAGAGAGAGAGAGAGAGAGGGGAGGGTGGGGGGGAGGGGAGAGAGGGAGGGAGGAGAGAGAGAGAGAGAGAGAGAGAGAGAGAGAGAGAGAGAGAGAGAGAAGAGATTCTTTTGAATAACTGCGTTATGTTTAGAGAGAGAGAGAGAGAGAGAGAGAGAGAGAGAGAGAGAGAGAGAGAGAGGAGAGAGAATTTAAATCCGCTTTGAATAACTGCATCATTTATGGCGTGACTTGGCATGCTCAGAGAGAGAGAGAGAGAGGAGAGAGAGAGAGAGAGAGAGAGAGAGAGAAGAGAGAGGGAGACGTGCGGTTTTAAACTCGTTTTGAATAAATGCATTATTTATTGCGTGCCTAGGCATAGTCTTTTTCTGTGCTCCTTTGTTTTTTTTTTGTTTTTTGTTTTTTGTTTTTTTTTTTCTGATCATTCTTTTTCATTCCTTGGATCATGATGGCCAGTGCATGTTCCTTCTTGTCTCCGGTTCCATGTCCACTGTTCCCTTGCCGCCATTGTCTCCCTGAAAGAGAAAGTGATGCAGTGTCCACTGTCCTTGCCGCCTTGTCTCCCGAAGAGAAAGTGGCAGTGTCACTGTTCCCTTGCCGCCATTGTCTCCTAAAGAGAAGTGATGGCCATGTCCACTGTTCCTTGCCGCATTGTCTCCCTGAAAGAGAAAGTGATGGCCAGTGTCCACTGTTCCCTTGCCGCCATTGTCTCCCTGAAAGAGAAAGTGATGGCCAGTGTCCACTGTTCCCTTGCCGCCATTGTCTCCCTGAAAGAGAAAGTGATGGCCAGTGTCCACTGTTCCCTTGCCGCCATTGTCTCCCTGAAAGAGAAAGTGATGGCCAGTGTCCACTGTTCCCTTGCCGCCATTGTCTCCCTGAAAGAGAAAGTGATGGCCAGTGTCCACTGTTCCCTTGCGCCATGTCTCCTGAAAGAGGTGATGGCGTGTCCACTGTTCCCTTGCGCATTGTCTCCCTGAAAGAAAAGTGATGGCCAGTGTCCACTGTTCCCTTGCCGCCATTGTCTCCCTGAAAGAGAAAGTGATGGCCAGTGTCCACTGTTCCCTTGCCGCCATTGTCTCCCTGAAACAGACGGTGATGGCCAGTGTCCACTGTTCCCTTGCCGCCATTGTCTCCCTGAAAGAGAAAGTGATTGGCCAGTGTCCACTGTTCCCTTGCCGCCATTGTCTCCCTGAAAGAGAAAGTGATGGCCAGTGTCCACTGTTCCCTTGCCGCCATTGTCTCCCTGAAAGAGAAAGTGATGGCCAGTGTCCACTGTTCCCTTGCCGCCATTGTCTCCCTGAAAGAGAAAGTGATGGCCAGTGTCCACTGTTCCCTGTGCCGCAGTTGTCTCCCTGGAAGGAAGAGAAAGTGATGGCCAGTCATGTCCATCTGTGGTGGCCTTGCTCGCCATTGTCTCCCTAAGGAAGTGAGCCAGATCGATGTTGAATGTGGCCTGTCCACTGTTCCTGCCCATTTCTCCTGTTCCCTGCCACCATTGTCTCCCTGAAAGAGAAGTGATGGCCAGTGTCCACTGTTCCCATGCCGCCTTGTCTCCCTGAAACAGACGGTGATGGCCAGTGTCGCGTGCTCTGGTGGTGGTTTGGTCAGTGGTCATTCTGGGGGAAGAATCAGTCAGTGATTGGCGTTGTCACGTGCTATGTTGGTGTGTTTTTCCCAATGATTATATTGTGCATAGGAATAAAGTCGGTGATCGTCACTATCAGCTGCTGTGTTTGTGGAGGGTTTTTCTTTTCTTTTAAGTGATATTTCTGGGGAAGAATAAGTTGGTGATTCCTCGTATGACTTGCTGTATTGGTGTGCGTTCTTTTTTTTCAGTGGTAGTTCTTGAGAAGAATATGTCAGTAATTTGTTAATGTGACCTGCTCTCTCTCTCTTCTCTCTCTCTCTCTCTCTCTCTCTCTCTTCTTGTGAGAGAGAGAGAGTGAGAGAGAGAGAGAGAGAGTGTGTGTGTGTGTGTGTGTGTGTGTGTGTGTGTGTTGCGCGTGAGTGTGGTGTGTGTGTGTGTGTGTGTGTGTGTGTGTGTGTGTGTGTGTGTGTGTGCGCGCGCGCGCGCGTGTGTGTGTGTGTGTGTGAGTGAGTGATAATACTAGAAGACAACAAGTCAGTGATTGTCAGTCACGTACTATGTTGGTGTCATTTGTCCAGTAACAGATCTGGAAGAGAATAAGTCGGTACATGTTGATGGCAAGGGCTTTGCTGGTGCAAGAGAGAGAGAGAGAGAGAGAGAGAGAGAGAGAGAGAGTGGTGTGTGTGTGTGTGTGTATGTATGTGTGTGTGTGTGTGTGTGTGTGTGTGTGTGTGTGTGTGTGTGTGTGTGTGTGTGTGTGACGTGCTGTGTTGGTGTCTTTTGTCCAGTGAAAAATCTGAAGAAAAAATTAATTAGAGATTGTCAGTGTCACGTACTATGTTGTTTGTTTCAGTGATAACCATGGCAGAGGAACAAGTCAGTGACTGCCGTTGTCACGTGCTGTATGGATGTATGTTTTCAGGGACGGTTGTGGAGGTGAGATGGAGGACAGGAGGAAGTCTGTGTTGTTGATGACGTGTTGACCTCAACGAGCGCCCCCTTGTGGAGAGACCCGACAGTCCTGTGGTTCCTGCCCTGCCGGCCTGCCCTCAGAGAGGGGTGACCAGCTCCTCCCAGCCCATTGACCTGGCCTCGTCTTCCCCATCTCTCTGCCGGACTTCATGGCACACAGGGACACACGCCAGGCCGGTGTGACAGTCAAAATGCGGTGACTCGTCACCTGAAGAAAAACAACAAACAAAACTTCTTTCGTCACCTAGTTGATTCAGTGCCGCTGAGTGTCTAGCTGTACAACTTGATATCTATTCTGGACATCAGAGAGGATGGAGATGGCAGTGTGGCTTGTCATAGTGGTCAGCAGTGACCCACATCAGACACTGTAGTGTCATCGTCCAGACTCTTGTCACACGAAGCGGCGAACGGTGGGTTCTTCTGTCATTAACAACATTGGACTGAAACGAAGCAGTGGACACCAGTGACGTGGTAGCGAGATACGTCTGTGGTCCCATGGTGAACACTGACATCCAGAAGTCTGCGTGCATCTCGATGTCTAACGACAGTGGAGACAGCCCGGTTACCATGAGTGGTGCGGACTCCACTAAATACTTGGTGTTGAGATGTTCAAAGGATTATCGAGACATGTCTGACTTCTCTGGGACAGATTCCGTGGTTGCAGTAGCAACGGTGAAGCGACTGACAATATCAGAAGCTGTCGAGGTTTGAGTGATAGAGTCGGTTGAGTGTGTGCATGTGGTTTGGGCCGTTGCTCATTGGGAAAGAAAACCTGGCTGAGACGAATCTGACCAGCACTGTCATCATCATCATCATCATCATCATCGGCAGAAGCCGCAACAAGAAGATTCCAGGACTCATGTTCAGCCTAGAGCTGCCACAAACGACAGAGACTAGGAGGGGTTCCACTTTGACCTGTCACCGGTTCCTCCACTGTCACCGCCGTTGATCACGTGTAGAGGCCACGTTTCTCCCGTCTGTCTGTCTGTGTGTCCGTCCTCCTTTCGTCCTCACCATGGTAAGTGTCTGTTGAGCATGTCCGTGGTTTGAAACGATGTTTTGACTGCTCTGAGATTTTTCATCCTTTCACATCACGTCTGTCCTTTACTCGTTATTCATGTATTCATTGAATCATGGTAGAATCAGTAATGAAGTATGTCTGCACGCGAGTGAGTGCGCGCGCGCGCGTGCGCGCTTGTATGTGTGTGGTGTGTGTGTGTGTGTGTGTGTGTGTGTGTGTGTGTGTTGTTGTGTGTGACAGCACACTGTTCAGACAGCTAACCCCTTATTCAATTGTGAAGCAATAGTGTGAGAGGTGGTAACTCGTCCACATGAGCGCGTTGTTGGTAGCCAGAAAGTGCGGCGCGTTCAGTTCTTCACGTTGGCTGTTAGTTCTCAGACTGAAGTTGACAACAAAGGAAAGCAAGTGACCGAGTGAGTCGGCAGGTCGATCTAAAGGTAGTCTCACACGGCAGTCGTGAAACAGCATTTCGTGAAGAAACAAAATTTACACATTTTATGTGCAGCATTGTGTTTCATGCGTTTCCCGTCTGTCTAACTTCTCAAAATACCCAGTGCTCTAAATTGTGTGGACTTCTTTGGAAAGGGAATTTCACCTGTAACGGGTGACATAAGCTTAAGTGTCCATTTCGAAATATGCTGGTTTGTGTGTGTGTTGTGTGTGTGTGTGTGTGTGTGTGTGTGTGTGTGTGTGTGTGTGTGTTCCACACAAATATTCACTGCAAACGCATCACACAGGGAATGTCAATCAAGTGATGATTTAGATGAACATGTCAACAGTTTTTTTTAAATGCGATGTTAATCTCCACCTTTCGCGGTCTGAAATTGATGCATGGGGGAATATGTCTGTCACACGACATGGATTTGCTCACCTCTTCCCCCCACGTCAACACCAAACCCATCCCACCGTGTCGCCCTCGCATAAAAAAAAACTAGACTAAATGAACCACCTTTTTTTTAAAATAGCTAAGTGTGTTTCCAATCTTCATTGTCTACCCACATGCAAGGCCGGCCGTGTGATAGGGACACAGGCCGCTGACAAGCTGCAGACACTGACTTCAGGCCTTCTGGGAGACCCGCGGATAATGAGGGAGACACACAGCCGAACATGCTAACCAGCCCGCAGCTGTCGTGCACGTGCTTCACCAGAAGCGCTAGGTCACCGAGTGAAACCCTTCTGTTCTCGGCCGCTTCTGCATCCCCCAGTGTGTGAATAATGCAGCCAGCCTGTGGCGGCGATGACGTACAATGGTCGGGGCCTGTCACACTGAGGACGGGGCAGTGATCGGTTCAATCTACTGATATCACCACGTGTACCCAGAACGCAGCGTTTGTGGACCCATGACCACCACCACAGGCTTCTGTTCAGCTACTGGGCAAAACAAAGGTTCTCACAGCAGCTACTGGGCACAAGAGGTGTTTACTCACCTACTGGGCATAACAAAGGTTTTCTCTTCAGCTACTGGGCAAAACAAAGGTTCTCTCCTCAGTTACCGGGCACAACAAAGATTCCCTTTTCAGCCACTGGTTGCAACAAAGGTTCTGTCTTCAGCTAACGTGCACAGGGGGTTTCTGTTCAGCTACTGGTCACAACACAGATTTTCTGTTAACATACCGAGTGTATTTTCTGAACACGGCAAAGGTGTTTTTATTTTTACTTGTTTTAATAGGAACTGATAGCTGTATGGGACTTCTGATTATATCGAATTGTTTTTGTTCAGCTACTGAGCACTGTCTTTCTTATTTTGTTCAGCTATAAATGCTATAATTTTTTTTACGATGTTGAGCACGATATGGATATGATGTGAGTTTTCTGTTCAGCCAACATGCATTATAGTTGTGTGTGTGTGTGTGTGTGTGTGTGTGTGTGTGTGTGTGTGTGTGTGTGTGTGTTGTTCTACTGAGCACTATTAGGATTTTATCATTGAACACTACAGCGAATATTTCATCAGCCACTGAGCACTGCTAGGATTTGTCGTCAGGTACTGACCACTACAAAGTTTAGTTCATCAGTTGCAGACCACTATAAAGATTTTTGTTCAGCTCTTTAGCAACCAAGGACGGCAATGTTTTCTTTTCAGCAACTGAACAATACAAGGTGTTCAGCTACAACTGAACAATGCAAGGTGTTCAGCTACAACTGAACAGTACAAGGTGTTCAGCTACAAATGAACAACACAAGGTGTTCAGCTACAACTGAACAATACAAGGTGTTCAGCTACAACTGAACAATACAAGGTGTTCAACTGAACAATACAAGGTGTTCAGCTACAACTAAACAGTAC
>CM065721.1:15841358-15873858 GCA_033310375.1 Conus canariensis
CACTCACACCAACGCACTCACACATGCACCTAGGCTCGCACGCACCAATGGCATGCACACAGGCATGCACACAGGCATGCACACAGGCATGCACACAGGCATGCACACAGGCATGCCACAGGCATGCACACAGGCATGCACACACGCACACCCATAAACGAGTGTGGATTGTAAAGCGCTTAGAGCTTGGTCTCTAGCCGAGAATAGGCGCTATACAAGTATTCATTATAATAATAATAATGAATATGCTCCCACACACATACAACTTGTGTATTTTCATGCATGTTTAAAGATTCCTAGGCATATTACTGACACTAGTGCTATAAAACGGTGATGCCCGTACGATTTGCCGTTATCACTGTTTCTATCCATTCCTTCCACGCACACACAAATCCTCCTCTACATCTTGCTCCTCTGTGTCTCTCCCTCTCTCTTTTTCCCTGTGAGCTCGTGTTGATATGTATGTGGGTTTGGGTATGTTTGGATAACCATGTATGTATTTGAGGGGGTGGGGATGGGTCACCGTTATTTTTTTAAGAGGACAGGGAGTAAAAGAATGAATGTGGGGAAGGGTGAGGAACTGTCTTTAGGTGGGGGTGAGGCCAGGTACATTTACGTGTCTCTGTGTGTGCTTCCACAATTACGGCGACTTTGTGGTTGAGAACCCAGTCAAGCGTTCAGAGATCTGGGAACGCCATATTGGATTGGTGCAGTCATTTTGTATCATTTTAGAAATGCATACAAGAGAATCTCAATGATTGGAGAATGATGGTGTCTTTGGACGAATGGTCGTCTGTGCCAAAATCCCATCGATTGGACAATAACGGGGTCTTCGGACTATTGTGCTAGGATCCCAGTAACTGGACAATAATGGGGTCTTAGGATAAATGCTCAAACTCTGTGACGAGTTGTGGTTCATTCCAATAGTTAGATGTTGAAGAAATGCGCGGTTCTTGTATTATTTTGAGTGGTATATGCATGGTTAATATTCAGCTAGCCAGAAAAGCAGCGAAATGCAGAACATTGGAAACTGTTGTCGATTCACCAGTAGACTGCATGTCATCGAGCACAGCAGGACAATGAAACCATTTTCTCTGTTAGTTGTGTTATTCATTCCACCTTTTCGTTTTCATGACGTGAAAGTTGGAAAGCGAATGTGTTTTTCAATTTTGTTGTTCTTGTTGTTGTTGTTGTTGTTGCATGGATTTTATTCCTGATCATGGCATTTACAATGACATGAACTGAAACATAACAAGTGTCACATCCCTTGGTACGTCATCAGCTCATTTCACAAATTTGGACGTAAACACAAAGTTCAGTGGATGTAGTTATCATGAATTTGTCAAAGGAGTGAGTGAAATCTGACTTCCCTCTCTTTTTCTCTACCCACCCCGCGACTTCACAAGTCCCCCCTCCCCTCGCCCCCCCCCCCCCCCCCCCCCAAATATAACGTGTGGCATGCACTTCACTGACTGATCGATCCGGGCACCTATACTTTATATTTCTCAAGGACTGTGGGGTACTTCAGATGTCTGTTGAAATGTTGACGTACCACCAAGTCTTGTAGAGCTGTGTCACCGGTGAGATTGTCATATTCTACATTCTTTCTCTGTTTTTTTTTAATTGTTTCTTATTTTGCTTTTGTTTTCTCCTAGTCGTTTCTACTTACATTTCCATGGGTCGGTATGGCTAGAATCTCTTTTTGCATTAAATCAGGCCAAAATGTACCCAATATCTCCACATATAAAGGAGAAAGAGAAAAAAATATGTTAACATAATAAGAAAGATGTAAACAGACGGGAAAATGGCAACTGCATTGACGTATTTTTACTTAAAAAGGGAGGTTAAAAAAAGGCGACTGCATAGACGTATTTTGTGTGTTTTTGAAGAGCAGGATTCTTCCCTGAAGCATCGCGTGTGTTTGCTCCCGACTTGCAAACGATGATTGAATTCATAGTTTACTTTAGCAGCACAGGCCTACAGCCAGCCGGATTTACATCATTCCTTCTCACTTTCCCATCATTTTCACGTTGTCATTATTCTCTTTCGAGGGGGGAGGGGAAGGTGGGGGAGGAGAGAGGGGGAAGGGGGTGCGGAGCGTAGGAGAGACGATAGGTGGACTGTAAACTGTATTCAGTGATCGTCATAGTTAGCAGTCATTTACTGGAGAAGTCAGAGTCGTTGTAAACGGCGGTCGTGTTGTGGAGAGATGTACAGATAGGGGGAACGGCTGGAGCAGAAGATGAGTTGTTTAGAGATCCACAGAAAGAGGAAAATGGCGGGAGATGAAGATCAGTGTTCGAGAGATGTACAGAAAGGGGGAACGGCTGGAGCAGAAGATGAGTTGTTAGAGATCCACAGAAAGAGGAAAATGGCGGGAGATGAAGATCAGTGTTCGAGAGATGTACAGAAAGGAGGAAGGCGTGAGGGGAAGATGGGTTATGAAGAGATGTACGGAAATGGGGAAAATGGCTTGAGATCAAGATGAGTTGTTGAGAGATGTACAGAAAGGAGGAAGGCGTGAGGGGAAGATGGGTTATGAAGAGATGTACGGAAATGGGGAAAATGGCTCGAGATCAAGATGAGTTGTTGAGAGATGCACAGAAAGTTTAAGTGGCTGGAGGTGAAGATGAACTGTAGAGATGTGCACAGAAAGGGTAAAAAAAAAGGCGGGAGATGAGGGGGGGGGGGGGGGGGACTCGGCAGAAGGTGAAGTAGCGGACAGTGACGGGTCAGTGGAGGAAGATGAAGGGACACAAGGCGAGAGGTGAAGAGGGAAATGGCGGAAGATGAGGGGATACGGTGAGAGATGAAGGGTGAACAGCAGGAGGTGAAGGGTGAATAGCAGGAGGTGAAGGGTGAATAGCAGGAGGTGAAGGGTGAATAGAAGAAGGTGAAGGGGTGAACAGCAGGAGATAGTAGATGAAGGGTGAATAGCAGGAGATGAAGGGTGAACAGCAGGGAGATGAAGGGTGAACAGCAGGGAGATGAAGGGTGAACAGCAGGGAGATGAAGGGTGAACAGCAGGAGATGAAGGGTGAACAGCAGGAGGTGAAGGGCGAACAGCAGGGCGAATAGCAGGAGATGAAGGGTGAACAGGAGGAGGTGAAGGGTGAACAGCAGGAGGTGAAGGGTGAACAGCAGGAGATGAAGGGTGACATGGCAGGAAATGCAGTGAAAAGGGTTTCTATCAACTACGAAGCAGTTACCAAGGTCTTCTGCTCATTGACGAAGCACAAGGTGGTTTTATGTACAACTACTGAGCACTGCATGGGTTTTCCGTTCAGCCAGAATGACTGGTGGAAAATGGTTGAATTCTATACGAGATCGCTTTCTCTGACAGAGATAAAGGCACCTCCACCCCCCCCCCCCCCCACCCTTCACGCATGTGTCAGATGCCAGGCGTTAGTTCACGCTTTCCCTAGCCACCAGAGCCATTCCAGGCTGGGCGTGGGCACGATAACACCGGATGACTGATCGCGGTCCACAGCGCTGCATTCAAGTGCTGGTTGTCGGAATGATTCATCACTTGATCGCTTGCTGCCTTCACAATAGCTCCGACTTTGTTGTCCCAACCCCCTTTTCCTTTCCCTACAACCTGTGGTCGGTGTTTTGCAGGGCGATCAGCTGAAAGGCGGTGTGTGATAACTGGACACCAGAATGGTGATATGGAAGGCTGGACTACTTCACTCCTGGCTGGTAGACTGCCTTCGTCTCTGGTTGGTAGGGAGAGATAGCATTGTGTAGAATGACAATGTGTGAACTGTCCAACTCATGTTCTACTGTTGGGGCTGCATTCGACTATCCAGATTATTAAACGGGCTTTTGTAGGCTCCCCCCCCTATCTCTCTCTCTCTCTCTCTCTCTCTCTCTCTCTCTCTTTCTCAAATCCTTAAAATGTCCCAAATGGCACACACACACACACACACACACACACACACACACACACACCACACACACCACACACACACACACCACACACACTCACACACACACACACACTCACACACACACACACACACACACACACCTCTCTCTCTCTCTCTCTCTCTCTCTCTCAATTGCACACGACACCTGAATTTGTTTGATACTTGATCTCAGCCAGAACTGCTTCCCACCCTGTTCCAAAGCCCCCCCCCCCCCCCCCCCCCCCCCGCCCCCCCTCACCCCCCATGTCTGATTTGAAGATGGTCCAGAAAACGTCCCATGGAGTGAATAGAGACACGTGCCCAAAGTTCCACTATCGCCCACCAACTGACAGTATGAGTACGTACCTTGATCATCTTTTCTCAGCTGCTGGAGAGTGATTTGGGGACATGGAGTAATTACGGCACGTTGCATCGGTGCTGTGGTTCTCATAGTGAAGAAACTGACTTAGAGACCGACCAACTTGGCGTGAGCGAACTTGGAATACGTCTTAAGTGTTGCACCGTTTCTAAATGTACGTGTCAAGCCTTTGACCAAAATTGAACACTGAATACATCCGTGGCTACGGCTGCACGTGACAGGTATTGGTCTTGACCGCGAAAACTATATTTAAAATTGGGAGTGTTTTCAGTGTATAAATCTCCCCCTCTCTCTCTCTCTCTCTCTCTCTCTCTGTCTCTCAGTCTCTGTCTGTCTGTCTCTCTCTCTCTGTCTCTCTCTGTCTCTCTCTCTCTCTGTCTCTCAGTCTCTGTCTGTCTGTCTGTCTGTCTGTCTGTCTGTCTGTCTCTCTCTCTCTCTCTCTCTCTCTCTCTCTCTCTCTCTCTCTCTCTCTCTGTGTCTCGTTTAACCCCTGAAAGCAAAGTTTGACAACTAGAAGGTAACTTAGGAGGGCCCTTGCGTGCTAGTATGCAAACATCCCCCACTTTCCCCACCCCCTCCTGTCTTGTTGCCCGCCCCTCCCCTCTCATTCCCCTCCGAAGCTCTACGCGTGATCTCAGAAAGTTGGCAGTCAGCTTCGACGATGTTGTTTCTATGAATTCTCTGTTATGAATTCTCCCCTCCCTCTCCTCTCTCTCTCTCTCTCTCTCTCTCTCTCTCTCTCTCTCTCTCTCTCTCTCTCCTCTCTCTCTCTCCTCTCTCTCTCTCTCTCTCTCTTTCCAAGGCGTTGATACTGTGGTGGTTTGTACAACAGATTTCTGATGTCTTGTTGTTTTCTCTCCTCTTCCTGCTCGTTTGTCTTCCCCTTTTCTGTCCTGTCGTCTCTGCGGCTCATGGTGTGCTTCAGGAAATGTAAACTACACAAGGAAAATTAGCTGCCATTGACATTTGGTCGTATCTGCTCTCTCTCTAAGTGACATGCTCCTTCACCACGGGTCTTCCTTGTGGCCGGAACACAGCATGTACAGCACCCACTCTTGTCACCCCCTTCCACCTTTGTCATATCTCCCCAAGGTTCCCACCACAGCATCCACTTATTGTAAAATTTCACTGTTTCTTGTTCAACAAAAAGTGCACCATCTTTGTTACCCACAGCGTCAATCTCTTTCATCACTCGCGATTATGTCATCAGTGATAACAACAAAATAAAACAAGTCATATAAACAAACCGAAGGCCTTCTTGCACTGGAAACAGAATCATTATGTGACGTGTTTTTCAAATGACTTTAAATGTTAGTGATTCGGTAGAGTACGCTTGTACGGTGGGCCGTGTTGTTGTGGTGGCAGATGTGTGGGTTTCCAGGGCTGCATGATATCAGCGCTGCGCGTTCACTCCCGTTATGCTCATTACACATACCAGGTGTGCTGTCATCACTCCACCGGCTGTTGTTGTCGTCCAGTTGCTATGAGGATGTTGTTGTCATGGGGAAGACGCCCTGCTCTGTTGAATCCTTTGGTTAATGGTCATTGGTGTCCATTGATATTAGGTCTCATGGTGACGATGGTGATTATCACCAGACAATAGCCTCATCTTTGAGGATTTCGGGCACGGTACTGACACTAGTTGTGTAAAATGTTAATGCCTTGAATATTTACCAGTATAATTTTTTTTTTTCTGTCCATCCGCTTCACGCACACGAACCCTCCTCTATATCTCCTCCCTCCCTCTCTCTGTCTGATGAGCAAAAGTAAGCCCATATGTAATATGTGTTTTGGTATGTTTGAACAACCTTGTGTGTTTGTGGGAGGAAGGGGTGTGGGGGGGGGGGGTTCGGCATTTTCAAAAGGGGTGGGGAGTGGCAGGATGAATGTGGGGAAAAGGTGAAGAAAAGTCTTTTTATCGGGGGGGGGGGGGGGGGGGGGGAGGGAGGCGAGTTACATTCGCGTTATCTTAGTGTGCGCCTCCACGGTCACTGCGACTTTGTGGCTGAGAACCCAGTCAAGAGTTCACAGATCTGGGAACGCCATAGTGGGCTGGTACAGCCATCTTGTATTATTTTCTTAAATGAGTACACCAGAATCCCAATGAATGTAAAACGAGGGGGTCTTCGGACGAATGACAGTCTTCTGTGCTAAAATTCCAATGAATAGACGATGACGGGAGTCTTTGGACGGATGGTAGTCCTCTGACTTAACAGTCAGTTTGCAAGGAAAGCAAAGAAGTCAAAGAAATTGGAAACTGTACTCAGTGCACGGGTAGAATGTATGAAATGTTTCAGCACTGTAGGGCAGTGAACACATTTTGTCTGTTAGACTTTATTATAACTCGTAGTCTTAGCAAAGGAGAGAGTTAAACCTTGTCTTTTTTTTTCCTTTCTCTATACCCACCCTACGAACACCCCAAGCCCTCACTTTACCTCTATATAAATTGGTAGCACCACGTTACCGCAAAAAAAGCCACATTATAGCGTAAGTGGGTATATCATTTCCGCAAAACCGATGCTACAAAACCGCAATCTGCAGGAATACGTTACCGCAAATCTGTTCAACAGGTACTTTTGACAGTACCACAGTACTTTGTCTCTGAATTTGGCATTAAAAAGGTACCTTAAAAACCCTTGCATTCAAAATCACGTTCAGCATCTACTACTTTGTCTCTGAATTTAATTAAACATTAACATTAAAATTTGGCATTAAAAATCAATCACAGTTCAGCATCACATCAGCTGGAGAGCGTCATCACATTCGGACGGGCTGGTACCTTAGTGCCAGTCTCCACACATAGTTTGACTGACTAATGGCTCCATGCTGATAGGCTGCCTGTATTTCAAGCAGGTTGTTCTGCTTCTCCACGTCTCGGCGGGCGAGTGCAAGTACGCCTGAATTTGCTGCTCTGATTTTCATGTACGTTTTGCTCTGTTGGAGTTTCAGCTTGTCCATGAACGCAAATATGCTAGGGTGTGGAGAATAAAACATGTCGCCAAATTCCCTGTGGAACCGTTCGCAGGCGTTAGTGGTCTTCTTCCTTGTCAAGTCACGTGAGGCCCACATGGCAGGCGGGAATGGACCATCGATGTAAGTCTGGCAAACGTAGTCGGCGAAGGACTCGAATCCAGGGCCGTCTGGGCACTCAGGCATCATGTGGAAAGCGAAAAAAACGCCGACCTCCTCTTCTCCAAGGAACATCAATCCAAAAAAGTTCTTCAGCCATCTCCCAGACGGTGTATCTTCTTTGTAGGTCGGGGCAAGGCCAAGCTGCTGGATCTTTCGGTACCATGCCTGTGCCAGGTGGAAATTGCACCCTTTGATCTCAGCATTGGGGAAGAACTCTTTGCTGACGTCGTGAACAGCTATCTCGAAGTCGAGATGAATGGACGAGATTTCCAGGTTCAGGGACATCCTCGAGCACGTTTCTATCAGAACAGCAAACATGTCACAGTAGCAGTTCTTAGTCTTGGACTGCAACAGAAAGAATGCGCATGGAAGGTAATGTCCATTCTTGTAGACGTGTATGGTATACAGCTGGTAGAAGAACTTGGGACAGAACTCGAATGTACCATCACCGAAGACTTCAACATCATCTTGGCATAGGAACTGCAGATTTTTGAGTGTGGTGAAGAGGATGATTCCCGTTCTCTCATTGTTGAACTGTAGCATTTCTTCACCATCATTTGACGTGATGTTGCGGTCTCTCAGTGCTTCGTGAACTTCAGCACGACATGTCGGGAGTTTGGGCTGAAGCTTCCTCCTCTCTCTGTAGATGCTCTGTCGGACTGCCTTGACATCCTTTGGAACCAGTTCACCATCAGGGCGGTTGGTGAGCTCTGTAAGAATGATCTTTGATGGACGCTCACTGATGTCGTCCACAGCCTTCGCTTGCACACTGTGCGGATCTGCTGACGTTCAATACTGGCTTGACTGTCTTGGTCGTGAGTATGTTCCAGCCTTGCCCAGGCGATGCCAGCTTCTGGATCCTTGTCAAAGGACTTGCACCTAGCACTGCACCTCTTCTGGATACATCGCCAGACACCCTTGCCGTCCTGCAACACATAAATGAGGACAGACAGAGAGAAAGAGTGAGATAGAGAGAGAGATATACAGGGGAACACAGACAAAATTGTACATTGACTGGGAACACAATACACGTTAGTTATGATATAATGTACTGACCTTATCTGCTCGTTCGTATCGGAACTTGTATCCATTCACGATGAGTCCAGGGTTGCCACGATTCGTCGTGTACTTCTCCACATTGTAGGTAGCCATTTTCTCTCTGCAAACACTGCACTTAGAACGCTTTGACCACAAGAGTGAAGGGTGATGAAGGCAGATAAACTCTGAACTGCGGTAGTGAATAAACATCACAGCGACGATGTATTTCCATGAACAGTATTCATATATCACTCGTTATTACAACTCAGAGTGTCTCGCTGCCATGCAGTTCTAATTGTACTTGAATCAAGTAGCTGGTGAATCATAGGACAGTGGTACCTGTGCTAAAAGGCTACAGAAATCAACAAAATCTATTTGCGGTAAAGTAGCAAGTCTTTTTGCGGTATCGTAATATACGACTTTGCGGTAATGTATTCTCGCGGTAGAGAGCATTTGCGGTAACGTATTGTAACCTATAAATTCAGTGTGTGACATGTACTTCATTGTATGATTGATCTTGGCACCTGTGCTATTTTTTGTCTCAAGAACTATGAAGTACTTTGGATGTTTGCTGAAATGTTTCTGTGTCACCATGTTTTGTAGAGCTGTGTCGTCTGCAAATTGCCATATTTCACATTCTTTCTACCAAGGGTTTTTCTTTGTTTCGTTTGTTTTGTTTTTTTTCTTTTGTTTTAACCGTGTATGCCTACATTTATCTAGGTCAGAACGGTTAGAATCTCTGTTTGCACTAAATCAGGCCGAAATGTACCCATACTTCCCACAGACAAAAAAGAAAGAGAAAAATATTGACATAGAACTATCAAAGAAAGCTTGGAAAAAAAAAAGCGGGAAAGGGCAGCTGCATAAAAGTTTTTTTTTTTTTTAAATACTGAAAACAGGAAGGTTTAAAACGCACGGAAGTATTTCATATAGCCCTACTTTTGAAGTTTATGATTCTTCCCTGAATCGTCGCACGTGTTTGTCCCCGCCTTGCAAAGGATGATTGAATTAGTCGTTTCATTTGACAACACACGCATACAGCCAGCCGGTTTTACTTCGTCCTTTCTCAATATCGTATTATATTTTCACATCGGCATTGTTCTCTGTTGAGGGGAGGGGGAGATGGAGGGTTGGGGGGTGGTGGTGCAGGGCATAGAAGGGGGTGTAAGGTGGACGCTGGACTGTGTGTCAGTGATCGTCATAGTTGGCAGTCACTGGAGAAATGAAAGTCGCCATAGATGACCGCCGTGTTGTGCAGAGATGCGCAGAAAGGGGAAACGGCAGACGATGGAGATGAGTTACTGAGAGATGCGCAAACAAAGGCGATGGCGGGAGATGAAGACGAGTTGTCGAGAGATGCACAGAAAGGGGAGATGAAGAAGATGAGTTGTCAGAGACACAGAAAGAGGAGATGGCTGAAGAGAAAGATGAGTGTGCAGAGATGGACAGAAAGGGGAGATGAAGACGATGAGTTGTCAGAGACACAGAAAGAGGAGATGGCTGAAGAGAAAGATGAGTGTGCAGAGATGGACAGAAAGGGGAGATGGCTGAAGAGAAAGATGAGTGTGCAGAGATGGGCAGAAAGAGGAGATGGCTGAAGAGAAAGATGAGTGTGCAGAGATGGACAGAAAGGGGGGATCGCTGAAGAGAAAGATGAGTGTGCAGAGATGGACAGAAAGGGGAGATGGCTGAAGAGAAAGATGAGTTGTCAGAGATGGACAGAAAGGGGGGATGGCTGAAGAGAAAGATGAGTGTGCAGAGATGGACAGAAAGAGGAGATGGCTGAAGAGAAAGATGAGTGTGCAGAGATGGACGGAAAGAGGAGATGGCTGAAGAGAAAGATGAGTGTTGCAGAGATGGACAGAAAGAGGGAGAATGAAGACGATGAGTTGTCAGAGACACAGAAAGAGGAGATGGCTGAAGAGAAAGATGAGTGTGCAGAGATGGACAGAAAGAGGAGATGGCTGAAGAGAAAGATGAGTTGTCAGAGATGGACAGAAAGAGGAGATGGCTGAAGAGAAAGATGAGTGTGCAGAGATGGACAGAAAGAGGAGATGGCTGAAGAGAAAGATGAGTGTGCAGAGATGCACAGAAAGAGGAGATGGCTGAAGAGAAAGATGAGTGTGCAGAGATGGACAGAAAGGGGAGATGGCTGAAGAGACAGATGAGTGTGCAGAGATGGACAGAAAGAGGAGATGGCTGAAGAGAAAGATGAGTGTGCAGAGATGGACAGAAAGGGGAGATGGCTGAAGAGAAAGATGAGTGTGCAGAGATGGACAGAAAGGGGAGATGGCTGAAGAGAAAGATGAGTGTGCAGAGATGGACAGAAAGGGGAGATGGCTGAAGAGAAAGATGAGTGTGCAGAGATGCACAGAAAGAGGAGATGGCTGAAGAGAAAGGTGAGTGTGCAGAGATGCACAGAAAGAGGAGATGGCTGAAGAGAAAGATGAGTGTGCAGAGATGGACAGAAAGAGGAGATGGCTGAAGAGAAAGATGAGTGTGCAGAGATGGACAGAAAGAGGAGATGGCTGAAGAGAAAGATGAGTGTGCAGAGATGGACAGAAAGGGGAGATGGCTGAAGAGAAAGATGAGTGTGCAGAGATGGACAGAAAGGGGAGATGGCTGAAGAGAAAGATGAGTGCTGCAGAGATGGACAGGAAAGGGGAGATGGCTGAAGAGAAAGATGAGTGTGCAGAGATGCACAGAAAGAGGAGATGGCTGAAGAGAAAGATGAGTGTGCAGAGATGGACAGAAAGAGGAGATGGCTGAAGAGAAAGATGAGTGTGCAGAGATGGACAGAAAGAGGAGATGGCTGAAGAGAAAGATGAGTGTGCAGAGATGGACAGAAAGAGGAGATGGCTGAAGAGAAAGATGAGTTGTCAGAGATGGACAGAAAGAGGAGATGGCTGAAGAGAAAGATGAGTTGTCAGAGATGCACAGAAAGAGGAGATGGCTGAAGAGAAAGATGAGTGTGCAGAGATGCACAGAAAGAGGAGATGGCTGAAGAGAAAGATGAGTTGTCAGAGATGCACAGAAAGAGGAGATGGCTGAAGAGAAAGATGAGTTGTCAGAGATGCACAGAAAGAGGAGATGGCTGAAGAGAAAGATGAGTGTGCAGAGATGGACAGAAAGAGGAGATGGCTGAAGAGAAAGATGAGTGTGCAGAGATGGACAGAAAGAGGAGATGGCTGAAGAGAAAGATGAGTGTGCAGAGATGGACAGAAAGAGGAGATGGCTGAAGAGAAAGATGAGTGTGCAGAGATGGACAGAAAGAGGAGATGGCTGAAGAGAAAGATGAGTGTGCAGAGATGGACAGAAGGAGGAGATGGCTGAAGAGAAAGATGAGTGTGCAGAGATTGACAGAAAGAGGAGATGGCTGAAGAGAAAGATGAGTGTGCAGAGATGGACAGAAAGAGGAGATGGCTGAAGAGAAAGATGAGTGTGCAGAGATGCACAGAAAGAGGAGATGGCTGAAGAGAAAGATGAGTGTGCAGAGATGGACAGAAAGAGGAGATGGCTGAAGAGAAAGATGAGTGTGCAGAGATGGACAGAAAGGGGAGATAAAGAAGATGCGTTGTCAGAGATGGACAGAAAGAGGAGATGGCTGAACAGAAAGATGAGTGTGCAGAGATGGACGGAACTAAGAAGTTGGTGGGAAACGAAGAGAGTTGTGGAGAGTTTCACATCAGGGGATATGCCGGGAGATGCGGGAGGGAGGGGGGGGGGGAGAGGAGTGGAGGGAGATAAGGGGAGTTGTGGAGATATACAGAGAACAGGAAGGAAGCTCAGAACGGAGGAAAGCCGGGGATGAAGAGGAGTGGTTGTGGAGAGAGATGCACACTGAGGGGGGGGGGGGGGGGGGGGGGGGGAATGCGAGAAGTGAAAGGGAAAAAACGGCGGGAGATCAGCAAAGAAACGGAGGAAGATGAGAACAATGGGAGATGAAGGAAGAAACGGGGCGAGATAGGGGGTGGAACGGTGGGAGATCAGGAAAGAAACGGAGGAAGATGAGAACAATGGGAGATGAAGGAAGAAACGGGGCGAGATAGGGGGTGGAACGGTGGGAGATCAGGAAAGAAACGGAGGAAGATGAGAACAATGGGAGATGAAGGAAGAAACGGGGCGAGATAGGGGGTGGAACGGTGGGAGATCAGGAAAGAAACGGAGGAAGATGAGAACAATGGGAGGTGAAGGAAGAAACGGGGCGAGATAGGGGTAGAACGGTGGGAGAGATCAGGAAAAGAAACGGGGAGGGATGAGAAAATGGGTGATAGAAGGAAGAAACGGGGCGAGATAGGGGGTGGAACGGTGGAGATCAGGAAAGAAACGGAGGAAGATGAGAACATGGGAGATGAAGGAAGAAACGGGGCGAGATAGGGGGTGGAACGGTGGAGGAGTCAGGAAAAGGAACGGAGGAAGATAGAACAATGGGAGAATGAAGGAAGAAAACGGGCGAGATAGGGTGGTGTGGAGAGGAAACGTGGGGGAGATCAGGAGAAGAACGGAGGAAGATGAGACAAGGGAGGTGAAGGAAGAACGGGGAGATAGGGGGAAAACGGTGGGAGATCAGGAAAGAAACGGAGGAAGATGAGAACAATGGGAGGTGAAGGAAGAAACGGGGCGAGATAGGGGGTGGAACGGTGGGAGAGAGGAAGACATGGCAGGAGAAAAAAAGAGAGAGAGAGAGAGATGTTGGAAGATGAAGGGGTACATGGCGGATTGAGGGAAATGGGGGACAAAATGGCGGGAGACGAAGGGAGACAGAGCGGGAGACGAAGGGAGACAGAGCGGGAGACGAAGAGAGGAATGGTGTGAAATGAAGGAAAAATGGCGGTAGATGAATATGAAAATGCCGGCTGTTTCTGTATTTTCCCCTTTTACGTTGTCACAACTGTGCATCTGTCTTCTACTCATCTCTCTCCCCCATCTCTCTCTCTCTCTCTCTCTCTCTCTCTCTTCTCTCTCTCTCTCTCGCTCGCTCGCTCGCTCTCTCTCTTTTCTTTCTCTTTCTCCCCTCCCCCTTCTTTCTTTCTCTTTTCGTCTCTCCCTCCTCTCTATGTGAGGCTATTTTTCAACTCCACCCCCTGCCACTGCCCTAACGTTCCCGTCTTTCCACTTTCTTGTACACACAGAGACCTTTCTGTCAGTGGATTCATTTGAAACCGGCTTTGTTGCGTTCCTTGGCACAAAACAATCTTTGGTTCGTCTTCTGTTGCCCGTTGCCTTTGCCCTTTAAATTTCCATCCGAACTCTCTCTCTCTCTCTCTCTCTCCCCTCTCTCTCTCTCTCTTCTCTTCTCTCTCTTCTCTCTCTCTCCGTCTGTAGTTCAGTTGCTGCCGCTTCATGTCACTTATCTGCAGAGCTGTGGCGGGGAATTCCTTAGTGTGTGACGGGGAGCTAGGTCTGTCGTAATTTGGTGCAAGGTAAGATAGCATATAAGATACCCGATTGTAGGTTTCGTTCCTTAAATGTGACGACAGAAATGTAATCGGGTATGATTATTCGGTGCAAGCCAGGCCCATCGGTTGAGGGCAGCTATTCCTAACCGTGGTGGTGTTTTTCAGTGGGGGGTCCTATCGGAGGTTTTAGATGTGGTCGAGCAAGTGGGAACAAGAAAGGCGCTACATTAACAGCAAAAAACAAACAAACAAACAAACAGTGTCCACCAAGGCCCTGTGCTTTTAGCACAAGATTGCATCATCCAGTGTAGATTGACACAGGCAATCCAAAGAAGGTTCATCCGGTGTGATCCAACTTGATGTTGAACATACCACGCAATTATGTTCTTTGCGCCGCGTCACTCACTGACGGAAATTATTTGTAACTGGACTTTGGGAGACTCATAATTATGCTTCACTCGAAATTTTAATGGACGCTGAATTGCTGGAAAACAACACTGGTCAACACAGGACTAGGCCTCTGTTCCAAATCTGATGGATTCTGAATTACTGCAACTCCACCGCTGGTCGACATGTGATTATGCTTCGGGCTTGAAAATCAAACAGGGGGCGAAATTGGACAGACAGGGTTCAAAATGTGAACACGGTAAAAGCCTCGATTCTGGTCGATTTGTCCCGGTGCAAAGTGATCTGCAAGACGACAGATACAAGCTCTGACCACTCCCAGAGCAGTCGGTGGCACTGACGGCGAGGTGTTGTGAGCCAGTCAGCAGCGCAGACAACTGTTCCATCTTGGCATGTTGCCGGGCCAGTTTGTCTACGACATTAACTTGAATACAGTTTGGAAGTGACTAGTGCTCTTTGAAGAGAAAGCTACATGTAAACATTCACTTGTCGCTTGGAATTGGCCTAATGTCGAACGCTCGCCAAGTCTTGGTTTATAAACACGTAATTTGAAACCATTTAAACCGATTAAGCTGTCTTCAAATGGCCGAGACATGGTTGACGCGATCAGTAGATTGCCGAAAATCGCCTACCACTCACCCATCCACCCACTTCTTCAGCCCCCCCACCCCCCTCCCCTCTCCTCTTTTGATGACTTATGAGTTGATTTTAACGTGGTGACAGCCCTGATATGGCCCTTTGCGGTCGGCTGGGCTATAAACAACATTATCTTACCTTCCCTGGTTTAAAACCGGACAAAAACAAAATCACGACTAACAGTCCATTTCCATCAGCTTAACTGCAAAGGTTAATCTGAACATGTAACCCAAGGCACGGACTTTCTTACCAGAGACCTGTAATTGGCATGTTCGCTTTGTTTGTCTTTGTGAGTTTTAACATTAAAGGGAGCTAACTTAGCAGTTGTTCTTTATTGACGTCATTCTCATCACATTTGAATGGAGCCTTGATTTCACACTGTTTTGGACCTGTTCTAGACGAATGTACTAAATGGCTGTGTGTGTGTGTGTGTGTGTGTGTGTGTGTGTGTGTGTGTGTGTGTGTGTGTGTGTGTGTCTCAGTTTGTGTCTGTGTCAGTGTTTGTGTGTGTTGTTTGAGTCAGACGGCAGAGATTTATTGACCAGCTTCCATTTTCCCTCAATTAGTTGACGTCAGAACGTGTTTCTAGGTGCAAGACATGGCGCTTCGCTAAGGGGAAAAACACTTAAGTTCTCTCGCACTCTGTCTCTGTCTCTCTGTCTCTGTCTCGCTGTCTGTCCCTCTGCCTCTCTCTGTCTATGTCTCTGTCTCTCTATCTCTTTTCTCTCTCTTTGTTTGCGTGCGTGTGTGTGTGTGTGTGTGTGTGTGTGTGTGTGTGTGTGTGTGTGTGTGTGTGTGTGTGTGTGTTGGCAGTAATAGAAAAGAAATGTAAAACGTTGATAATGATAGTGTTTTATGCAAATATTGACAAGTCTTTTATTGACTGCTTACGTCGAAAACCAAATCCAGACAAGTTATCAGGCTTATAGGAAGAACAGTTCTCGATCCTTCCTGCAAAAAAACTATTTCTGCGTATGCACATGTTCTCTTCAGTCAGTTGCAGTTCCACTCTTTCAGATTCTACCAGTGCACTTGCTTTGAAGGATGCGCTTTTAAGCTATAGTCTTAAAATCTTCAAATATTCAAAAATCGGATTATATTACGAGCTCTTCCACTTGCGAATCATGATTAGTCCTCAAAATTGCTCAGTTTAAATGTAGCAAAAGTCCCATATCCTTCAAGACTCCAGGCTTTCATATCTAAGATCGACCAGAGTAAAACGAAGCGTTTGTCATTCTGGTCGTCTAACTGTTGAACTTTCTTCCAGCAGAATTTGAATGCTGTCAAACCACAGAATCTTTGAAAAAAATTTTGTTTACGTAGTTTGCATTCAGTCACTAGTGATGTAGAAGCACACTTTCAACAGCACTGTCAATGTTGTACATCCATTTTAGAAAGTCACCCTCAAGCTCTCCACGTTTCGTATTTATTTTATATGAAAACCAGTATGCCCTTGTGCTCACTCTCGCAAAGTACTGGTAAATGTTACAGTCATGTAGTTTGAATGTTACAGTCATGTGGTTTGAATGTTACAGTCATGTAGTTTGAATGTTACAGTCATGCAGTTTGAATGTTACAGTCATGCAGTTTGAATGTTACAGTCATGTAGTTTGAATGTTACAGTCATGTAGTTTGAATGTTACAGTCATGTAGTTTGAATGTTACAGTCATGCAGTTTGAATGTTACAGTCATGTAGTGTGAATTTACAGTCATTAGTGTGAATGTTTCAGTCATGTGTTGAATGACAGTCATGTAGTTTGAACAATGTGCTGCTTTCATGAGACTAGCAAATTATTCGCGCATGCGTTAATAATGTAAAAGATTTTAGTGCATTAAGCAGCGTGCGTGCGCGCGCGCGCGCGTGTGTGTGTGTGTGTGTGCGTGTGTGTGTGTGGGGGGGGGGGGGGGGCGAGGGCGAGGTACCGCTCTTACAGTATTTTCACAAATAATATTAAAAATGCATTAATGCTCTCTCTCTCTCTCTCTCTCTCTCTCTCTCTCTCTCTCTCTCTCTCTCTCTCTCTCTCTCTCTGCATACGTGCCATCACATGCACAGGCCTGTGTTTGCGCATGTCCGCGCGTGACTGCACTCTACGCGTACAAAGCACCTTCCGGTAAGGTGGGAGACTTTTCCAGTGTCCACCAAGAGGCATTTTGAACGGTCCAGCGGGTATCTTCAAACCAGGGGATAGTCGAGGTGCTTCAGACTATTGTTCTGCAAGTTCAGCCATGGTGAATGACTGTTGAGGCCAGTCAGCACGAGCACATGTGACGGAGATGGGTCTGGAGTGTGGATGGCTCTATAAAGGATCCCACAGACGTGCTGCTAAGCGGCAGCAACAACAGGAACGGATGATGGCTATAGAGTGATCACTTTTCTGGATTGGGGGATGTTATGGTTTCCATGACACCGCGTTGTCCTGACACACTAAATCTGGGATTAGTCACGCCTGTTGCTCCGAATATTGTCGCCCTACCTCTTTTGTTGTACTTTGTCAGTTTTGTCACCTCCGGAGATGCAGAGGAGACGGAATAATGTCTCCCATATGAGCTGAAAACTTGTTGTGGATGTTGTGGTACAGCTGTCTTACAAATGTCATGTTAGATGCGTCTATGCTACCAAGCTGCCTTATTTCATAATGTTGTGTACTTTGTAAGCTCAAATATACTGTCCCCATGTGTGAACGCTTGGACTGAAAGGGTGCAACTGTACAGCAAAGCAAACAATACAATATCAGTTATATGTCGTTCAGAAAACAAGCAGTTCTGTTCATTGAGAAGATGTTTCCAGCCCGTACATCTGCAGTTTTGTCACTTCAAGATTATATTGTTTATGTTTTAAGCAAAGTACCGTGTAGAAAAGAAAGTGCGCGTCTGTGAAAACGGAAAGATAACTATGTGCAGCATTGGTCTGTTAAGGTACATTCTTTGCTTTGACCTCTTTATGCCAATGCCATGTCATTTACAAACATCGGTGAGAGAGAGAGAGAGAGAGAGAGAGAGAGAGAGAGAGAGAGAGAGAGAGAGAGAGAGAGAGAGTCTACACTTTTGACAGTATGCAATTTCATTTCAGTAAGACATCAAAGCAATTTTGAAATTGAAACTCTTTCATGTATCGTACAGCTGCTTTGCTGTATATTCACAGTTGTTTTTACATACATATCAAATGTCATAAACTTAAACAAAAAAGACAAAAAATGCCTTTATTCCAGAGAAAGCGGCGATCCATTATTCACAACGATCACTCCTGAGAAAATTTGGTTAATGAATGACGTTGGGATACCTGCTGTCACTGTCTCTGTCTGTTACGTTGATCATCTACATTCTTTCTACCTACATGCCGCCTCCTGTCTCACTTTTTTCATCACTCTCTCCCTTATTATCCTTCTCTCTGTATATGCCTTTATCTGCAGACTCGTGTCGACCCCACCTTCACCAGAGCTTTTAATGTTTCCCTATCCATCCCTCAGCCTTGGCGTAAATTCGTTTCCTGGGTAAGTTGTGAACGCAATGTCCTGGTAGTGATCATTTCCTGTTTGCATTGGGGTAGTTCTGTGTCATGTGGAAAGGTATTGAATTCCTGCATTGTTAAGATGTAGTACAAAAGAAACCAAAGCACCAGGATTGAACTTTATTCCCCCTTTTTCTTCATTTAGAAATGCCTGGCCCAGTCTGACCCCATTCTCTCTGTCTCTGATCCTTTCAGTTTGTCTTCAGGCTCCGCCCCCCCCCCCCCCTCTCTCTCTCTCTCTCTCTCATTCTCTCTCTCTCTCACTCTCTCACATTCTCTCTCTCTCTCTCTCTCTCTCACACACACACACACACACAACACACACACACACACACACACACACACACACACATTCTCTCTCTCTCTGTCTTCCGCCTCCTCCCCCCCCCCCTCTCTGAGACTCTCATTCATTCATTCATTCTCTCTCTCTCTCTCTCTCTCTCTCTCTCTCTTTGGAAAACCAGTCTTGCCATACAAACAATGATATTGAATATGACTATATATGCCAGTCTACTTAAACATGACTGCCTTGTAAATCAGTCTTTCCTTCTAAGACTATGTTGATGATACTGGTTTGGTGATTGATGCTTATATCTCTTTTCCGCGTAGGAATCTTGTATACTACGCGCGCGCGCGCGCGCGCGTTGTGTGTGTGTGTGTGTGTGCGCGCGCGCGCACATGTGTGTTTGATTCTTGTGTGTGTGTGTGTGTGTGTGTGTGTGTGTGTGTGTGTGTGTGTGTGTTTTCAAGTCTTACGGAATCCAAATGCATATTTACGAGCTCTTGCCATTAAGGGATAAGTTTGCCGTCGTTAATGGACTGCTTATGCAAAGAATTGTGTCTGGATTAGCTTCACGAACTGTTCAGTCGTAATGTAACTTGAATTCTAGATTCCCGTACCTTTAAATGAGCTATTTAAAAGAAGCTACGTTTTTCTGTTTCTCTATTCTGTAACTACTTCGACCAGTATTTCAATACGATTACAGCACGAATCGTTCAGAAGAAAATTGAGAGCATACATACCTCGCTCTCATTCACTAATTATGTAGATATTTGTTTCTATCAACAATATCAATACATATCCATTTTTTCAGTCATTCTTTAACGTCTGGTGTATAATATTCGTATCATAGCATAACCAAAATGCGTTTGTACTCACTTTCCCAAAGTGATTGCGTTTGCTGCTTACAAGTACCTTTGTTTCGAGAACAGTTGGATGCTGTTCATGCTATGTCAGAGCATGCGATTGTCAACATGGAGGACGTTTTTGGTGTACCTACTGGAGCGTTCGTGTGTCAGAGCGAGCGCACTGTTCATTGTGATTACTTCCCTCTCATCATATTAACAACTGTGTAAGTGTTTTACTCTCTCTCCTCTCTCTCCTCTCTCTCTCTCTTCTCTCTCTCTCTCCTGTTGGGGTGTGTGTGTGTGTGTGTGTGTGTGTGTGTTGTGTGTGTGTGTGTGTGTGTGTGTGTGTGTAATGGCGGGTATGCATGAACGAAGGAACAGAAAGAAACGCTGTATTAGGTGTTTAATATTCGTCCTATTCTCATGTCTAAGAGACTACGAACAATGTTATTGTATGATATCAATGGCAGAGCCGATAAACATCTATTTGCACCCCTTTCATGAGCGGCGATGACCGAAACATAAGTACACATTTTGGACAATTTCAGTTTGTTTCATCAAGGATATACGCACGCACTCCGCACGCCGCACCTGCATGCATGCACGTCACCACACACACAAACAACACACACACAACACGCACACACACACACACACACACGCATGATGCACGTACGCGCGCACAGAGAGAGAGAGAGAGAGAGAGAGAGAGAGAGAGAGAAGAGAACAGACAAGAGAGAGAGAGGAGAGAGAGAGAGGGAGAGAGAAGAGAGAGAGAGAGAGACAGACAGAGAGAAGAGAGAGAGAGAGAGAGAGAGAGAGAGACAGGAAGATGCAGGAGAGAGAGGAGAGAGAGAGAGAGAGAGAGAGAGCCCTGTTATGTCAGGGTAGGGGGGAATCCATGTCTGGCCATGACGTGTTCCGCTGTGGTGTCGGGCAGGTTTACGGGGTTTTCCGGGTTGGCCTTAACTGGATTGTGTCGTTAACATCGCCCATCGAAGCATTCCCTGCCAGGCTCACACGAGTCGCTTACAGGGACCATCTGGGAAAATAACCACGTTGAAAAAAGCTCTATTGCTGTCAGTTCATTCTGTCTTCTTCTCCTCCCTCCCTCCCTCCCTCCCTCCCTCCCTCTCTCTCTCTCCTCTCTCTCTCTCTCTCTCTCTCGTGTCTCTTGCTCTGTCTCGTGTGCTGTCTGTCTGTCTTGTGTGTTGTGCATTAGTGTGTGTGTGTGTGTGTGTGTGTGTGTGTGTGTGTGTGTGTGTGTGTGGTGGTGAGTGATGTGAGTGAGTGAGTGAGTGAGTGAGTGAGTGTGTGTGTGTGTGTGTGTGTGTGTGTGTGTGTGTGTGTGTGTGTGTGTGTGTGTGTGTGTGAAGAAGCACTAGCTGGAACCAGATTTGTGGAATTATTTTTCACCAGTGTTAGGTAAGAGCTCCAATATGCCTGTTTTGCTCGGAAAAGTCTGCGCTTATCAAAGCGGGTTAAGGTGGGTGTTGCATTTGGTGTCTTTGTGCGTGCGAGTGCATATATGTATACGCGAGACTATGCAAGTGCAGGAAGGAATGCAGATGGAACTCTTTGCTAGTTTACGTACAACATCCATTAGCTGATAAGAAGAAGAATTCATACTTTCTGAATACACAGTCTACAGGTCGACTCACAGCCCTTCAAAAATTTCCCTTAAATTTAAATTGACGTAGAAAGTGAACCCCCAAACAAATGATGAAAATGACGAGATGGAAGTTTGGCCTTGTTGTGAGTTGTTTCCTCGAGTCTCCCACTGTGCTCATCACATTTTCACATCAAAGGTTCTTGGCCTGCGTGCTGGACACCAAACAGATTGGTTATTACCTCGTCACTTAGATTTGATCACGGCAGCAATATTCCTTGTGGTCTTAAGACTGTTGGCAAAGACTGTGGTGAAACAAGCGAGCCCATATATGATATGAACCATAAATGGTAAACCATTCGTTCACTCCCTCAAAGTTGGTCAGTTCTTTGAACACTAGCTGTCGATACGCGACATATTTGGCAGAGAAAAACACAGAGGGGATAATGCGTCCACAGACTGACTAATGGCGGTAAAGAAAAGAGTCTCCTGAAATCATTTCAGATGATAGCGTGGGGCACAATAAAAGACAACCAGTCAGGATTGATGTTCAGTTTTTTTTTCCCTTCATGTTTTAATAGAAATCGACTGATGGCGCCACTGGGAGACACTTGGAGGTCTGTGATCTTGACTTCCCGACAAACGACGGCAGAATGGACAGTGTGAAGAAGTGTTGAGTTGCTCTGGAGGGGTGAGATCTTCTCTGGCGGAAAGAAGGAAAAGGGTGAATGGCGGAAAACAGCGGGGCTTTTTGACCAGTCTTTGATGTCTTGGGGTGAGGAGTGGCGGTGTTTTGTGACCGAGGACTCTGTGGTCGTGACATCATAACAGTGGAAGTTGGGGAGAACGGGGGTGGGGGGTGGGGGGGGGGGGCCCTGGCCAAGAACCAAACAAACGTTTAACACACTCTATTTCTCTGTCTGTGTGGCTGGCTGGCTGGCTGTCCCTTCCTCCCTTCCTCCTTCTCTCTCTCTCTCTCTCTCTCTCTCTCTCTCTCTCTCTCCTCTCCTCTCTCTCTCTTATTCACTCTCTGCCTCCCTCTGCCCTCTTTCTCTCCCGTCCCCCTCTTCTCTCTGCCAGTTTGTCTGTGTGTCTGTCTGTCTGTCAGACTGTCTCTCTATCGTCTGTCTGTTTCTGTCTGTCTGTCTGTTCGTCTGTGTATGTGTGTGTGTCTCTCTCTTTCTCTTCTCTCCTCTCAAACACACACACACACACACACACACACACACACACACACACACACCACACACACACACACACACACACACACAAAACGCACGCACACACGCGCGCGCGCGTTTAAACCTCGGCAGACGGAGTTGAAGATGCACATCTTGTCTCAGAAAGCCAATTAGAGCCCATCCATCCTGTCATGTTTGAACAGCCAAATTGAACATGAGGGGGTCCTCTTTCCTCCCCCCCCCCCTGCACCCCCCCCCCTCCCGGAGGGGGATCAACAAGGTGTCAAACTGTGGCAGAAATGAAGAGAGATGGGGGTGAGGGTGGTGGTGTATCGTGTCTGCAGACTGAAATAGCAGCACAAACATGCGAACAAAGAAAGGGGGAAAAAAACAAATCCCCATTGATGTACTGACGACGATCTGTGAGGATTTGATGTGTTTTAAACGTGAGGCAGATAAGCTTGATGGGCGGCCATGGGGAAAATGTCTAGCAATCAGATTTGAATTGCTCAAGAGGTGGGGACACCAAACAGTCCCTCTGGCTTTTCAAGTTCATGACTTGTGGGAATAACAGCCTCTCACATTCTGCAGAGTAAACAGCAATGGGTTTTTCTTTTCATTGATTCCAGTGTTCATCCCTCTGCCCCGCCACTCGGTCAGACCTTACCACAAGCGGTGACATATTCCTTCAGTTTAATTTGCTGTTTGTAGCATCCAGTCAGAAGCCCCCCCCCCCCCCAACACACACACACACACACACACACACACACACACACACACACACACACACACACACAACACAGAGGCGCATATCAGTTTGTTTGGCTGTTTCTAGCATCCAGTCAGACGCCTTTACATACAACCACATATTCCATCAGTCTGTTTTGTAGTTTGTAGCCGCCGACCAGATGCCTTCACAGCTATATATTCCTTCAGTCTATTTTGGGTTTTTTTGGTATAATTTTACTCTGCTGTTAGTATGAGGGATTCATTGACATGGGAGGAGAGGGGAAGGCGGTCTCCCAAAGAAGTAGTAAAAGCGCTGTTCTGTCCCTATGGTGTGGCCCGCAGGTACCATGGAGAGTCAGTCCTCGTGAAGAATCGTGGATTCTGGGTGTCCTCATTTGAAGATTTCTCCATACGGCCAAGGGGTTACTGACAGACATGTTCCTGTGTTACTTTGTGACTCGGTGTAAAGTTTGTCAAATACATGTATTTGCGTTTGGTCAGATTTGTTTTAATAGAAACTTTGAACTGGAGAGAGAGAGAGAGAGAGAGAGAGAGAGAGAGAGAGAGAGAGAGGATGGGGTGGGATGGGGACGGGTGTGTGTGGAGCAGATTACAGACTAATTACACCACACACAAGCATACATGACAGAGACTGAAATGGATTCCTCCTTTCCCTGCTCTTCCCCTTCCCCCCTCCCTCTTCATTCCTGTTTTTCGTCCGCTCTTCATTTTTCTCTTTTATCAGAAAGGGCGATAACCGTGAACAATGGCAAGTTTGTTTGTTTTTTTTTTTTTAACCCATTCGGCTTCCTCCTCAATGTCAAGAGATGAATGTCTCCCGTTGAAATCGAGCGCTGATTGCCTGACTGTCAAGGGAAGCCTGGAGTGGCTAATGGTTCCCGGACGTTACAGATCCCACGACAACTGGCCAGCTCGCCAAGAGATGTTAGAAACTGTGGTTGACACCTGAGAGAAAGAGGCATTGCTCAGCCAGGGAATGGCCAGGAGCTGACAAGGACGGCAGGAAAAGCGTCTTCTCTCTCTGACACCAGAAAGGGACAGACATTGGCGAGAACTTTTTTTTTTCTTGTGGCATCAGTTGTCGGATCAATGGAGCACCTAAGGCGGAATTTTTTTTTTCCTTTTTTTGTTTTTTTTTGTTTTGATGTTTGTTCTTTTCTTTTTTTTTTCCCTTAGGCCAAAATCCACCTCTTCATTTTTTGGTGCTTCACACTGTCCTCTTCATCTGCCAAAAAAAAAAAACAAACAAAAAAAACTGCTACACTAGGGGTTTTTTTTTCTTTTTTTTTTTTCTTTTTTTTCCCCCTTCAACCAGTCTCTTACACACCATGCAGTCTGTATGTACTCTTATAAATGGACATAGTTTTGCTGATTTTAGTGTTTTGGAGTTTGATACAAAGTGTCTGGGTTTGTTAATGTTCTAATGTGTGGTGTACTGGCACACGCACTCTGATAATGTGTTGCTTGTACAAAGGAAACAACATAGACGAAATAAAAGATTTTATTATTTTCAGTTTTTCATTTTGTGTTACACACACACAGACATTGGCGAGAACTGGCAAGGGCGTTGTGGCAGAGCCTCGCTTGCGAGTTAAGATGGCGGCGCAGCCAATCAGATTCGTGTGAAATGACGTTTCTGTCCCTGATTGCGAAGCAGCCACTGTCTGTTGGTAGCAGTATGACGTGACATGGCCTTCAAGAACCCCAACGTGACTGTTTCTTCTTTATCAACAACACCAGGACTAGATCTCCATGTAGGTTTCGCCCACAGCTGGTGGCGTTTTCGGCCATGACGTTGTTGTGGTCATGTTCCCTTCCGCAAAAACCCGAAACCAGTTGGACGAAAATTCGTGTTGCGTTTCAAAGAAACGTCTGACATTGACTTAACAGCTAGCCCTGAACACAACTATGACACTGCTGAGAAGCATAGACCATTGTGCTATGGTTGGTTCAGTGATACCGTCTTACCCTTTATCTGTGGCAACCAAAATGTGTTCGATGCGTTACGGCAGTGGGTACAGTGATGACGTGACACACGCCAGGGTCAGAGAGGTGCAGGACAGAAGTTGACAGGTAGATGAATGGACACTGAAACTGCCATCTTGCGTCATAGCATGCTCTGCACACAGGGAAAGGGGGCAGGCGGCGGGGAGAGTATCTGTGAACAGAGATCCATAGTAACCTGTCACTAAGGACAGTCCCCGAGAGAAGTGGGTGCTGATTGGTGTCGGTGATCAAAGCGGGCCAATCGATGGCGCTGTTGTTACAGATGTGAATGCAAACGAGGGCTGCTTATGGTGTCTGGGTTCACGGTGTTCTGGTTTCCGGGCGATAGTATGACCTGGGCTGTTTCTGCCCCCCCCCCCCCCCCCCAGCCCACCCCCCCTCCCCCTTCATTTCTTCTCATCTTTTCTAACCTCTTGTGTTTCTTTGTTTCATTGGCGTGCCATGCAGTTCATTGTACAACCTTTGTCTGTATTCGTTCTTTCGTTTGTTCCTTGTTTTGCTTTTCTGCTCTCTCTATCTGCTGGTTTTGTTTTTTTCGTCAACTGTACGCACTCACGACACTTTTCAATAGTGATCAAACACGCAGCTCAGTACTTTCAAAGGTGAAGCTCACGCGAGCATTGGAGACGAAAGGAGGGAATAAGCTGCATTGCGTGGACTATGTACAAATCATGCGTCATCTGGGGTCCTGTGAAGGTTCACTGTTGGGTGCAATCGACCTGTCTCATTAATTTACTCGATAGTACGGCAGCTCCTGGAGATCCATGTAAGAACTGACATATTCCACCTGCTTCCCTTTCTAAGCTGTCAGTTCGGCACTAGAGATTGAAATTGGCGTCTAGAGCTATGTGCACACTGTGTTTCTTTTTCATAGGTTAATGGCCATGCAGTTTCCTGATGAACGATAAGAATCGTGAAGAAACTCATCGAGAAGATTCACGTCACTTTTGAGACATTCTAACTCAGAACAACAAGGTGTGTCACGCATGCCCAAAATGCAGGGCCTTGGAATACGTGGTACACGTACCTTAGAGTTCACGTGCTAGTTACTTTCACTCTGTCTGTATTCTGCTATGTCCTGAATCAAAATAGTCTTCAACATCAACATTGTAGGTAAAACAGTGTAGTATTTTTTTTAATCATAAATGTTCGAAAACATCCTGCTATTTGAAATTAACATCAGCAGCGCTGTTACCTGCTATAAACCCGTTGGTTGTTCTCTACGTTCTGCTCTAATCCCATCCGTATATCACAGAATGTGTATGCTAAACAAAACTATGGTTTTGTCTGTAACGTGTTCTGTCATTTCTGTTCTCTTTACGGCTGTGTTTCGCAGAAGTTTGAAGTCAAACAGAGGTGTGATCGGAGTGCTGGTGGTTGCACTGATTTCTAGAACTTCCGGTAGAATACAGATATAAACTAATAAGTTAGACTTGTCTTGATTAGAGAGTCGTGGTTTGGAAAATGGCCCGAACGGCTATTGTGACACCAGGTCTATTTCCACCTGCCATTCCACTCGCGGTTGTCGTGTCATCGACTGGGTACTCACACCGAGAGATTTCTGTCGTCATTTATGAACTGTGTGAGCAATCAACAGAGTCAATCGATGGCATTCCCCTGGGGATTTCAAATGGGGTTTCCATGTAAGTTAGACGAAGCAAAATAGGCCCCGTTGTGTTGAAATGGGGTTTGGAAGGCCGACTTGTAAGAGCTGGCAAGAGCTGACGACAGTTTGATCATGAGCATCGAGCCGTGGCACATGGTCATTAACCCATATATGCCCACCGTCCCATTTATGGGACGCAATATTGTAACGATGATACTAAGTCACCTGAACCCAATACAGTGACTTAAATGCTCAAGACAGGTCAAGGGAGGCTATGTGTGACCAACTGCTGTGTTCTGGGGAATTAATCTCCCTTAGCTTTTCCAAGGGAGGCTGCCATTTGCAATTTTGAGTGTGGACTGGAGAGCATCGTGGCAAGCAATAAATGGTGAGTTCGTTTTTTTTAACAACCACTTTTTTTTTCAAACAAAGAACAAATAATGGAGATAATGATGTTATCTGAAAACGTTTCTCATGGATTTTTCAGAAAATGATCTTGCTTGCATTTGTGAATGTTTAAAGTGCCGTCCCAAAAATGGGACAGGGGGCACGAGAGGGTTGGGGTTTTTAACAATACAAAGAAGGAACTTGCTTCTCTTGTCTTTCAGACTGTACAATGTTCATCAAGTTCTATCAATGCTGGAAGATGGCAGCAGCATCCAAGAAGCCACTGTCTACATTGAGCCACCTCCTGTGAATGAGGACACCAATGAAGACAGCGGAGAATAAGACAGGGAGGGAACAGTATCAAACCTCAATGGGCGTCAGCTGCAGGCAACTGCTGCTGCCACAGTATTCCAACATGGTCAACGCCGGCAAATTTATGATCCTGAGGGTGACAGTTCTTCAGATGAAATGGTAAGAATGATTCCTGATTCACCACTACAACCAAACCATGGGCAGTGTCGATCGCACTGACCAGAACGTGAACAAATACAGTATTGCCATACGCTCCAAAAAGTGGTGGTGGGCCATCTTTTCTTACTGTGTGGACGTCTGCATCCAACAAGTGTGGCATCTCTACAGAGCAACTGGGGCAGCAAAGAACAACCTGCTGGATCTTCTCACCATCCGCAGGACAGTTTCCAGGGTCTACCTTGCACAGGATTCTCATGCAGCACCTGGCCATCCAAGAAGCTGTGTACCTGTGGACAAGCATGCGGCAGAAGAGGTCAGGTTTGATCGTGTGGACCACCTAGTGGAAAGATGGCCAACACAGCTGAGATGCGGTGCATGCGGCCTGAAGACTAAGCGTCGGTGCCCAAAATGCAAGGTCGGGGTACATGACAGATGCTTCCAGCAGTACCATGGAAAGTGACACTTTCAATGTCTTCAATCTTGATGATCCAAGACACCAGCCCTCTCTTCTCCAGTTCAGTTGAATTCAGAATGACCAAAGACTCTGATTGTTTCACAAAAAAGACAAACTTTTCTTCAGATTTTGTTTCATTCCGTACAAAATATAAGAATGAACAATTTCATTTTCATTTATCGAAGGCAAAGTTTGCTTAGAATTCACTTTTGTGGCTATTTCTTGGCATATTGAATGATTTCATTTCAATGAAAGGTCAGTAAATCCTTTATTTTTGCTTTCAAGTGTCATGCGAAAAAGCAAGAAAACCCCTACCCTCTCGTGCCCACCGTCCCATTAATGGGACGGGCATATTTTATCTCGTAAATCACTGAAATCAAAGTTTTACTCCAAATGAGCAAAGAAAAAAAAAAGTATTAGACCACAGGTGTTGCTTCTATCAAACAAGATATACTATAGTTTACAGGTGTTCATTCTATCAAACAAGACAAACTATCAGACCAATGGTGTTGTTTTATCAAACAAAATCCAGTTTTCATTTAGCACAGGGACTGCTTTTGATCCATGGTGACGTTGAGAACACAAAGCCAGTGTTCCTGAAAGCTGCAGACACTCTTGAGATTCTTTATTTACTGTGGCACAGGGGTGGCGTGAGGACGTAGGTGGGGAAGGACAGGGGAACTCGTGCGAGGGCTACTGCGTATACATGCATCCTCAGTGAAACAGAGAGAAGCAGAAAGTGGGGGATTTGGGGAGGTGGGGTGGGGTGGGAAGGTTGTATGTCCACGGTCACGATTGTCAATTGGTTTGCTGCGAAGTTGCTGTCACTACATCCCAAACGTTTTCCGCTTGCCCCACATCACCATCCTTCACCTTCTATATATCATTTGCTTGTCCCCATCATTTGTTTTATATGAATACGTAACCCTCACACCCTTTGCCGCAACACATGAGAATATCATACTTCACACAAAATAGAAGGTACCAGTTGTGACATTTCATTTTTGTAAGATTGATGGACTTGGGGTAAGCCAAAGGGTTTATCTTGGATATCTTGGAGAGCAGAGTTTTCACAGTGAATCATTTCGTTTGTCGTGGGGGTCCCGTACTTTGAAAACGAAATTACTTGACTGGATAGAAAGGACTTTGACTTACTTCTTTGACTTAGTCCTCTTCGTTCCGATCAGAACACGGGGCCTGCATTGCAGATCTCCATCTCGCTCTGTCTTGGGCTGTTCTCTTGGCTTCACCCCAGATCATGTTGGTGAACTTGAGTTCTGCCTGAAGAGTTCTTCTCCTGGGGTCGTACTTACATGTCGTCGGTAAACTTACTTCTACAACAAGATTAACTCCTGGGTACAAACCCTGTGGGTTCAGCGCATTCAACTTTCGTACCTATATCCTCTGGGTTTTGTCTCGGTTTCTACCGACGAATTGTCCAGAAAGTAAAGCGTGAAGGTCAGATAAAAAGAGGGATTCCCTCCTTCTGCGCATGTCTTGAATAACCCCCAACCTTCTGCGCATGCCCAGAAACACGCTGACACAGACATACACAAAGACTGAAAAAGCAGCTTAACTAAAACAAGTCTGATAAAACTATTGAAAGGCCATAAACATGAAGTCACACTCACACGCGCACACACATACACACACTGACACAAAGTAACAGTGACACACACAGGCACGAAGACAGATTTAGCCTACACACACACACACACACACACACACACACACACACACACCAAGAGCTAAGCCAGCTATCGTAGCAGACGAACTTGGGAGCTTAACTTTGCGTGAAGTTCGTGATCATTGAACGTGTCCAATGGCTTTGTTTTGATCTAACCCAGGCGAACTCAAGCCTTATCCTCGTTGTACGTTACTCACCCCTCACCCACCGCAAACCACGAGGTTAAAGGTTACTCTCGACATATGGATCTGCAAGTAACGGACCTTCGAGCTTACAACGAGGTAGTAGGTAACTTCCCCGTTACCCACGACATGTAAGTACGGCCCCAGGTGGTGACTGGTCGTCCCCTCTGCCGCTTCCCCTTGGGTTCCAGTCTAAGGCATGGCGTGGGATATGGGCCTGTCCTCTGCGCAGGGTGTGTCCAACCCAACCCCACTTCCTCATCTGGATGCTCTTGGTGATTGGGTCTTGCTTGATAGAAAGGAAGAGCACACAGAATTTCCGCTCACTTTTTACTTTCTTTTCTTTTTCCTTTCTTTCTTTTTCTTCTGGTGTTGATCATAATTCTTTCAATCTTTCAAACAATGGAAGGGAAAGTCGAGTTTGTCCTAAACTCGCGAGGCTCCACTCTTCACATCTCCTCTTTATCCCTGACCCCATGTTGCCCTTCTTTCCGTCCCTTCTCCCCCCCCCCCTCCCCCACGCATCCCTCATTCCTGCAGTGACAGTTTGTCGCTGAGTAGGTTGGCAGAGTGTGTGGAAGCCAGACTTATAGACTTGTTGGCAGAGTGTGTGGAAGCCAGACTTATAGACTTGTTGGCAGAGTGTGTAGAAGTCAGACTTATAGACTTATTGGTAGAGCGTGTGGAAGTCAGACTTAGAGACTACTACTGGCTGGAAGAAAACACCACGCCCCGTCCCTCCCCCCCCCCCCCTCCCCCTCATGACCTTACTGTTTCCCCATGTTTTGTCTCCTCCTGCTTCGGTCTGTCTGTGTTTCTGTTGGGCCCCCCCTCTCTCTCTCTCTCTCTCTCTCTCTCTCTCTCTCTCTCTTTCTCTCTCACTGTATGTGTGCGTGCATGCGTGCGTGCATGTGTGTGTGTGTGTGTGTGTGTGTGTGTGTGTGTGTGTGTGTGTGTGAGGGGAGGAGAGAAGAGGGTGAAGGTGGGTGATGGAGAAACAGCTGGCTGCAAACTTTTGCAATTACTTTTCCCAGTGTTTGTCAAGAACTCCATTTCGCCTGTTTTCTCTTAGGAAGTCTGTGCTAGTCAACATAGACGTGAGGATGGATGCCAGTGTGCTTTTTTGTGTTAGGGCATATGTGCACAGGACACAATTTAAGTGCAAAGATGAATGCTGATGAGAGGCTTTACTACTGTATATATGTCATCACCTAACTTATGAGAATAGAAAGAACAACTGATTTTTTTAAACATGCGTTCTGTTCCATTGAGTCAGGTTCCTTCACAAGATTACGTAAGTTCAAGTTGAAGTAGAAAACAACCTCGTGAACAAGCCGTGAACATGAAATTAGACATTTTTGCCTTATATAAAAAAAAAGTTTTCTCAAGTCTTTCCTTGTATCATTACATTTTCATATAAAGTGTTTTCCAGTATGTGCGCTGGGCACCAAAGCAAGTCATGATTGTCATGTCATTTTCGTTTCATCATTATTTATATATTCGCTGTTTCCTGAAAAGTCACATACTCGTGGAAACTAGCTCATAATAAAAGGATGATCTGAAACGTGATTGATAGCCATTCATTGTCTAATAATCGATTGATGGGGCGCCACTAAGAGACGCCTAGGTCTTTGATCTTAATGCCTGACAAACAACAGCAGATGGACAGTTTTGATGAAGTAATGCCTTCCACTGATGGAGAGAAGGAAACAGTAGGTGAAGGAAAACAGCGGCCTTCCTGACCACTCGGTTATGTCTTGAAGGGAGAGGAGTGGGTAACGTTTTGTGACAGAAGAATCTGTGGATTGACACAACACTGGAAGTTGATGGGAAAAGGTGGTGGTCAAGAATGTGAAAAGAAACATTTAGTGACCCCCATCCTCCCTCTCTCTCTCTCTCTTTTTCTCTCTGTCTCTTGCCTGTCTGTCTGTCTCTGTCTGTCTGTCTGTCTGTGTGTCTCTCTCTTCTCTCTTCTCGTCTCTCTCTCTCTCTCTCTCTCTCTCTCTCTCTCTCTCTCTCTCTCTCTCTCTCTCTCTCTCTCAACACGTAATAAGAAACTTTTGCAGTTTACCTGTGCCCGTCTTTTCAACGGATCAGAGGTTTTCCTCACTAAGTGTGAGAAGAAGGAACGTGTTTGTACATTTACTGCACAGCAGAGTGAACTGATCATTGTCATTTTCATATCGTCATTTACCTTTCATAAACTGACCCCCATCAGATGGGGCTACGGCTTTATTGAATGAATTGTCATTCATTCATTCATCCATTCTCTCTCTCTCTCTCTCTCTCGCTCTTTTCTGTTGTGTGTGTGTGTGTGTGTGTGTGTGTGTGTGTGTGTGGTGTGTGTGTGTGTGTGTGTGTGTTCTCAGACTCATTCAATGGCTAATTGGACGAGGCGTTTTTTTTTCCCTTACACTTGGCAATACAGATAATCAATGAATCAATAAATGTGCGGGCTTTTGGACCCCACGTTCTATTTATTGTTCATGAATACTCCGGTATGTTTACATCCGTGGGCGGTCCTTTGTGGTGGACTCTCCACATAATTAGTTTTTGAGCTATGTTGTTTGGCTGATGAAAAAAATGGATCGACAGAAAGACTTAGATCTTTAACTGATTAGTGAATGTG
>CM065721.1:15878858-15883858 GCA_033310375.1 Conus canariensis
GCTTTCAAACAAAGTTTTGGTTATTTGTTATTTCTGCATTCATTTCTGACATCTGAGAATCACTGTTTGGGAAGGAGGGTGTGTCTAAGACTAAGCACTGCTATCAGAGGGATCATATGGTTTGGGGGAAGGAGGTGGGTGTCTCCTAAAGAGCTAATAGCACTGTGCTATCAGTGAGGTGTCATACTGGTTTGGGGGAAGGAGGTGGGTGTCTCCTAAAGAGCTAATAGCACTGTGCTATCAGTGAGGTGTCATACTGGTTTGGGGGAAGGAGGTGGGTGTCTCCTAAAGAGCTAATAGCACTGTGCTATCAGTGAGGTGTCATACTGGTTTGGGGGAAGGAGGTGGATGTCTCTCAAAGAGCTAATAGCACTGTGCTATCAGTGAGGTGTCATTCGTGGGTGAAAGAACAGGTGGGTCCAAACTTGGGGAATTCCCTTCCACAGTGTGTTTGTTAAGAACTCCATTTTCCCCGTTGTCTTTTGGAAAGTCTGCACTTGTCAAAGTGGGTGTGACAGTGGATGTGCGCATACGCTTGTGTGTGTGTGTGTGTGTGTGTGTGTGTGTGTGTGTGTGTGTGTGTGTGTGTGCGTGCGTGCGTGCGTGCGTGGTGTGTGTGTGTGTGTGTGTGTGTGTGTGTGTGTGTGTGTGTAAATACGCATGCACGCACGCATGCGTGCATGCATGACGCTATGTGAGTGCAGAGATAAATGCTGATGAGTCTTTACACAACTGAACATAGACAACAGCTGGCTGTTGAGAAGAAAGACCCAATTGATTTGTAATGTGTGTTACAGACCCTTAGCAAGATTATTTGACTTTAAGTTGAAGAAAACCCCAGAGTAGTCGTGGAGATAAAAACAGACATTTTGGCCTTCTATTAAAGGGTGTTTCAAGTCTTCGTCATGTGATTGTATATTTTTTTGTTCGTATTGGTCAGGATTTTGCTTGCCACCTAAACAAGTCATCATAATCGTGTCATTTTCATACGATCATCGTGGACAAACTTTACCGTATCTTACAAAGCCACGTCCCTTAACAACTGCTCTTTTTGGTGAAAGTGATGAAATTACAATCTGACACATACTGTGCTGCCTATTATGCATTACTTTATTGTCAGCCTGTTTATTGAACAACGGCTGGCACTACTTTGCATTCTGAGAGTTAGGATAACGAATCAGTCAATTGATGACGATAGAGAAACGCACCCACCTGACCAGGTTTCTCATGAGAGGTGGAGGACAATAAGGAAAATGAATAGCCAGGTTTGATGTCTGTCCCCCCCCCCCCCCCCCCCCCCCCCCCGTTTTGCGTTTAAAAAAGAAATCGACTGATGGCGCCACTGGGAGGCACTTGGAGGTCTGTGATCTTGACGCCCGACAAACGACAGCTTGATGAAGTGTTGAGTTGCTCTGGAGTGGTGTGATGCTCTCTGATGGAAAGAAGGAAAGAATGTAGGGGGTAAAACAGAGAGTTTCTTGGCCGCTCAGTGATGTCTTACAGTGAGAGGAGCGGTAGCGTTTTATGACAGGAGAGTCTGTGGTGTGATACAACACTGGAAGCAGGGAAAGCGGTCAGGAACATTGCTGTCCTCCTCCTCCTCTCTCTCTCTCTCTCTCTCTCTCTCTCCTCTCTCTCTCTCTCTCTCTCTCTCTCTCTCTCTCTCTCTCTCTCTCGTTCCTCTTCCTCGCTGTCTTTCTGCCTCTGTTTCTGTCTCTCTATCTCTGTTTCCCTGTCTGTCTGTCTGTCTGTCTGCTGGCCTGCCTCTCTCTCTCTCTCTCTCTCTCTCTTCTCTCTCTCTCTCTCTCTCTCTCTCTCTCTCTCTCTCTCTATTCTCTTCTCTTCTCTATTCTTCCTTGCTGTCTCTCCCCCATCTCTCTCTCTCTCTCTCCCTCTCTCTCTCTTTCTCTCTCTCTCTCTCTCACACACACACACACATATACACCAATACACATACAAGCACACATGCATGCATGCACACACACAGACACACACGCGCGCGCGCAAGCACGCACGCATGCATGCACGCACGCACATACACACACACGCACGCACGCACGCACGCACACACGTCTAAATCTCCGCAGACGGCGCTGAAAAGACACATCTTATCTCAGAACACCAGTGAGAACCAATTCCGTCATGATTCAACAGCCAAATGAAAAAACAATACTACCCCGAGGAGATCAACTGTATAAATGAGGTGATGGCGTGAGGGAGACAGCGGTGGTGCATCACATCAAAAGTTTTATCCACAGATACAACTGACGGGATCAACACACAGAAAGAAATATACACACGAAGCCACTTTGACGCTTCCACGATCTTTGGGGATTGGGTGTTTAGACCTGAGAGGAACCAGCGTGATGAACAGTCGGAAAGAAAATGATGAGCAATCTCATTTGAATTCCTAACGTGACGGGTCGCGCAATAGTCCCTTTGTCTGATGATGCTAATGTCCTGTGGGAGCTGCATACTCATACATGCCGCAAAATACACTGCATTTTTTTGTTTTACATTAATTGTGTTTTGTTTTGCTTATTCTTTTATTCACACTCACATTTTCACACATAGCCACATTTCGCTCCGGTCATTTTTTTTTAATATTATTTCTGTATTTTATTCTTCTGACAGTATTAGGGAATCATGGAGTCGGGGAAGGAGACGTAGTCTTCCAAAGAGCGAACAGAGGCACTGTACTGTCAGTGAGCTGTCATCGTTAGGTACCCTGGGTGGATGATCCATTGGAGAAGAAGTCGCTGACTCCAGGTGATGCCATTGAAAGCTTTCCGCCACCTGACCAGCAGCCTCGGTTTCATTCCACATCCATTTTGCGCCCCATTTGAGGAGAGAAGTGGTTGTTCGCTCTTGGTTTTTGTTGTCTTGAATGCTGTTTGTCTTGCCGGAAGACGACCAAATAGGTCGAAACGCGTCTTCTTTGTCTCGGTAATTTGTTTGTTTATTTCGGCGCCATAATAATTTTTTGCAAACTAGTAAGTTGGGCTTGACTTCATTTTGAGGATCGTGTTTTGGAAAATGCCACGTGCTGCTATGGAGACTGCAGGTGTGTTTTCACATGTGATTCTGCACGTGGTTGTCGTGTTATCGATTGGATACACACGAGAAGAGTTCTCTTGTAAACTGAGGATTCGGTGAGCTGACGATGGCGTCGCTCCATGGCATCCACATGGGGACTCTAAATGCAATTTTCATGTCAGGGAAACAAAACAAAACAGACCCGGCATCTCTAAATGGGGGGTTGGAAGACCAACTTGTAAGAGCTGACAACAGTTTGAACGCGACCAACACCCCATGAAACGTGGTCATGAAGGTGTGACAGACGACTGGGCAATCAGAGACCTCTACACACCACTGTCGTATGTCATGTGCAACGGTGCAAGAGGCGTTATCAACGGTGTGGTCCATGGTGGTCATCTCAAACACCTATCTCCCTCTGCCACTTTTGCCCTCCTCTCTACTTCGTGGATGTCTTTGGACTTGTGATGCAATGTTGTTTCTTTAGATCTCACCCAGCAGAGGAAGTGGGACGCCGAAAGTTGACTTTCACTTTCACCAAGGAAATACAGGTTATTCTTGGAAACTGCTGAAAGAAGATCCACAGACAAGTCTTAGGTCTTTTCCTGATTCGTGGGTATCGGCGTTTGCTCCTTCAAACGTAATACCCTATCCGCTGACAGAGTTTGGTTCTATCAAACAAAATGAACTAGCAGATTGCTGGTGTTGGCTCCTTCAAACAAGATAAACTGTTATACAAGTGTTAATTCTATTAAGCAAGATAAAAATCAGACTACATGTGTTATTCCATCAAACAAAGTAACTATCAGACCTCTGGTGTCGCTTCCATTAGACCACAGGTGTTCATTACATCAAACAAGGTAACTATCAGACCACTGGTGCCACTTCCATTAGACCACAGGTGTTCATTACATCAAACAAGGTAACTATCAGACCACTGGTGTCACTTCCATTAGACCACAGGTGTTCATTACATCAACAAGACAATCTCTCAGACCACAGGTGTTGTTCTATCAGACAAGATGAGTCCTCAGACCACAGGTGTTGGTTCTATCAGACAAGATGAGTCCTCAGACCACAGGTATTCATTCCATCCGACAAGATCAACTATCAGACCTGTTGTGTCAAATCCATTGAACAAGATAAAGTATCAGACCATAGGTGTTGGTTTATCAAACAAAATCCACTTTTCATTTACCACATTATGACGTTGAGAACACAAAGCCAGTGCTTTTAAAAGCTGCAAACACGGTTTAGAATTTTTGTTTACTGTGGCTCAGAGGGGCGTAGGTGGGCAGGGGGAGGGAAAATTGTATGGGGCTATTGCATATGCATGGGTGAAACAGAGGAGAAGGGGGGAGGGGGGGGGTTATGTGTTCGCAACCAGTTTCACTATAAAGTTGCTGCCCTGTTTCCATTGTCAATGAGTTAGCTGTGGAGTTGCTGTCACCACACCTCAAACCCTTTCCGCTTCCCCTCTCACCCACTCCACCCTTCTTACTCCCTATAGCAGTAGCTTTTTCCCCATCATTTGTGTAGTGTGGGTATATGTACCCCTTTCACTCTTTGTTACAACACGTGAAGATTTTATACTTGACACAAAATGCAAGGCACCGTCACCATTGTGCAATTAAATTTTTGGTGAGGTTAATGAATGTGGGCAAACCACAGGGTTTTTCTTTCAACAGTGAATTACTCCGTTCGTCATGGAATGCCGTTCTCTGGGAACGAAATGACTTGAATGGACAGAAAGGAACAGTACATAGAATGTCCGCACGCCTGTTTGTGTCGATCATAATCCCTTCGAGCAATGTAAAGGAAAGTTGAGTTTGTCTTAAACTCGCTGTGCTCTATTCCCCACACCCCTGTATATCCCTGTCCACACGTTGCTCCTCTCCTTCCCTCCTCCCCCTCTTCTGCAGCCCCCCCTCCTTCCTGAAATGATAGTCTGGCACTGAGCATTT
>CM065721.1:15888858-15921358 GCA_033310375.1 Conus canariensis
CTGGCATTCAAAACTTTCTCAAAGTGAACGGTTTCGCACATATATGTCTTTCAAATCATCCTTCCAATCAGAAAATTACTTGTCAGCTATCACTATCAGTAAATTTCGTTTTGCTTTAACTAGATTAAGACTTGGAATGTGTGATCTGAATATAAATAACAGATATCATGAAAAATAAAGAAATGCCCGTTTTGTAATAGGATAGAAAGTGAACTTCATTTTTTGTTAGAATGTCAAACATATACATTTCTTAGAGAAAAATATTTGCCAGAGTATTACCAACATACATTCATTACTGAAGAATGCTTATCTCGAATGTTACAATCTGAAGACGTCATGCTCTTAAGGAATTTAGCAATGTATATATTTTATGCATTTAAGACTAGATATACGCATTTGAATAAGAAGTAAAGCTGCACTCTTGTAATTGAATTGCTGTCTTAAGGTTTTGTCTGCTTAATTTCACATGCCAATGTAACTCCCTTGACTTAAGTTTGATTTTGATGTGGGATGTTATACTTATTTTTTGCGTGTTGTCCTTATGTTATTTGCTTTGATTCACTCATGTTAACGGGTATCCATTGTATACAGGCCGGTGGCCTTACAATTAAAGTTTCCGAGTTCCGAGTTCTCTCTCTCTCTCTCTCTCTCTCTCTCTCTCTCTCTCTCTCTAATTTTGTGTCCTCTGTCTCCTTTCCTCCTCCCCCCCTCTCTCTCTCTCTCTCGCTCTCTTTTCTTGCTGATACTCTCTCCCGTCTATCCCTCACACACACACACACACACACACACACATGTATAAATCTCTGAAGACGGTGCTGAAGATGCACGTCTTGTCCCAGAACAGCAGTGAGATTTCATCCATTGTGTCACCCTTTGAACAGCCAAACTCCAAAGGAAGACTCCGCTACCCCCGCCCCCTGGAGGGATCGACATGTCCGAACTGTCGCAGACACCAAGGGCTGGGGTGGGGATGGATGCAGCGGTGTATCGCGTCAAAATGTTTTATAGAACTGACCGGATAAACATGCAGAAAAAAAAACAAACATACACGCACACACGAAGCCGCCTTGACGCTTCGACGATCTTTGGGGATTGGATGTTTAGACCTGAGGCAGACCAGCGTGATGTGATAAACAGTCGGAAAGAAAATGGTGAGCAATCAAATTTGAATTCCTAAAGTGACGGGACACTGAATCGTCCCTTTGGCTGATGATGCTAATGTCCTGAGGGAATTGCAGATTCTTACATGCTGGAAAATAAACCGCAATATTTTTTACCTTGATTCTGTCTGTTTGTTTATCCTTTTATTCACGTCTCTCAGTCAGACGCTTTTTTTCTGATTTATTCACATTTTATTCACGTCACTCAATTGGACGCTTTTTTCTGATTTATTCACATTTTATTCACGTCTCTCAGTCAGACGCTTTTTTTCTGATTTATTCACATTTTATTCACGTCACTCAATTGGACGCTTTTGCACACAGCCACATATTGCTTTGGTGAATTTTTTTGTTTCTGCATTTTACTCTTTTGGCAGAATGAGGGAAAAATTGATTTGGGGGAAGGAGGAGGGCGTCTCCTAAAGAGCTAACAGCAGCGCTGCGCTGTCAGTGAGGTGCCATTCTTAGACACCCTGGTTGGACGATCTGTTGTAGGAGTAATCACTCCAAATGCAGCCAATGAAAGGTTTCCTCCCTATGACCCAGGGACAGCCAACCTCTCTGTCATTTTAGGATTTTTGTAGAATGTGCTCATACATGTATTGGGTGGATGTGTGATTTGATGAAAATTTTCATTGGAGAGAGAACAAGAACAAGAACAAGAACAAATTTTTAATTCTTCAGCCCATCAGCCCCTAGAATGGAGTCAAACAAATCACATATCTCAGCGATCGCGGAAAACAACAACAAAAGTATGAAGTTGATCTAACTTGCGTCATATATAATGCATGGTCGCACTCTTATTGATTCTCTTAAACTTTCCATGAAATCCTGTCTTATCTTCAAAGCATTAAAAAGGAACATGCACAGCCTACGGATTTTCCACACAGAGTCATTTTGCAATATATTAACGAATGGCTGATCATTAAGTCAAATATTTCTGCCTTAATCTTGTGTACAAAATACAATGGTTTATTACATGCTTCTCGTCTTCTAATACATTGCACATTTTGCACAGGAAATTTACATTGTCCTTAAATGTTCTGCGGAAAAATGAACCATTGATTGGCAGCAAACCCAGCCGGAGCTTTGTCAAGCAGTTCCTAAAGCATTTTATATCCATATATTCGAAATACCGTTCACAAGCAATGTTTGTCTTGAACAGTAGGTATCTTCGGTACATATTTTTCATTTGTTACAGACCCGTTCCACTCCTGCATATAAACATCCTTCAGTATCTATTTAAACACTGCTATGAAAGTTTGTTCACAACATACGCCTTGTTCCAACCATACGTATCCAAACCCAGACGTGAAAAGGATGTTCTTTACTAAAGACACCCAACATTTTTTACCGTTCTCGTCTAGGTTTCGTGGCATTAAATATGCTTGCCTGGGTAATCTATACCCCTCCATCTTTGTCAGCCTCAGCCAGTAACGAATGCATCTTACTGCACTATTTACATACAAAGGATAGCGGCCCAGTTCGCCAAATGCAAACTTGTTTGGTACTCTGAGGGGTATATTTAAAAAGCGCTTACAAGCTAATGAGTGTACTTTCTCAATAGAATCAAGTCTATGCAGTCCCCACATTTCAGAGGCATGAAGGAGAACGGGTTGCACCTGCGCATCAAATATTCGGAAAAAAACAACAGTTCTTTGAAATGTCATTCAGTTTCGTTATATATCTGATGCAATCAAGACATGCTCTCTTACCTTTCACTGCAAGGTAATGTTGTTTTTTTTCACTGGAGAGAGAGAGAGAGAGAGAGAGAGAGAGAGAGAGAGAGAGAGAGAGAGCAAACAAAACGTTACATACAATGACACCACGACCAAATAAATGTAACCGATATTGACGTGGATTCTTACCCTGTGCTCTGTCTCATCATACAATCTTTCTCACTTTTTTCTCCCTGCTTTGTTTGCTCTTTTTCCCCATCAAGGGAGGTAAACATGGAACCACCATCCCGAAACCCTGTTTATCAGAAGAAAAAAAAACACAGTTAAATCAACTTTGCCCTCGCTTCGTCTCTCTGTTATTTATTTGGGCACCCTGGCAGTTTGCAGTCCTGGCATTCAGCCTTTTAGTTTCAGCACCTGATGGAGTTTGGATTTGGGTTTCTCTGTCGTTTTGCCTTGTTCACAGTCCCGTTTGTGATTTGCTTGCAGTCCTACCGTGGACCTTGTAGTCAGCTGGGCTATAAACATGGTGACGTGATCAGGCGTTAACCTGCTCTCCTCACGGTGATGAAACACGCCTGTCACAGATGTGTTAGGGTAGTCGGTCCTAAAATGGGATGAAATTGTCGGCAATCGTAGACCATCGCGCTGTCTTTGGTTTGGTGGTGACGTCATTGCATTCTCTGTGCCATCAAAACGGGATGAAATTGTCGGCAAGCGCAGACGATCGCGCCGTCTTCGGTTTGGTGTCGTCATTGCATTCTCTATGCCATCAAAATGAGTTCGATGCGTTAAGGCAGTGGGTACAGTATAAATGACGTGACAACACACGCCAGGGTCAGAGAGGTGCGGGACGGAAGCTAACAGGTGGATGAGTGGACACTGAAACCTCCGTCTTACGTCATAGCTGGCTTAGCACACGAGGGGGTGGGGGGGGGGGGGGGGGGGGAGGTCCCGTGAACAGGGATCCATGCTGTCGGAAAGGAGAGCCCCCGAGAGAAGTGGGTGCTGATTGGTGTCGGTGATCAAAGCCGTCCAATCAGTGGCGCTGTTGTTACAGACGTGAATGTCAATGAGGGTTCACAGCGTGTCGGTCCGGGCGGCAGCATGACCCGGGCTGTTCCTGTCGTTTGGTCAGCTTTCCTCACCTTGTCATCTGTTTTTACCTTTCGGTGGCGTGCCTGGCAGTTCTCCGTGGTACCTTTGTCTGTCGTTGTTCCCTCCTTGCTCTGTTATTTGTTTTATCTCTCTGTCTCTGTCTGTCTGTCTGTGTCTGTCTGACTGTCTGTCTGTCTGTCTGTCTGTCTGTCTCTCTCTCTCTCTCTCTCTCTCTCTCTCTCTCTCTCTCTCTCTCTCTGCCCATTCTCCTTCCTCCCATCCCTTCCTTTCTCTCTCTGTCTCTGTCTCTGTCTCTCTCTCTCTCTCCCTCTCTCTCTCTCTCTCTCTCTCTCCTCTCTCTCAGATTTGTTTTGTCTTACTATTTTCAAATGTAAAAACACTGATAATGATCAATGTTTGCCCTCACTTCCGGCGTATACAATCGAACTACATTGGGTTTTTTTTTTTTTAATCTAAAATTAAACCAAATCGGAATCAAATTTGAGACAAACTGGTTTTAACATAAATCCTTTGCTCATTAAGATTATGGTCAGCACACACACAGTGTAAGTATGAGTGTTATGTATGGATGTGCACAGAATGTGTATAAATACATTATCAGAAAAGTTGATGCGATGTGGTGGATTCACTGTTTCTTGGTTTATTCAGCTATTGTATTATTCCCACTCCCTCCTCATGGTCATCCATCCATCGTGGTCTCCCATTCCCTGGGTAGTGGTTTTCGGTTTTGCTGTGAGTGTGAGTATGGGCAAAGGTTGAGGGGAGGGAGGCGGAGGGGGGGGGCTTCCATAAAACTTCAGTTTGGTAGTGAGTGTGTGTGGGCAGGGAGGGGGAGAAGTGCAAATAGAGGAGGGAGGGTACGGGTGAATGGAAGACATGTTTCTCTACCTTCCAGCTATAAACTATTTAATAATTGTGCGTTTGGCTGTGTTCGATCTACGAACATGTTACAATCGTGAACATATGTGCATGTGTGACCAAAAGAATGTGAAGGTTATAGTTAGACTGGTAAAGATCAACTGAAAGATGGAGAGACTCGTACGCAAAAGCTTTTGCAAATCCGTACTATTCCATATTACTGTATCTGCAAAGCCTTTACAGATTCCTATTATTTCACACCACTGTGTACACAAAGCTTTTGCAAATTCTTAACGTTACACTTCATTTGATATGTAAAGTTTTTTTTTTCAAATTTGTGCTCTTGCACTTCAGTTTTTGTCTGGAGTTTAAGAAGTTTTTGATTTCTAAAGCTGTATTTCATTTTGCACATAAAATGCTAGAATGCTTCCACATGGATAGGTTAGAATAGACCGTAGGAGTGTCTTCCACCATCACGGGATACAGTGCAATGATGTGACAATGCACAGAAGGTTATGGATGTGGGCCAGTTTCTCTCAACACTGCTTTGTTTAATTCGTGGAGAGCAGTACCAGTATATCTTGTTTCTGTCATCATCATCGTCATTATCATCATCATGATCATCATCATCATCATCATCATCATCATCATCATCATCATCATCTCAAGTCACGAAAAAATGCATACGCACTATCTAACGCTACTGTTATTGCTTCCTGTTTTGCAGGACTGGTATTTCACTGGCATTCGTCAAGACTTGTTCAATTTCTGTGTTTTTGCCTTTTTTGTCGTCGCCTTTAGTTTCTGTACAAATAAATCGCTTTTGTGTGTTTTTCAAATATCATACAAAGCAGTGGGTGTTTTGTAAGATTATAGCCAAGCAACAGTTGATGTGACCTACTTTTTTCCCCTTTGTTTCCCTCAGACCTGTCTAGGAGAGGTAGATGTTGAAAAACAAAAGTCGGTCACTAGTCCAGCTCTAATCAGCGGAACAAGCAACAAGCCAATGAACCAATCTACAACGTGCAATCTCCGCTCTTCTTTTGTACAGCCAGAGTGTTCCGTCTTCGCAAGGTTCAATGTCGGGCGTAATATTGACCTGAATCATTGGTTTGATTGGTAGTACGGCAGATCATTAAGGTCCGTGTTACAGCCAGCACGTTCCACCTGCTTCCCTTGCTAAGCAATCAGCTTGCTTCCAGAGACCAAAGATCGCATCTGGAATTACGTACATACCGTGTCTGTATTTCACAGGTCAATCACCAGCCCGCTGATGAATTGTTGGGAAAAAATGCAGGAACCTAGCGAGATGATTTGTTTCATTTCTGGAACATTCTAAATCATCAGAATAAGGCAAAAAACATAGCGCCGTGAAATATAATCATAATTATGTACCTTAAAGAGCGCGTACTTTTCCCCATGCAGTCACTCTCTGCTTTTCAATTGACTGAGTCAAAGGCGTCTTCAAAGCGTGTAGTTTTCATTTCATCAAGGGGATGTCAATGAGTGCGCCAGTCCATACACGCTACACCCCATTATCTAAGCTATAAGACCACCGTGGGCCGGGCAGGAGTTACAGCTGGATAGATAAATAAATTAATAACTAAGATGACAAGATTTTAGACGAGGATCTCATGGATACCACTTAGCAGATATCTGACCTGCGCATCACCCCAACGTGCCGTCATATCTTGGGTACCTTCCTATCATTGTCTACACTATTAATATAGGTGTGTGTGTGTGTTGGGGGGGGGGGGGACCTGTGTGCGCGTGCTAGTGTGCGCGATATGTGCATGCGTGCGTGTGTGCTCGCGTGTCCGTATGTATGCGTGTGTCAAGTGAAATGTGATCTGTGGGCGTCTGTGAGAACGCTCCTGCATTCATTCATGTGTATTTATGCCTGTGTGTATGTGGAAGTACAGGCGTATTTTTGTGTGTGTGTGTGTGTGTGTGTGTGTGTGTGTGTGTGTGTGTGTGTGTGTGTGTGTGCGCGCGCGCGCGCATATACATGCTTACTTGTAGGGAATGGCTGTTTAGAAGATGGCATATTTAATGTTGATGATAATTATGATGGCGATGATGATGGTGATGGTGGCGAGAAAGTCGTAATGATGGTGATGATATGTACAGGGGGATAAGATACCTTACAAGACTAGTAATGTTAAAAATGGAAAAGAAATGAATGGCTTAAAACAAAACATGTTGCATACAAATAATTATGAAATAGAACAAAAAATGGATAAAATATACAGAAGGAGAGAAACATACCTAGAAGTCAGTTGACGAGCAGACTTGCCACCACCTTTAACCCCTCCTGCCCCCTCCCCCCCTCCGCCGCCGCCCTACCCTCCCTCCCTATTTCTTTTATCATAACACGTGGAACTCGTGCCCCGCGCAAACATGCATTTCCCTTCACCACCCACCTGGCCCTTTTTCCACGAGAACAAGCGTGCATGTGGATCGTGCAGAACACCACCCCCTCACTCTCTCCATCCGTCAACAGCAACACGCACACAGCCATCAAAACTCCACGGTTACCAGGATGGGGTCCCCATGAATCTGCGATAAATCCCAGCCTGTGTTTACTTGGTGATAGATCACCGACACATCACCCGATAAAACATATATGAATGAACAGACAAATCAGTCAAATCAAGCGATCGGTGAATAAATCAAACGAAAAGTTCATGCACAGAGCACACGCGGAAAATGTGTGTTATCTCTCAGTCTCTGTCTTTCTCTCTCTGTCTCTCTGTCTCTCTCTGTCTCCCTCTGTCTCTGTCTCTGTCTCTCTCTCTCTCTCTCTCTCTCTCTCTCTCTCTCTGACACACACACACACACAAACACACACACACAAAACACACACGCGCGCGCGCGCGCGCTCACATACGCACACACTCACACACATACACGCATGCACGCACGCACACACGCACACACTCACTCAATCACTCACACACACACACACACACACACACACACACACACACACACACACACACACACACACATGCACATATATCTGTGGACGCTCCACATTCCATACTTGCTTCACTTCATTGGTGTACACTCTCCAGTACACGTATGTTTGCAATAAACAACACAATGGGAGATTCCAAGTCTGTCATCTCATCTTCTTGGAGTCTTCGCTGTATTGGTCTTGAGATTTTTCTCAGTTGTTGGTTTTGTTGGTACTGTTTCTTGCTTTTAGTCTTAATGTGCGCCCACTTCCTCTCCTGAGGTTGAGTTTTGCAAGACGGCCTATGGTTTCTATCTCGTTTGCTGGGGAGATTCTTCGGGTTTCTTAGATCGGCTGAGCCGTTGTCCAGTTGTTTTTGTTGCCTGGCCTGTCAGTCTGTTCTCTCATTTCCTCTGACACGTCCATATACTGCGAGATATATCCATATAAGGGTTTGTTTGGGGGTTTTTTTCTCGACAGAAAGCTGCACATGATTTCATGCCAATCAGGGCTTCCCGAACTGCTTTCCACTTCCTCCTGTATTACCGTCTTTGTCTTTGTTTTTCTCTTTGTCTTTGAACTGCCATGTCATTGCTGTTCACCCAAGCCCCTGTCTGTTGGTTTCTATGTGTTATAGTATGTTCATCATCTTTGAGTTGTGTTTTTTCTTTGCCTTGTCCACTGCCTCCAGAACTTTCCGCTTTCTTTATTTTTCTTTTCAGTCTTGTAGTTTGGGTTGGATTGATCTCACAACCTTGTCACCCGAGTCTTCAAGTATGGTGAGTGACCTTGCTTTGTCACTTTGTACTCATCGAGGACAGATTTCAGGGCAGCTTCAGCTTTGCTTGGCAACAGTGGAGCGCAACGTCAGGTGGGATGCCATATCCTTGTGCATTTCTTGATTGGGGCCTCCACTGAAACCTCTGCGCCAGTGCTGATGTCGGGTGTCAGTGGAAGCCAGAGAAGCCTTGGGATCAGCATGGAATGCAGCCACCAGCCCTTGTCTTTACCAGGGAGGCCACAGGGATTTATCATCTGCAGGCTTTCTTCTGCCGTGTGTTTGGTTGCCTTTCCCCTCGTTGTGTCTTTCAAGGAGTCATCGTACCACATTCTGAGGCTGTCGATTGATTCTTCTGTTACAGTTGGAATGGCTTGGCTGGCTACAGCGCGTTCCCTTTCCGCGGGCAAAGGCTTCGTGATTCCTTTGGTTTAAAACTCATCTATGTTGAAGCATAATTGCTTCAGTATTTTTGTGTGTTTCATCGTCATTGGTGGAAAGGACTGTAGTATCGTCCGTGGAGGCTTTAGAGGGGACATTTGGTATTCTTTCCCGAGGTCTGCTGAATCTGTATGGCTCATGGCTGCTTTTGAGAAGACTTCCAGTGCCGACACAAACATTATTGGAGAAATTACAAAGCCAAGGTCATTAGTTAGATTGGTGTCTTTTCTTTTACTTGTTCTGTGTTTTCTTTCTTATTTCTGGTCGTGTATTGCAGAAGTTGCATATTAGACAAGTCTATTTCTTGTACTTTCTGTACGATTTCTGGCCGTGTGTTTCATTACTTTATGTTACACAATAGTGTGATCTAGTCCAGTACTTGTTCTAACCATTTCTGTTCTGTTTATGACCTTGTCTTGTAGACGTTGTATGTTAAACAATATCATGGTCTTCTCCATTACTTGTTCCTTGATTTCTATTCAGTGTTGGTGGTGTATTACAGAAGGTATAAGCTAAACGATGTTATGGTCTTGCCTGTTTCTTGTTCACGTCATTTCTGATCTATTTCTTGTCGTGTATTGCAGAACTTGTTTGTCAAATAATATTAGTCAGATTGGTGTCTTTTCTTTTGCTTGTTCCGTGTTTTCTTTCTTATTTCTGGTCGTGTATTGCAGAAGTTGCGTATTAGACAGTGGTGTCATATGTGTGCTGGCGGCGGTATTGATTCTTTGGAACTTCCGGTGGAATACAAATGCAAACTAATAAGTTAGGCTGGACTTCATTTTGAGGATCGTGTTTTGGAAAATGCCACGTGCTGCTATGGCGACACCGCGTGTGTTTTCATCAGTCATTCCGCTCGTGGTTGTTGTGTTATCGACTGGACATTCACACAAGAGATTTCTCTTATAAACTAAGGGCTCTGTGAGCTGCCGATGGCGTAAGTCCATGGCGTTCACCCGGGGATTCTAAATGCAATTTTCATGTCAGGGAAACAAAACAAAATAGACACGGCAAATCAAAACGGGATTTGGACATGTAAGGGCTGACACCAGTTTGATCATGACCATTAGCCCATGACACATCGCCACAAAGATGTGACAGACGACTGGGCAATCACAGACCTCCACACCTCTCTGTCGTCAGTCCTGGGCAACAGTGTAGAGGCTTTGTCATTAGTGTGGTTCATGTTGGTCATGTCATATTCCTGTCTCCCTCTGCCACCTTTCGCTGTATTCCGCACGATGTCTTTTTGCTGCAACAAAATGAAAATCAGTCTCTTCCAACAGTAGAAGTGGGATTCCAAAAGTCGAAATTCACTTTCGCCAAAGCTTTCATTTTATTTCCTTAATATTTTTAACTCATGTCTTGGGCTCTGTTCCAGTTCCCTATAGTATGTGGTGTTCTCACACCTAGCAAAAGAACATGCAATCAGTGTATCTTCTTCCGAAAATATGATTTTTGTTTATCCTGTTATTACAATGATTGGTTTGCCAAATTTTAAATCGATTTTTTTGTCTGTTGCTTTAACTTTTTTTTTTTCAATAAACTTTGAATAATCCTTATGCGTCCCATAGAAACTTCACTTTCAATCATAATTCCATATTGCTCCAGAGAAAAGAAATCTATAGCGTAAAGAATGTCAGGATTTATCGTATTATTCTCAAATAGATATGTATTTCTCGATACAGTCTTTCTGGCCGAGGGCTTGGTTGGCTCAATCTATTGTCGAAAATCATCGGTCTGCGTTTTACCTTTCGTTGCTTTCCCAGCAAAGCACACATAGGATATGAAAACTTCTCTCCAAACAGAATTAGCTATACTGTTTATGGATTATCAGAACCATCAATGTGTCTCTAGATTTCGTTTCTGGACTCGTAGTTCTTAAAAAAAATATTTATATACATACTTGTACATGTTATAATGTATATATGTATTTTTCCACATTCCATCTTGAACATAAAGTGCTGCAAGTATGTTGTAAAAGTGCGTGCGTGCGTGCGTGTGTGTGTGTGTGCGTGCGCGCGCGCGCGCGCGCGCGCGCGTGTGTGTGTGTGTGTGTGTGTTTAATCCCACAGAAAACTGTGACGTTTATGTAAGTACGAAATGTTGTGAATGTATCACATTTAATTACATTAAAACACAGACTACACCCTTAGGTCCAAATCCGTTGGCACGCAAGCCTGACCGAACTGGTAATCCAGCGCTGACTTCCCCCATCCTAGACCACTTAACAGACATAGAAGAACCAACACTGGCTCGCTGGCATTCTGTTGGCATCGATTTGTCCTCCCGCATTCCACACAACCAGCAGCATCCGGTGGCAGTGACAGCGCTCTCTCATGATGTCAGTGTGTTTTCTGGTTGGTCAGCTCTGTCACAGAGTGTGGTCACCGTTGGTCTGACAGGGACTGACAAAGGAGGTCTGGGCGAATGTGTATAGCGATTTGCGTCAAGGTGCAAGACACGGCATGATTCATTTTTATGCCGTTTATTTCGGTATGCTACTTGACTGGGGTGAACCTCCCGACTAGCCTCCTGTCCTCTCCATCCACCCCCACCCCCACCGCCGCAACGTCACACAGACACATACGAGGGGTAGAGAGAGAGAGGAGAGAAGAGAGAGAGAGAGAGAGAGAGAGAGAGAGAGAGAGAGAGAGAGAACACTGAACACTGAACATGTTTAATGTCATTAGCTATACAGCCTGAGTGACATGGGGGGTACAGCGCAAAATAATCATATCGAAAACGAAGTAACAAACATCAAATAAACATCAATCAATTGAAAGCCCGAAACACAAGCAAAATAAGCCAGTATCTCGACCATCCAGTTTAGTATTATTCATAGTAGTAAATATGTAAATACGATAACCAAAATATTTTACTGCTTCCTGTAGCATTCATTTTTCATTTGAACGTCGCAAGTTCTAGTCGATGAGAGAGAGAGAGAGAGAGAGAGAGAGAGAGAGAGAGAGAGAGAGAGAGAGAGAGATGATTTCACAACGATGAATGCCCATTCTGTGGCATGTTCCAGATCATGATCAGGCTGCCATTGTCGTGTCAGTTGCAGTGCTGTTTTGATATCTTTTTCTGTATATTTTTTTTTGGTTAAGTCAAAACAACCAACGTACTCCAGACTGTGTTGCATTGAACTTGTATGCAATATGGAGCCTTGCCGAGCATGCTTTCAGTCTCTGATTACGGTGGTTTTTGTTTGTTTGTTTGTTTGTTTTTCTTTTTTTTCTTCAGGAAAAGAATGGATAAAGGAAGTGAAAAACGGTTGACATGGAACCAGTTTAAAGTTAATGTTTATGATCCAGCTATATTTATCAGCGGAGGAGACGGTCTACATTATCATCCTACTTTCTGGGGCCTTCAAGGGCGATGTCCGCCGCTTTAAAGCAGGCTTGTCATGACCAGCTCCTTCGATTCCTCTTCAGCGTCTGTGGGTGTGATTGATGGAATTGTCAGCGATTTAATTTCAGATTCAAAGGCATGCTCTCACGTCGCCACATCGCTTACACCAGCAGCGGAGTTCTCGTAATTCGTCAGAACCCACAAACTAAAAAAAATTGTATGGTTTCTGTCAAAAACAAAGCTACTACATTTATTACTGAGTGCGCAAATAAACGAGATTTGTCGTTTAATTCCTGCTACCTCTTATTCTTTAAAAGGTGAAATGGCTCCGTGGTGCATTCCATGTCATATACCACTCACAGTGAAACGTTCTTTTAGGGTGTTGGGACTTGCATGACGTGAGACATAAACACTTTACAGCAGACTCCATGAAAACACAGGACGATCCAGGAAGGGTTATGGTCAGTTCTTCGCCATCAGCGTAAATGGGATCAGCTAATCGGTGTCCCCAAAGATTCAGCTGGCTATCTTAATGGCGGAATGAAAACTTCCACGTACAGAACAATCTCACCAATGGTCAGCCCGGGAGCTGTGGCGGACGACTGATGGAGAAGAGGTTGATCCCCACACCAGAGATGTCGACGACATTCACAGTCTCAGAGGTCTTGGCTCTCGGAGTTTGTTCAGGATAGTGTGCCAATATCTTCGTATACCAGCACGTCTTGGTTCCAAAGGGAGCTCTTCAGGAGGCTCTTAAAAACCAACGTCCATCCTCCCTTATCATGAAAAGTCTGGGTATGCACAGTCTCTGCTTCCATCACTTTGACATGCATTCGCTGTCCCCTCCCCCCCCCCCCCCCTTCCGACACACACACACACACACACACACACACACACACACACACGCACGCACGCGCGCATACACACACACACACACACGCACGCACGCACGCACGCACTCACGCGCACACACATACGCACGCACACGCATACATACATACATACATACACACACACAAATACAGCGAGAGAGGGAGAGAGAGAAAGAGAGAGAGAGAGAGAGGGGGGAGAGAGAGAGAGAGAGAGAGAGAGAGAGAGAGAGAGAGAGAGAGAGATGGACGGGGGATGAGAAGTGAAAAAAGTCAGTTATCTTCTAAAACAAGAACCACAAGATGACATGAGGCTATCGTTTTGTCACTGCTTTGCAGTATTTTGTGTTACTGTTACCGACAAAAAAAGTTAAGTCAAAACAGAATAATACGCAACTTCTTGGAAAAGAGCCACTGAAATGACCTGGGACTAGAACCTATACTCAAACAAAGTAAGATAAAAGAGCCGAATTTTCAAAGTTAATATTGGCCACAGTAAAACGTACGAGTGCATGGGTATAGAAAATACATTGAAACATTCATTTGTCTAAAGATTACAGTCATATATGTCTGAAAACAGCGGACCTGACGATGATAGAACGCTTCAACTGCAAATCATTTAGACTGGAAAAGCACTTTACTGCCTTTCTTACTTATTCATCTGACTAAAAACAAAAAGTAAGTTTTCCTGTGAAAGTTTTTTTCCTACAGAAAAAAAAATTCAACTTATAAGCAAAGTAGTTGGAGCATGTTTTTGCCATGTTATTTCATAACAAATTACATTCATTTTCTATCACTTGCATGGAAAGTGATATAACGTTTATTGCATAGAGTAAGAATTTGAAAAAGACACTGGTCTAAAGATCTTATAGTACAAGATAACTTGAACATCAAAAGTAACAGCGATTGATCTCTTCATGCGGAATCTTTCAGATTCAAATAGTGCTGCGCTGTCTGTCTTCATTTCAAACTCCTCCTCCTCCTCCTCCTCCTTCTCCTCCTCTTCCTCCTCCTCCTCCTTCTTCTTCTCCTCTTCTTCTTCTTCTTCTTCTCTTCTTCTTCTTCTTCTTTCCTCCTCCTCCTCCTCCTCCATTACCTCCGTGGTGAGTCACTGTGGCGCCACTCCGAAGAACTGTTCATCTGTTACCACTAGCTGTGCGATGGCTTGCATCTCTGCCGATGTTTCCCACGTCAGGTCTACGGTGTTGTCAGTCCATCGTTTATTGTTGTTGCTTTGATGGTTTTTTTGTTGTTGTTTTTTTTTGGGGGGTCTCTTTCCCTCTTCCCTCCTTTTACAGTTCTATAGTTTCCTTGAAAATTGTTTTAGAAGGTCGTCGGACCTTGCTACATGGCCATACGGACGTAGTTGTCTTTTCCTGATGTCAGCGGATCTTTGCACCGTCCTGTGTGCTGCCTGATGGTTTGACGCGCTTGTGGATCTGTGATGTGGTCAGTATAGCGGATGTTTAGTATCTTCAGCTGACTTCTCGTTTCCATGGCCTGGATTCCTTTCTGCAGCTCCGGTATGAGAGTCCATGTCTGCTTTGCAAACGAGGTAGACAGAATGTACCAGTGAAAAGACCTGATTAATTTACAAAGAAAAACAAACATCGAAAGTGTTCCATGGATACCTTTTTTTCCTTGAAGAAAATAAAGCTTCAATTAAAGTTTATGTCATTAATTTACAAAGAAAAACAAACATCGAAAGTGTTCCATGGATACTTTTTTTCCTTGAAGAAAGTAAAGCTTCAATTGAAGTTAATCGGATCGGGCATATTCACTGCTATTGTACACATACAAAAAAAAACGGCGCTATTTCTTATGCGGTCTGCTAGTCACAAGGAAAAAAGTCAGAATTTGACAAACAGCACTTGAAGACTTGACTCGTTGTGAGGTGGGCACACGGCGTGCGTGACTCGTGCCTTTCTAGTGTGGGTCACGATTTCTGGCACCATTCCCATGCTGATCCTTTAAGCGGCCGATGTCGGCCTCCAGCATCCGCCATTTCCTGCAGCAGGTCTGGGGTGTCCCCCTGATTAGCAGACTCCGAGCTGGCTTCAGTGTCTTCCTGGCAGGTTGTCCTCATTCCAGACATGTTCTGCAGGCTGCAATGGCATGTAACTGTCGAGAGATTGAGTGTTCTGTGATTATCTTAACAACGAAGTTACTTAAAGATGATTTTTACTAACAGCTTTTGGATTAAAATAATAATCGTAGAAAATAAACATCCCTGTCTGTTATGCTTCATCGTGAAAAAAGAACAATATCATAACCATCCCCATCATCAACATCTGTGTGTTTGCTTTTCAGTTTTCTTCTTGATACCTCCATCGTTGTGTTATGCCCCCCACCCTCTCTCTCTCTCTCTCTCTCTCTCTCTCTCTCTCTCTCTCTCTCTCTCTCTCTCTCTCGGTTGGTGTGCTTTGGTCTTTCGCGCATTTAATCTCGATGACCATTCTGAACTTATTTCTTAATTATCCTGCACTGCTGATCTCTTCCTCTCTCCCTCGCTCCCCCCCCCCCCTCTCTCTCTCTCTCTCTCTCTCTCTCTCTCTCTCTCTCTCTCTCTCTCTCTCTCTGGGGCTTTTTTTACTTTTCTTGTGTTAAACTATTAAATGCCATTTTTGTTTTTACCTACATCCTTGTGTTAGCTCCCGCTACCCCCCTAACTCTCTCTCTCTCTCTCTCTCTCTCTCTCTCTGTCTCTCTCTCTCTCTCTCTCTCTGTCTCTCTCTCTCTCTCTCTCTCTGTCTCTCTCTCTCTCTCTGTCTCTCTCTGTCTGTCTCTCTCTCTCTCTCTCTCTCTCTCTCTCTCTCCCTCTCTCTCTCTCTCTCTCTCTCTCTCTCTCTCTCTCTCCTCTCTGAAATTGTCCACCTAGGATTTCGGCCGGCCCTGTGTAACCAGCGCAATATCTAACCTAGCAGATTATTTTACAACAGAGAATCAGTTTAAGGTGACACCGGCTACAACTTGTTCAGGCACTGGAAATCGGCCAACCAGCCAACCTGTTTTGTGTGACAGTGAAGTGGTTCGTGCGGAGGGGAAGGGTGGGGTGTGTGCTGATCTTGCCGGTGACAGTCCAACATATGTGTTGTCAAGTGAGCACGTGAGACACGCAGCAGAGAGTAAAACCATTTTATCTCGTGTCCAGAATGCCACTTTATTCTCCGTGTTTATGACACAAGCGTGTGACGCTCATGACACGATTTGCATGAATGAGAAATCGAGTGTGACTGATTGTAGAGATGAAGGTTTTGAAAATGATGTAATGGTGTCAGAAGAAAGCACAGATTCCCCTTTTTGTTTAACCATTGTTTCTAATGCATGTAAACATGATTTGATGAAGGATGACTATTTGACTACAAAGGAAGATTATGGGAAATACTCAGTTGATGACGATGTTATGTATATGACTGTAGATAATATGTCCAATACTGCATATGAGAAAGATGTTATGAGGGCATTAGATACTGTAGGCAGAGGGGGAGAGTGTGCTAAAGATAGGATAATGGAAAGGCTAGGGTGCAGCGATAACATGATAAGGAAAGGGAATGGGAATAGAGAGGATAAGACAGGGGGAGAAAGTGGGAGTAGGAGTGACATGACAAGGAAAGGGAATGGGAACAGAGAGGATAAGACAGGGGGAGAAAGTGGGAGTAGGAGTGACATGGCAAGGGAAGGGAGAGGGAGTAATGACTATTTGGCTGGTGAAATGGAAGAAAAGGATAACAATAATCAACTGGATGGGAATGGAGCTGGGATGGATGATACGTTTAGTTCAACGAGTTCTGTAAATATGAGTACATGTTTGGATAAAATGTCTTTTCTTCATTGGAATGTGTGTGGATTGCTTTCAAAACTTGAGGATGCAGATTTTGTTGAGTTCATTTCTTCATTCGACTTCGTATGTCTTGTAGAAACTTTTCTTGAAAAGTTTGAGTCTAGTTTATTTAAAGAGCATGCGTTATTTGTAAAACCAGCTGTTAAGCTGGCACGACATGGGAGGTGTTCGGGAGGCATTGTCTGTCTTGTACGTAAAGCTCTAGTTCCCCACATACGATATATTGATGATGACAGTGATTTTTTTATGTATTTTGTATTAGATAAAGAATTCTTTCATTTTCATAAAAAACATTCTGCTTGTTTGCACGTATATACCTCCTGAAAATTCACCATATTATTCTGCATACGATTGTGATAATGGCATTAGTATACTTGAAGAAAGTGTTGTTGACAAGATGTTTTTGTTTGATGATGCTCATATAATACTGTGTGGTGATTTGAATGCAAGGACTTCCGATTGTTCCCCTGACTACCTTGATGAAAGCAGATTGCATGACAATTATACAAAACGTTCTATAGACCAGAAGAAAAGAATGTCCCATGATACAGTAATGAATTCTTACGGTAAGAAATTGCTGGACCTCAGTACGGCTTTGGGACTATGTATTTTAAATGGTTTATGTCACGGTGATGAAAATGGTCAGTATACATATATAGCCGATCAAGGGTGCAGTGTGAATGATTATTTCTTAACTTCCACATCTTTCTTTGATAGTGCGTGTGAGTTTATGACTCTAAGTGTCCTTGACAGATTAGAATCAGATCACCTGCCTCTTTTGTTGTGCTTTAATAATCAAACACGTATTACTTCCATTAGGAATTTTGTGAATAAGAGTGAAGACATGTTCATTGATAAATATAAATGGAATTTATCATATGCGCAGACATTTTGTGACTCAATGAACTCGAATAAAGTAAAAGAAGAGTTAGAAGTTGCCACAGACTTAATCAATGTTGATGTTAACTTAGCAATAGATAGTTTTAACCAGATTGTTAAAGATCAGGCAGGACATATGAGGAAACGAATAACGATAAATAAGCAGTCAAGCAAAAGATGGTTTGACCACGAATGCAAATCAAACAAAGGAAAAGTGAAAAGACTCCATAGATTGTTTAAGCGTTCACTGGATAAAAATGACCGAATTAGATTTTGTATAGCTAGAAGAGAATACAAAAACATGATTATGAGGAAGAAGGAGGAACGAAATGAATCAATGTTAAAGGAACTGCTTGATTCTGTTAAATGCCAGAAGACATTTTGGGAAACGGTTAAGAAATTCTCTCATAAAAAAATACAACCACAAAATAACATATCCATTGATCAGTGGTTTGGTCATTTTAAGATATTATTAGATAGAGAAACACATGATTTTCCAGATGATGATACAGTAGAGGATGGTGATGAGATATATGACAGACCAATATCTAGGGACGAGGTAATGATAGCAGTTAGAAAGCTGAAGAACAGTAAATCGGCTGGACCTGATGATTTAATTGGAGAGTTCTTTAAAAACGCAGGAGAGCCAGTGTTAATGTTTTTAGTAAAATTATTTAACCATTTATTCAATAATGGCATCTACCCGGATGACTGGACTGAGTCAACTATTATACCACTTTTTAAGAAAGGCGAGGTCAATAACATGAACAACTACAGAGGTATATCATTGTGTAATATAAGTAGTAAGTTATATAGCTCAATAATCAACAGCAGATTACAAGAGTGGGTAAATTTAAATAACATAACTGGGGAACATCAAGCAGGCTTTAAGAAGGACTACTGTACGATAGATCATGTATTTACATTGCTAGCTGCCATTCAGAAACAGTTTGCAAAGAATCAAAAGTTGTACGTTGCATTTGTAGATTTCGAGAAAGCTTTCGACTCCATTTCTAGAAATTTGCTATGGCCTGTGTTGCTAAAAAATAGAGTCAGTGGTAAATTATACAGATGTATTAAGAGTATGTAAAGAGATGTAAAGGCTAGGGTAAGAAGTGGGGGTAAGTTATCAGAAGTTGTGAATTGCACAAGGGGAGTAAAGCAAGGTGATGTTTGCAGCCCGATTCTCTTTTCGTTGTTCGTCAACGAACTTGCACTAGAAATTATAGAAAATGGCAAACATGGTGTGTCCTTTGATTTGATAGAATTGTTCATATTACTCTTTGCGGATGATATTATCTTGTTATCAATATCAGTTGTTGGTCTACAAAGACAGTTGAATAGTTTGTATGCAGCTGCAATGAGACTGGAACTAAAAGTGAATATGGAGAAAACAAATATCATTGTTTTTCGCAAGGGTGGGTATCTGGCTAGACATGAACAATGGATGTATGGAAATGAGCCAGTAAAAGTAGTAAACGTGTATAAGTATCTGGGTATATTCTTTTCAACCAGGTTGAGTTTTACCTATGCATGTAGAGATATAGTTAATAGAGCAAAAAGAGCTGTTCTAATTATACTTAAGGTAATGTATAAGCTTGACTGTAGTTCGTTTAATATATTTAAAAAGTTATTTGATTCACAAGTTCAATCAATTTTACAATATGGGGCTGAAATATGGGCGTTCGAAAGCAGCAATGTTATTGAAAAGCTGCATTTGTTTGCCATGAAACGCTTTTTGAACGTCGACAGTCGTACTCCTAATGATTTGGTATATGGAGAAATGGGGAGATATCCTATCTATTTAAACTCGTACGTTAAATGCATCAGTTATTGGCTAAAATTGACAAGGATGGAAAATTACAAGTTACCATTTAAAGCGTATAAAGTGTTATATGATCTTGATATTAATGGAAAGAAGACTTGGGCCACAAATGTTCGTAAGTGCCTATATTCTTATGGTTTTGCTTTTGTATGGGACAACCAAGGTGTCGAAAATATTGCAGCCTTTATCAAATGCTTTAAACAAAGAATCATCGACTGCAGGTGGCAAGACTGGCAGAGTCACATGCACACCAGTGACCGATTTGCTGAATATAGGGCATTTAAGACAACAAATCTTGTGGAACCATATGTTGAAATTGTTATGAATAGATATGTTAAAAGTGCTCTTACAAAACTTAGATTTGGTGTGTCAGATATAGCCAGCCACCGATTTAGATACAGTGGAAAAGCAGATGAAGTTATGTGTCGCTTGTGTCATGTTTCTAAGGAAGATGCCATTCATATTATTTTTTGTTGCCCTGTTCTTCATGATTTGAGGATAAAATATATGCAGCCCAAGTATTATAATGACCCATGCCAGTTCAGGTTTAATCTGCTTATGGCATGTAGAAATGAGAGTGTGTTATCTAATGTAGCACTATTCACTTATAAAGCTTTAAAACGTTTGTGTACTGCTTCAACATAAAAGTGCTATGAATGGACCACATACAACTGACATTTCTTTGTGTGTGTGTTTGTGGTTTTTTTTTGTTTGTTTTTTTTTTCTTTGTTTTGTTTTGTTATGCTTTACTTTATTTTTGTTTAGTGCATGACAAATGCTTTATGACCAGTGGCTAAATTGCATGTTATGTACGTATATACATGTGTGTGCGTGTGAGATCATATGAGTCGGTGAACGACCATCCCCTTCAGATAGGGGCCCAGGCCTAAAATCTGAATAAGCATTCGCATTCGCATTCGCATTCGCATTCTCTCTCTCTCTCTCTCTCTCTCTCTCTCTCTCTCTCTCATCTCTCTCTCTCTCTCTTCTGTCTCTCTCTCTCTGGGGCTTTTTTTTTACTTTTCTTGTGTTAAACTATTAAATGCCATTTTTGTTTTTACCTACATCCTTGTGTTAGCTCCCGCTACCCCCCTAACTCTCTCTCGGTTGGTGTGCTTTAGTCTTTCGCGCATTTAATCTCGATGACCATTCTGAACTTATTTCTTAATTATCCTGAACTGCTGATCTCTTCCTCTCTCCCTCCCTCTCTCTCTCTCTCTCTCTCTCTCTCTCTCTCTCTCTCTCTCTCTCTCTCTCTCTCTCTCTCTGGGACTTTCTTTCTTTTCTTGTGTCAAACTATTGGATGCCCTTTTTGTTTTTATTTCTGAATTATCTATACTACTAATTTTGTTTTTAAAGAAATGTATGAAGCACAATGTTGGAACGATTTTGAAACTATATTTTTACAATGATCTTGAAAATCATGTGGACACACATGACACATAGTTGACACAAGAAACGGCAGCACAGAGATGTGTATTTATAGAGGACATTTGGACACACAAAAAAGACCTTGGTACAATGCTACGTAACCATAAGAAAATTCGCAGCATCAGGGTTGGCCTCTCTGGGTGTGGTGTTGATGGTTCGGAGATTCACGGAATCATAGGGTTTTGCCTCTGGTTTTGTTTTCGATGGTAGAGGAGGATAAAACTGAAACACTAGGAAAATCCCTCTATGCTTTGAAAGGCATTTTCATAATGCTTCTGAAATTGTTAAAGACATACAAGGACATACATGATTATTATCATTATCATTGTTGCTGTCGTCGTCGTCGTCGTCGTTGTCGTCGCTGTCGTCATTATAGTTGCTGTGCTGCTGTTGATGTGAAATTTGTCACCCTTTTATTGATCTTAAGAGAAATGTTACATTTTGGTGGACAGAGCAGCGGGAAGAAGCATCATAAATCAAAATGCTCAATTACGCACATTCATACCGACATCTACCTTGCCCCCCCCCCCCCCCCTTCCCCATCCTATCTCCTGCCCTCCCCCCCTCCCTGTTCCGTCTGTTCTCCCCTCGTCCGTCTTCTCTTCTCCTACCCCATTCCACCCCCCCCCCCCCACGCCCCCCCCCCTCCCCACCCCCCAGCAGCAGCTAGCACCCTGCGACAATGGGGCGGACAGGAAGGATGCCCACCTTCCTTCCCGGAAGACTCCGCGCGGCATCTGGCAGTGACCTCACTGCTATGTCTGCTACTTGGAGCGGAGCGGCCTGCCAGCCAGCCAGGAAATGACGTCAGTGAAATGGCGACCTGAACTTAACAAAAAAAAAAAACAAAAAAAAAACAACATTTATAGGGGTTGGGGCTGCAGTGGAAATGGAAACAGAACAAATGAGCTGATACATCGGACTCTGGCTGTTACAGCGACGAAAACAAGAGCAGGGGCGGATACAAGAAGGGAATGGGGGGGGGGGGGGTAAAAGTGTCTAGGCTCCTGTCTTTGAAGGATGTCGGTGTGGTACGGTCCAATTCCCAGCATGTGCTGGAGTCCCAGACCCCCCAAACCCTGTCCGTGTCCTTTGGGGGAAGAAGGGTCGGAACTTGGTCATTATCCCAGGGTGTGAGGATTGTATTTGGTTAGCCAGAGTCCGCTTCCCCTGCTGGGGATTGTCAGGTTGTGCCCCCCTGCTGTGGCCAGTAAGGTTGTGGGCCCTTACGGCGGTAGCCAGGTTGTAACTTTCTGTGTCGAGTCTTGTAAATGAAAGGAGTGAAGTTAGCCCACCGCCTCCCTCGTTCCTCTTACCCCCCTCCCCCCCCCCCCTCTCTCTCTCTAACTCAATATCTCTATATCACTCTCTGAATCTCTATCTCTATTTCTCTCTCTCTAACTCAACTCTCTAACTCTCAACTCCTCTCTCTCTCTCTCTCTCTCTCTCTCTCTCTCTCTCTCTCTCTCTCTTTTTCTCTACATGTATAAGTATCTTGGTATAACACTGACTACAAGATTATCTTTCCAACCAACTATGTGTGACCTAGCAAACAGAGCAAAGAAAGGATTAACTGCTATCAACAGAATGCTATGGTCAGTAGGTGAACATTCTCCTGGTATTTTCATTAAGCTATTCGATTGCCAAATACAACCTATCTTAACTTATGGAGCAGAGATTTGGGGACTGTCATCTAACCAGGAACAAATTGAAAGGGTGCACTTAGCTGCTATTAAAAGATTTCTTGGTGTAAGTTTAAAAGCTCCTAGGCACTTAGTGTACGGCGAATCTGGAAGACACCCTCTTTATGTTAATACTTATGCAAAATGCATCAGATTTTGGCTTCGTGTTGCTTGTATGGATAATAACAGACTCCCAAAGAAAGCCTATGATATGTTGCTCAATCTGCAGAATCAAAATTATATTACCTGGACGACTAATGTTTGCTATGTTCTTTATAGATTCGGGTTTGGAATTGTATGGGAAATGCAAAGTGTTGGTAATGTGAAAGCTTTTATTGTAGAATTTAAGAAACGTTTAAGTGATTGTTACATCCAAGACTGGCATTCAGTTATTGAATCGCATGAGTTGTACGATGTTTATCGGTCATATAACCAGTCTCTTGTTCGAAGTCCCTACCTCTTTGTAATTAAACATGTTAACATCCGCAGGTTACTTTCAAGGTTTCGGTTAGGAATGTCGCCTTTACGATGCCACTTTTTACGATATACTGATCGCAATAGAAACCATGACATTTTCTGTCCACACTGTAAGGAAGCACCGGAAACTGAGCTTCATTTTCTACTGGTTTGTCCTTTATACGAGAAGTTGCGCCTTGAGTTGATTCCAGCTAAATATTACAGACACCCTTCTCTATTCAAAATATCCATGTTGTTAGCCTGTTCTATTGAGACCACTATTACGAGTGTTGGTAATTTCATTTATAGAGCTATGGCTGTTAGGAACGGAATAATTAATGCTGCAGTTGCTTCATGAATGTCTTCTTTGTTAACTGTGAACACCATTCAGCTGCGTTTTCGTTAAGAGTAGCTTGTACCGATTTATTTTGACCTTGTTCACTCACTTTGATATGGGCCTGTGGCCTGTCAAATAAAATATTCTGAGTTCTGAGTTCTGAGTTCTCTCTCTTTCTTTCTCTCTCTCTCTCTCTCTCTCTCTCTCTCTCTCTCTCTCTCTCTCTCTCTCTCTCTCTGCTCTGCTCTCCTCTCCTCCCTCTCCTCCCCCCCTCCTCCCCAGTGTGAAGAACCAATACAGGAAGTGCCCTCAAATGGAGTTCAGACAAACAGATCAGGGGACTTAGCTTCGCGCAGCAAAGCTGGAAACGTCATTTCCTCTCAACACCTCACGCAGGTTGTCCCCCTTTCCTCTCCTTTTTTTTTCTTTTTTTTTTTTTCTTTGTTTATTTGTGTTTGTCGTGGTGGTTTTGTCGGTGTTATCAACGCCTCCTTTCTTCCCCTTTTCCCCCCTGCCAGTCTGACTTGCCTCTCCTGCCATCGGTTGAAGTCAGCTCTGTGCCCCACTTGTCTGTGTCTGTCCTGACTACCCCCACCTCCCTGAACTGCTGTCTGTACGGTCTGTGGATCTGTTGGGGCTAGCTCTGTCAGCTCTGTGGTTCTCCTCAACACACGGGATGGGTCAAGTTCTTGACTGTTTCATCAGTAGCAGGAAACGGCCATCATTCTTTGAGTTGTTGGCTGTGTGAACATGTCTTGTACAGGACGTCGATGTGAGGATTGCCAGGAACTCGGTCAGAACAAACAGATCCCTTGTCTTCTGGAACGTCGGTGCTGGTGACTTCCCCAAGTACCATGTTGTTCTTGTTACTGTCATCATCATCATCATCATCATCATCACCATCATCATCATCATCACCATCATCATCATCATCATCATCATCATCATCACTATCGGTGATGGTGGTTGTGGTGGTATTTTGCTGTTCTTGTGAACATTTTCTTTTCATCTGATTGACCTGAAACGGCGCTTTACATTTTGGGTGATCAGAAAGGAAGGGGTGGCATCATGGATAAAAAAAATCCCGATCACACACCTTACCCATAGTGACCTTAACCACCACCCCCAACCTCCCTCTTCCCCCCCCCCCCTTGTCACCCCTTCCCCCTTTCCCCCAACTCGTCCACACTCCCACGTTGCAGCCAGCACCCTTCAAAAGCAGGGCGGACAAGGAGGGGTGGACTCCCTCCTTCACAGAAGACTGTATGGTGTCTGGCGGTGAATTACTGTTGTGACTGCTCCATGGAGACTGTACGGTGTCTGGCGGTGACCTCACTGCTATGACTGCTCCATGGAGACTGTACGGTGTCTGGCGGTGACTGTTGTGACTGCTCCATGGAGACTGTACGGTGTCTGGCGGTGACTGTTGTGACTGCTCCATGGAGACTGTGCGGTGTCTGGCGGTGACTGCTGTGACTGCTCCATGGAGACTGTACGGTGTCTGGCGGTGACCTCACTGCCGTGACTGCTCCATGGAGACTGCATGGTGTCTGGCGGTGACTGCTGTGACTGCTCCATGGAGACTGTAAGGTGTCTGGCGGTGACTGCTGTGACTGCTCCATGAAGACTGTACGGTGTCTGGCGGTGACTGTTGTGACTGCTCCATGGAGACTGCACGGTGTCTGGCGGTGACCTCACTGCTGTGACTGCTCCATGGAGACTGCACGGTGTCTGGCGGTGACCTCACTGCTGTGACTGCTCCATGGAGACTGTACGGTGTCTGGCGGTGACCTCACTGCTGTGACTGCTCCATGGAGACTGTACGGTGTCTGGCGGTGACCTCACTGCTGTGACTGCTCCATGGAGACTGTACGGTGTCTGGCGGTGACCTCACTGCTGTGACTGCTCCATGGAGACTGTACGGTGTCTGGCGGTGACCTCACTGCTGTGACTGCTCCATGGAGACTGTACGGTGTCTGGCGGTGACCTCACTGCTGTGACTGCTGCATTGAGACTGCACGGTGTCTGGCGGTGACCTCACTGCTGTGACTGCTCCATGGAACGTAGTGGCCGTCAGCCAGGCAGGAAATGTCCGTGTGAAATAGACGGCGACCTGAACCCCAAGAAGCCGATCTCAGGTGGGGCGGGGGGTGTGGGGGGTGTGGTTGAAGCTGCATTGGAAATGCCAACAGAATAGTAGAGCTGATAGCAGCAGATTGTGCCTCTCAGAGGGAAGTAAACAAGAGCAGGGCAGGATGCAGGGAGGGTGTCAGTGTGATGTGCCTGTCCACCTTGTACTAGAGTCCTGAACCCCCCAGACCCTGTCCCCGTCCGTTAGGGAGGGTAGGGCTGTAACGAGATCATTATTCCAGGGTGTGAGGATAGTATTGGTTAGCCGGAACCTGTCCTCCCCACCCCCCACCCCCCCTCCCTCTTCCTCCCCATTCCCAGTGGTGATAGTCCGTTTGTATCTTCTGCTGCAGCTAATCGGGGAGTATCCCTTGGTGGTGCTAGTCAGGTTGGAAGTTTCTCTTGTGGGTCTTGCTGATGAAATGATATTCTCCCCCTTGCTCCTTTCTCACTTTCCCTCTCCACTCTCTGTCTCTCTGTCTCTGTCTCTGTCTCTGTCTCTCTGTCTCTCTCTCTCTTCTCTCTCTCTCTCTCTCTCTCTCTCTCTCTCTCTCTCTCTCTCTCTCCACCGTACTTCACGTTACACCTCTGTCTCTCCATGTCCGTCTGTGGCTCTGTCTTTCTGTCTGTCCGTTTCTCTCTCTCTCTCTCTCTCTCTCTCTCTCTCTCTCTCTCTCTCTCTCTCTCTCTCTCTCTCCTTCTCTCATTGTGAAGTATCGATACAGTAAGTGCCATGAAAAACATCGGTGGTGGTTCCCTGGATTTGGGCTTCAAGAAGCCAGGCTGCACACGTCATTTCATCTGATCATGGCAAGAGGCTTGTCTCCCTTTACTTCGTTGTCGTCGCTGTGTTGGTTTCTGAACGCCTTCTTTCCTCCCACTTTTCCCTAGCAGTCTAATCTGCCTGACCCGCAATCTGTTGATCTGTCGGAGTCTGCTCTGTAATTCTTGTCAACATATGGGAGGGGTCAGGTTCTCACTGTTTTCAAGAGAAGAAAAGAACTGCGGACCTCTGTTATATTATGTGCCAGCATGTTTTGTGAAGGACTGCTATACATTTGTGCACACTGTGGATGTCGTGTTGTTTAACGTCTAACAGGAGGAAATTAATGGACAAACAGATATGACTAGTCACTTCTTTCAAACTGAAATAGTAACTTGTTTCAACCTTATAACTTGCGTTTAGTTTGGTCAGCATTCTTCTCAAACGGTTCTCCAATCACACGTGTCGATTTAAAGGTGGGATTTTTTTATTTCCTGTCGGATAGTCGCCCTGTATCGGAGAGCCGTTCATTGGTTGTGTTTAATATCCCTTCTGTCCTTCAGAACCAAGGTCAATTTGCCTGAAGACCTCAGCCTGGATGACATCTTCCTGTCGCTTTGTTTGTTTGTTTGTTTGTGCCATCACACACAGTAATCCCTTTAAAAGGACCTAACATGAACAGACCGGCTACAGTTTGAGTGTCATTGACTGGACAACATCCGGATCAATTGAGGCTTTCTTTTCTTCCTCACGTCATTGACTGAACAACATGCAAATCCATTCTGCTTTTCTTTTCTACTAAACGTCATTGACTGGTCAACGTCCAAATCCATTTTGCTTTTCTTTCCTACTTCACGTCATTGACTGGACAACGTCCAAATCCATTCTGCTTTTCTTTTCTACTTCACGTCATTGACTGGACAACGTCCAAATCCATTCTGCTTTTCTTTTCTACTTCACGTCATTGACTGGACATCATGCGAATCCATAGTGCTTTTTTTCTACGTCATTGATTGGACAACATGCAAATCCATTGTGGTATTCTTTTCTACGTCATTGACTGGACAACATGCAAATCCATTGTGGTTTTCTTTTCTACGTTATGGACTGGACAACATCCAAATCCATTGTGCTTTTTTACGTCATTGACTGGACAACATCCAAATCCATTGTGCTTTTTTACGCCATTGACTGGACAGCATCCAAATCCATTGTGCTTTTTTTACGTCATTGACTGGACAACACGCAGATCCATTGTGCTTTTTTTTCTACGTCATTGATTGGACAACATCCAAATCCATTGTACTTTTCTTTTCTACGTCATTGACTGGACAGCATCGAAATCCGTTGTGGTTTTGTTTTCTTCCTCACGCCATTGACTGGACAACACCCGGATCCGTTATTTTCTTCCTTCCTAATTCACCTCAACGTCAGTTGGTTACCAAGACTCTAAAGCGGAGATGACGGCTGCTACACTGTGCAAAGCTACTTTATCCGATACAGCTGTAAAGTCACAGTGTTTCCACCCATAATTTCCGGATTTTTGTCTTCATCGGTTGAATACATGGGGGCCGCGTCTCGTGCCCTGCCACACCCAAAGTATACCTTAGCAGTGCTCGAGTGTTGACTCGTACCGTTTACTCACAGTGTTTGGCGTATTGCAATGTGTTCGCCATGACGTACGGCAACCTCTTGCTGCCTCTGGCTGTGTGGGAATATTGTCTGGCTCCGTCCTGGTTTTATCGTGCAGATAGAATGCTCCCACTTGGATCAAACGAACAAGTTCATCATTGCAAGCCGCACCTGTGGGCATCTGAATTCCTTTGTCCGCTTGAATCTTCACGCCTTGATTCTCTTGGAATCTTCACGCCTTGATCTCTTGGAATCTGCACGCCTTTATCTCTTGAAATCTGCACGCCTTGATCTCTTGGAATTTGCACGCCTTTATCTCTTGAAATCTGCACGCCTTTATGTCTTGGAATCTGGACGCCTATATCTCTTGGAATAATTATGTACACCTGTATCTGCTGGAATCTGCACACCTTTATCTGCTGGAATCTGCACTCCTTTATATGCTGGAATCTGCACTCTTTTGTACGCTGCAATCTGCACACCTTTACCTGTTGGAATCTGCACTCTTTTATATTTTAGAATCTGCACTCCCTTATCTGTCTGAATCTGCATACCTTTACCTGCTGGAATCTGCCCTCCTTTATATCTTAGAATCTGCACTCCCTTATCTGTTTGAATCTGCACACCTTTATCTGTTGGAATCTGCACCCCTTTATCTACTGGAATCTGCACTCCTTTATATCTTTGAATCTGCTCTGCCTTATCTGTTGGAATCTGTACTCCTCTATGTGGTGCAATCTGCGCTCTATTGTCTGTGGGAATCTGCACTTTTTTTATCTCTTGTAACCTTCACTTCTTTCTCTCTTGGAATCTGGACTCTTTTATGATCTGTTAATCCATCTCATGGAATTTGAACTCCTTTATTTCTTAGACGCTTGTGAGGACGAGTTGTCACAAAGTAAGCCCACGCGGAACAAGCAGCCGCTGTTCCTTGTTCCGTGAGGGATTTTTCCCATAGGAGATTACAATGAGCGGATAAGTGATATCTCTTTTAAACTCCACGACGACCTTAAAGGTGCAGCCCCTGTTGAATGTGAAAAACTGTCAGAGTGTGGGTCTGACGTGTGACATGCTGGTTCTTTTTGCCTTGTCCACTGTTGCCATTGGGGAGACGAAGGATCCCCATCAATGTATTGTGTGTGCATTGTGGTAATGTAGAGATGTGATAAGAACCCCAGGAATCTAATCCTCTTGGCCTGTTGCAGTGTTGCGATGCAACACATTGCATGAAGTCTTTGTTTTTGCCCCCCCCCCCCCCCCTCCGATCCCTTTCCCTCACCCCTAGGTTACTTTCGTTTTAAAGTAATATATTCTATCACTGTGATGATGTGGGTTTTTTTTCTTACCGGGGAATAGTCTGTGCGTTGTTTTTTAGTGTCGCCACGCTTGCGGTGTGTATAACTGATGTCATCTTGCTGTCCTGTGCTGTTGTATAATACGCTGGGATGACAGGCCCTTAGATGTCCCTTTGAACTCGGTGTGCTTATTGTTGTTTATGGTTGAACCCGATGTGTTTATCGTTGTTCATGGCTGTTTATTTCCCGGCCCACCGCACAAGGCTGTAACAGGGGTGGCGAGAGGGGTGGGAGGGGAGGTGAAGGTACGGAGGGGAAGTATGAGCACCTATCGCATGGCTCTAAACAAAATTTCTGTGGCGTCGCGAATAGAAATGATATATAGGAAGTGAAATGGAATGAGGCCGTGACATGGATGTGTGGCCGGTACGCGCCAGCCAGTTGATATCCATTCTGACCACTCTGGCTCTCGCTACAGCGGACAAACCCAGCTAAGGTCCACTTTTTTCCCTGTGTCAGAGCAAGGCTGGAAACGTTCAGTCGCGCGGTCGCTCGAAGCGAACGCCAGTGCGGGTGGACGACAGGATTCAGAACTGTCCACTCCGTCAGGCCACCCGGGAAGTTGCTGTGAACCGAGAGTTTTTTTGTTTTGTTTTTTTTAACTGAGAGGTCTGATTTTGATCTGCGATGGCTGTCAGCTTCATCATTCTTCGGTGCGCTGAAACTGACCCAGCATGATTCTACTGGCACCACAGACACAGCTGTTTGTAGATCTCAGTAGGTTAATATAATCCTGCTGGCACCGCAGACTCAGTTATTTGTAGATTACAGTGTGGTTAGTATAATCTGCTGGCAGCAAAGACTCAGTTATTTGTAGATTACAGTATAGTTAGTATAATACTGCTGGCACCAAAGACTCAGTTATTTGTAGATTACAGTATAGTTAGTATAATACTGCTGGCGCCACAGACTGTTATTTGTAGATTACAGTATAGTTAGAACAACACTGCTGGCGCCACTGACACAGTCATATGTACATATGCAGTTAGTACAATCCTGGGGCACCACAGACACAGTCATATGTACATAAACAGTTAGTACAATCCTGCTGGCACCATAGACACAGCAGTTTGCAGATGTGCAGTTGCTAAGTGGTTGCCGTCATGCCAAGAATTGTTGTACGTGTTGTCATGAATGCATTGAATATGAAACGCAAGTGAATCATGTGTATCACTTTGCCATTGAAATGTTCACTCTAGTAAGAGAACATGAAAACATGAGTATAATCGTTTAACAAACAAACAAAAGTTTCAAAACAATATCAGACGTGAGGAGAGAAAGGGGGCGATATAAATGACTGTAGAGGACCTTGAAGAACAGGAACACGTCATTCTGGCCATAGCACTACTTAGTGCCAAGATGAAATGCACAGCCATGATCTCTCACTGAGCTGCTGAACTCCATTTGGTGTCCATTTTATGCTTCCTATCCGTTGAAAAAAAAAAAAAAAAGCGGCACTACCTTTGAAATTTCGGACTAGTGAACACATAGAAGGCTTGTGGGATTTTTTTTTTCGGGGGGGGATCCGGGCTACTGTTGAAATGATTGTACAGGGTGTGAGCGGGAAGGGCGTTTTGTTCAGTGCTGAATTTGCCTCATGCTGTCATCCTGAGGCCGGAGGATAGGATGTGCTTCTCGGAAAGGGGGAGAGGATGCGGATGAGAGACAGAGGGGTGGGGGGGGGGGGGGTGGAAGAGGGAAAAAGAGATGGAACGAGAAAGAAACATATAAAGGGTATCGGAAAAAGCGATCGTATTCAAACGTAAGCTCCTCTGTCTGTCTGTCTGTCTGTCTGTCTGTCTGTCTGTCTGTCTGTCTGTCTGTCTGTCTGTCTGTCTTCTCTCTCTCTCTCTCTCTCTCTCTCTCTCTCTCTCTCTCTCTCTCTCTCTCTCTCTGTACGAGTTTATGCGTGTGTGTTTGTCTCTTTTGCATAAACATGCGAGAGTTTGCGTGTATTTTAATATGTGTGTGACATGTGTTGACATGTGTGTGTGTGTGTGTGTGTGTGTGTGTGTGTGTGTGTGTGTGTGTGTGTGTGTTGGTGTGCCAGCACCTTCCGGCATATTTGCACACCTGTCCTTTTCAAACTCCTGACTAATAAAGCTTCAAAATGACAGGGAGATGGAAACATGGTCTCTAATTAGGTTGTTAACGACCCATAATTGCCAGTCTCCGCTAACGATCATCGCCCACTCTGGGTCCCAGGTCAGTTCGTCCGCTGAGCTGTATGACAACCCGAGCCCTGTCTGTGAACCCCTCCTCCTGTCCCTCGTAGTCGGCTCTTCGTCATCATGCATAGATCTGCCACTCCTTCAGGCTCGCTAGCTCCAGACCTTGACTCCTGCCGGGTAGTTTACGCACCTCCCACTCGTATGCTTTGGGCAGCAGGTAAAGGCGCCGTCACACACATTTCGTTTCAATGGCGACGTCGAGCATTGTCTCTAAACGTCTGCCCCTCGTTCGACGCCTTTGTGGTACGTAGTGGCTGCCGTGAAACCCGACATGTTGGGCCAGTATTATTTTTTCAAACTGAACAGTCTGTTTCAACAAGCAATTAAAGACAAAGTTTGGACAAATGTTTTAACATACTGAAGATACCAACTTGGTCAAGACACTTCGGTTAGTAACATTGAAAAGCGTGCGAGACGCCGCGGGCTGGGCAAAGTTCTGTCCGATATTCGAAAGAGTATTGACGTGTTGAAATTACAAATGCCTGATCAGTTGTGGATGTCATTTGGACATGGGCCTTCACACAAGTTCTCTTTGTTTTCAGGATGCCATTCAACCATCTGTACAGCGTGCGGCAAGTGTAGTATGATCCACTCCAGTGATTCCGATCGTGTGTAGTGATAATGAAGGAGACGACGACGAAGGTAAAAAAAAGGAGGAGGAGGAGGAGGAAGAGGAGTAAACGGAGAAGAAGACGAATGATCGTTTAAGGAGATGACTATA
>CM065721.1:15928858-15953858 GCA_033310375.1 Conus canariensis
TTCCCTCATCTGAATCGGACCCCTGATTACTGTTCGGGGGAGCGAGAGTGTCTTCAGGCCATAAACATCCGACAGCTTGCTAGATTCGAACTCTCGACCGTCACCTCCTTAGGCAAATAATGTGTTCATTGCAGTAATATGTGTGTGCGTCGCGTGCGTGCGTGATTGTGTGTGTGTGTGTGTGTGTGTGTGTGTGTGTGTGTGTGTGTGTGTGTGTGTGTGTGTTTCCTGTGTGACTCTGTGTTGCGAATTCACGATTGTTCAGTTATGTTCTTGGACTGTTGTATTTTCTATTTATCCTCCATATCCCTGAAGGAATTAAATTAAATCGAAGGAACTGACTTTGACAGGCACACAGAGTGGGAACGAAGACCGTCAAAAAAAAAACTGTATCATCATAGCAGACAAATAACATTTGTGCTCCACCCCCGCTCCCCACCCCCCATGCTCATCTACCCTTCCTCCCTTAACCCCGTTACCATATCCCAGCCCCCCTCCCTCCCGACTTGGTCCCCCCACTCGCCGACTTCCCTGTCTGTCCCTGGCGAAGAAATGTCCGTCAGTTGTAGCTGAAGTCATAGACACCCGTTGCTAGAGCGGAGAGGCCAGTTAGCAGTGGCGAATGTTGTGTGATATGAGGAAAAAGAAATCCTGTGGGCTGTGTCTGGGGTAAGGTTGAGTTCCCCCATGCAATAGAGGGACGATTGTACGCAGACATTTGGACATGAATGTCCGATGTGCTATGCTGCCCTCTCTCTCTCTCTCTCTCTCTCTCTCTCTCTCTCTCTCTCTCTCTCTCTCTCTCTGTACCAGGTAAATATTTAATTGAATCATCAATTAAATGAAAAATTAATATCAACAAAAGTAACTGTTTTTCGTACAGGCGGGTTTCTTGGAGCGCACAAACACTTGGTACTTGGTTGGCTCAGAAAAGAGAGTAGTCAACACATACAAATGTTTTGGAATATTTTTTCCCACAAATTTGAGCCTCTCATCCTCCTGTGGTGACCTGGCCGCACGGGTTTAAAAGGCGGTTGTTGTAACATTATCACACAATTATGACATCTCGTCTGTTGACATTTTTTGTTAACGTTTTTAGACTAGAGTGCAGCCAATGCTTGTATATGGGTCTGGACGAAAGAATAAAATTCATGGAGAAAGTGCATTTGTGTGTATTTGAACGCTTTCTAAGACTATCAATGCACTGATCTGTGGTGATGCTAGCAGCTGTCCGTTGTATGTAAATGCATATACTGACAAATACTGGATCAAACTGACACGGATGAATGAAAATGACCTCCGTTACGAAGTTTATCTGATGTTACTAAATTTGCATGGAAGAGGTAAAAAGAACTGGGTAACAAAGATTCGGTTAGCTTTGTTTAGATCTGGACATGTGTGAAAAAATCGAAGTGTTGAATCTGTTGACCAATTCATGAATCATTTTAGACCGGAATGAGAGATTGTTACTGGCAGTAGTGGGACAATCCCATAATTATGTTCAAGAGAAAGATTTACGATGTATAGATCATTCATCACGAATCACCAGGAACTGTATTTTCCAACTGACACAAACAGACATGTAAAGCCAGTGCTTGTCAAATTCAGGCTTAGAGTTAGTCTTAAATCGCTTTCATTTCAACACAAAATCGTAGAGATGCAGAATTAAACTTCCTTTTGGTTTGTGCTGTCAGCTCCTTACTGATCTTCGACGTGGTCTCGTACCACTCAAATATACAGAGAGCCAAGTGTTTTGGAATATCCGTTTTTGATGTCCTCAAAGATTCCAAAAATAATAAAACAGTTTGCGATATTTTCTTTACCTAGCATTTAAAATGAAGGGATGTAATTGTGAATGAGTCGACCTGCCAGAATGGAGACAACTCTGATTAAATGATGGTAGGGTATCCAAGGTCTGATTTAGAACTTTGTGTCTCTTCTTTTCCGATATGGTCTGTGTCGTTTGCCTCTTTTGTAATTTTTAACGTTGTTTCCTTGTTTTATTTTTCATTTCCTTTTTTTTAAATGTATTTGACACTTATTTTCAATTGTTCAGCCATTTGTTAAAGCTTAGATGCTAAATGAATAAACCTCTCTCTCTCATTCTTTGTCTTCTGTCTCGTCCTCTTTTTCTTCTTTCCCCCCCCCCCCCCCCCCCCCCGATAATTTCAGTTAATAATTATGAATATTTTTGTCTTGTTTCTCAGCATGGTACAGTTGTCTTTTTAGTGTCTTTGAAGGGGAAAAGGCTGGAGGCAAAGGGTGGAGGTACATGTAACAAGGGAGATTACCCCTGTGGAGAGGAAGCGGAAGGGGATTTGGGACTGTAGAGGTCGTCTGTTGATGCTCTGGAATGCTATCAGAGCCGTGGCTGTTCCTTGGATCAGAACACCAACTCCTTGCACTGAGGCAGAAAACTCCATCCAATCTTTGGGCACAGAACCGCCCATTTTTAGTGTTCAGATTATTGTCGTTTAATAAAACATTTCAGAATCCTGAGAACATGTGTGATTTTCACACTGCTATCAGAGAAAATAGGAATTTGTGGAGGAACCTTTTTACAATGGGTTGTAGCTCAGTTTGCTTGCATCATAGCTGGGATAATAGTGGAGATTAAAAAGGTATTAATTTTTCCACACTTTTTATGTTGGAATTGCATTGTGATTGCTGTTCGATTCGTCACGGATGATTAAATGTTGTTATTGGCTTCAGTTTGTGCTTCGCTTCTGTTACACGCTAAGGCGATGACTTCCTCAGTACAAGATAAGTGCAGTACTCTAGCTTGTAAGAGTTCGTTGTAGATCCTGTGGTAGGTGTTCGGCTTGTAGATGACAAAATACACCAGGCGGTATTGAAACGAAGAGGATCCTTTTATTTACAAATGTTGAAGAATATAGGAACAAAACAATCCACTGGCCTTCAGGTTCAATACGTCGTACAGGAACTCAATCGTACATGCAGCAGGCAATATTCTACTAATGGCAGCTTCTCGTCGACTAGACTCAAACTCAATGAAGACTCGAACACTTCTAGACTAGAACTCTTCAACAAATCTCATTTCTCTCTCCCTCTCTGTGGCACAGCTCTCATTCATTTATATGTTATCTAAAGAATATTCTCAAACACACTCGATTACTCTTATCTAGAAAATTCTGCAATCAGTAAGCTTAACCAATGAAATCGCGACGACCGTATGTGAATGTAATTCAGTCAGCTTCTACAACATTCTCGAACCTTCAATAATGCACTAGCCACTTACGGAAACCTGGTGAACATTCTAACATAACCTTGAATATTCCAATCGCATTATCAATCGATCCAAAAACAATACTGAACAATTAGGCATACGTTAACTTTCCAAATATTTTAAATAAATCAACAATAGCGCTACACTGACCGAAAATACAAAGATCTAAAAGCGATAAGTAAAAGGAGGCTGGCAACTCGTCATTATTGCTATGACGTCTTTCTCAAAACTTCCTCCTCTCTCGTGTCATTTTTTAAATTGTAACAGCTTCCTGTTTTACAGAAAAGTGTTCCCATTCTTATTTATTATCACCCAGGTTATAGTGATAGCATCACCCTGATGTTACTGGCTTGATGATGATGATTTATGTATTTTGTGAAGAAAACAGCGGACTGAACATATACAAACACGTTTGTTGTTTATATGCTGTAATGATCGCGCCACAGTTATGATGATAATGTTGATGATGGCATAAATGATGCTATTGATAATTTTACAAAATTAAGAGAGATTTAATGTAAAATGTTTAGTTAGAACTAGAAAAACAAAACATTTACAACCTACAATCGTGAGGACTGGCGTCAGACAAGGTTGCCTGCTTTCACCATTTCTATTTCTACTGGCCATCGACTGGATCATGAAGACCTCAACAGATCAGAGAAGACATGGGATCCAGTGGACACCCTGGACGCAGCTCAACGATTTGGACTTTGCCGACGACCTGGCACTACTTACGCACACTCAGCAGCAGATGCAGGAGAAGATAAGCAACGCAGCAGCCACATCAGCACAAGTAGGGCTCAGCATCCATAGAGGCAAGAGCAAGATTCTCAAGGCCAACGCTGTCAGCACCAACTCGATCATGCTGAACAGCGAGATGCTAGAGGAGGTAGAAGCCTTACCTACCTGGCCAGTGTCATCGACAAGCAGGGGGCACAGACTCCGACGTCAGAGCAAGGATCGGAAAGGCCAGGGCAGTGTTCGTACAGCTACGGAACATCTGGAGCTCCAAGGAACTGTCAATCAACACCTAAGTCAGGCTCTTCAACGCAAACAACAGGCAGTTCTATTGTACGGAGCGAAGACCTGGAGAACTACAGTCGCCACCACCAAGAAAGTGCAGGTGTTCATCAACAACTGCCTGCGCAAGATTCTCCGCAACCGGTGGCCAGACACCATCAACAACAACGAGCTCTGGGAGAGAACAAACCAGCTGCCCACAGAACAGGAAATCAAGAAACGACGTTGGGGCTGGATTGGACATACGCTGCGGAAGCCTGCAAGCAACATCACCAGACAAGCCCTAACATGGAACCCCAAGGAAAGCGAAAAAGAGGTCGACCAGGTGACCCAGGGACCTGGAAGCAGACATCAGGAACATGGGGATGACTTGGAACCAGCTGGAGAAAAGAGCCCAGGACAGAGATGCCTGGGGGGTCCATTGTTGGCGGCCTGTGCCCCAGGATGGGTAATAGGCGATGATGATGATGACAATCGTCGAAAACCATCAAGAAGAAACCCAAACTGTTTGAAAAATGAGCAGGTGATCTCATCCAGAACACAACTGAATAACTTTAAAATTCATTTCCGCCTAGTTTAGGAGATATGTGATTGTTCGTTTTCATTTTCATTGTCTTGAATGTTGTTTGTCTTGCCTGAAGAAGACCAAAGAGGTCGAAACGAGTCGTGTTTTGTCTTGTAATTTGTTTGTCTCATTCGTTCGGCGGAACAGTAAATCTTCTCTTTAAGTTCGTTGATTTTAAAATGATAAATGAATGAAGAGACAGATAAAAAAAATTGATTTCAAATTGTTCAGTTCTGTTGTTGGATTTTTGTGTTTCAAATCAGTCCTGCATATCTCTGAAAAGATCAATGATCAAACCTAAGCAATTCGAATTTGGCATGTGGACAGACAGAGCAAAACATTTGAGTATGACATGTGAACAGACACAGAGCCTAGAATTTGAATATGGCATATGGACAGATGGAGAGCGAAGACAAGGAAGATTTCAGAGAAAACCCATATGCGCCACAGCAGCCAATTAACCTCTCCCCCATGCAATATCTCTCCCACTTCTCCCCCACCCGGCTTTCCTACTTCTCTGTCCCTGCCTGGCGAACCATTCTTGTTAGGTGGCTCTAACTGAAGCTCTTGGTGCTGGCCGCCAGAGATGACTGGCCAGTTGGCAGTGATCATAGAGTGTAGTGTAATATGAGGACGCAGAAATCCTGCGGCTGTTTGCTTGGGGGTTGGGTGGAGTTTGTTTTGTGGATGAAGTATGTATGCGGAAATTGCAGGTCTTAGCGTTTATGCTCCAGTGCGTTGTGACACAGTATGCTCTCTCTCTCTCTCTCTCTCTCTCTCTCTCTCTCTCCACGCACGCACGCACGCACGCACGCACGCACCCCACACACACACACACACACACACACACACACACACACACACACACACACACACACACTCAATTGAATGTGATCGAATGTTGAGACCACTGGCGCATGTAGCTGTGTTTTGTAGAGAATAGGGAAAGCAAGGACGAAGGGGAGAGGGGGAGAGGGGCAAGTGGTGTTTGCAAATATGTCCGTGTGAGTGTGTGTGTGTGTGTGTGTGTGTGTGTGTGTGTGTGTGTGTGTGTGTGTGTGTGTGTGTGTGTGAGGCCACGAGCGGAGTCAGATGAAAGACGTGAGAGAATGGAAGAGATGGCAAGGGCAGAGAGGGGGGGGGGGGGGGGGGGGGGGGGGGGGGGGGGGGGCTTAATTCAATCACTGCAGAATGAAATGTCCAGAATTGCCCAGGTTCGCCAGAGACTTTACTGAAGACATCCGCAAACAAAACGGTCAAGATAACCTCATCCACGAGTGTGTTCTTGTCCGTTTGATTTTCCTTCAGCGAGTGTTTGGAAACAAAATTAACAGAATGATTCAAAGGCAGTCCCGTTTGTAGTTGTAAACGTAAAGGCCTGAGTGGCCCAAAGCACGTTTCCTGAGGAGTTTCAAAACATTCCTGCCGCTGACGTGTTGGGAAAAACTCGTTCCTTTCATGTGATGATGTGACCTGCCTCTGTCTGCTCGGCTGGCAAAGGTCAGACACATTATCATCACTCCCATTTCCTTTCATGTGATGATGTGACCTGCCTCTGTCTGCTCGGCTGGCAAAGGTCAGACACATTATCATCACTCCCATTTCCTTTCATGTGGTGATGTGACCTGCCTCTGTCTGCTCGGCTGGCAAAGGTCAGACACATTATCATCACTCCCATTTCCTTTCATGTGATGATGTGACCTGCCTCTGTCTGCTCGGCTGGCAAAGGTCAGACACATTATCATCACTCCCATTTCCTTTCATGTGATGATGTGACCTGCCTCTGTCTGCTCGGCTGGCAAAGGTCAGACACATCATCATCACTCCCATTTCCTTTCATGTGATGATGTGACCTGCCTCTGTCTGCTCGGCTGGCAAAGGTCAGACACATCATCATCACATGCACTCCCATTTCCTTTCATGTGATGATGTGACCTGCCTCTGTCTGCTCGGCTGGCAAAGGTCAGACACATCATCATCACTCCCATTTCCTTTCATGTGATGATGTGACCTGCCTCTGTCTGCTCGGCTGGCAAAGGTCAGACACATCATCATCACTCCCATTTCCTTTCATGTGATGATGTGACCTGCCTCTGTCTGCTCGGCTGGCAAAGGTCAGACACATCATCATCACTCCCATTTCCTTTCATGTGATGATGTGACCTGCCTCTGTCTGCTCGCTGGCAAAGGTCAGACACATCATCATCACTCCCATTTCCTTTCATGTGATGATGTGACCTGCCTCTGTCTGCTCGGCTGGCAAAGGTCAGACACATCATCATCACTCCCATTTCCTTTCATGTGATGATGTGACCTGCCTCTGTCTGCTCGGCTGGCAAAGGTCAGACACATCATCATCACTCCCATTTCCTTTCATGTGATGATGTGACCTGCCTCTGTCTGCTCGGCTGGCAAAGGTCAGACACATCATCATCACTCCCATTTCCTTTCATGTGATGATGTGACCTGCCTCTGTCTGCTCGGCTGGCAAAGGTCAGACACATCATCATCACTCCCATTTCCTTTCATGTGATGATGTGACCTGCCTCTGTCTGCTCGGCTGGCAAAGGTCAGACACATCATCATCACTCCCATTTCCTTTCATGTGATGATGTGACCTGCCTCTGTCTGCTCGGCTGGCAAAGGTCAGACACATTATCATCACTCCCATTTCCTTTCCTTTCCTCATTGTTCTCTCCCTGCCTCCCTCCCCCCCCCCCCCCTGCCCCTCTCCCTTCACCCTCACCCGCCCCCTGTTTCAACGAAGACTCAAACTCTTGTAGACTGCTTATTGAGATGAATGGCGGGCTGTTTCTCATCTCTATCTGATTTAAAGCAGACAGCGGCAAAGGGCGACGTTGGTCACAAGTTCAAGGTATTTGCTTCCAGTGGAAATCAGAACTGAACCTCCAGGTGACCATTACGATGGTCCAGAACAGAGATGTTTCTTCAAACCCTGCTCTCTCTCTCTCTCTCTCTCTCTCTCTCTCTCTCTCTCTCTCTCTCTCTCTCTCTGTCCTCTCCTCTCCTCATCTCCCTTCGTGTCCTCTCCTCTCCCCCTCTGTCTCTTCCTTCTGTCTCTTCCTTCTGTCTCCCTCCCTCGCTCCCTCGCTCTCTCCTCTCTCTCTCTCTCTCTTGTTGATCTGCCCTTTATCTCTCTCTCTTTCTCTCTCTCTCCCTCTCTCTCTCTCTCTCTCCCTCTCTCCCCTTTCTCTCTGTCTCTGTCTGTCTGTCTGTCAGTCTCTCTCTCTCTCTCTCTGACTGTCTGTCTCTGTCTGTCTGTCTGTCTCTGTCTGTCTTCACTTCTCTCTTCTCTCTCTCTCTCTCTCTCTCTCTCTCTCTCTCTCTCTCTCTCTGGTGGTCTGCCATCTCTCTCGTTCTCTTTCTTTCTCTATGTCTCTGTTTCTGTCTGTCTCTTTGTCTGTCTATCCGTCTGTCTGTTTCTCTCTCTCTCTCTCTCTCTCTCTCTTCTCCATCTCTGTCCTTGTCTTTCTGTCTGTCTGTCTTCTCTCACTCTCTCTCTCTCTCTCTCTCTCTCTCCTCTCTCTCTCTCTCTCTCTCTCTCTCTCTCTCTCTCTCTCCTCGGGGTGAGCTGTCGTCATCCAAGAGGAGAGGACACGTTTTCTTCAGCTCTGCGATTAATTAACGTTTTCGGTTAATTTCTCCAGTTGTCATCAGTACAGTCTCTCAGATCGGTGACAGTGTCAACATGCCACAGCAGCCCTCGATTTCAGAGTCGATGTGGCGGATTCGTCGCAATTTTTATTAGTTTTATGGCAAGAAGAGCCAGGTTTAAGCTGTCCATGTCGGTGCGCGTGTTAAAAGTACACACCCGTGTCACCGGTGTCATGGTAGGCTTGGTCCTCACCGCCTTTTTCTTCAGCGATCTTCTGCTCCGATGCGGCGACGTGGAGACGAACCCGGGCCAAAGTCGTCCAGCTCCAGCTCCACGAAGCAGTCCCGCCTGGCTCGTGATGGCTCTGTACGCCGTGCAAGTACGGACTCTTCCATGACACCTGACCCTGACCAAGCTCCAAGTAAACCCGAACCCACGAACCGTGACATCATGGCTGCCCTGAACTCGAGAAGCGACCAGATGGACGCCAAGCTGGACGCAGTCAAGCAGGAAGTCCATGATCTGAGGGAGGACTACGCGACCCTTCACAGTGAGATGAGGGAGCTGAAGAAAGAGGTGACAGAGCTACGGAAAGATAACGGGGATCTGCAGAAGAGTAACAACGACCTGCGTGAAAAGCTGGAAGATTGCGAGAGGCGTATAGACGACCTTGAGGGCCGTTCTAAGCGCAACAACCTGATTTTCTACGGCCTGCCCCGGAGAGACGGCGAAACCAACGCAGACTGTGAGGGCTTGGTGCAGGATCTTCTGACGGAGAAGCTGGATCTGACTGACGATGTGGAGTTTGACCGTGTGCACCGACTGAGTTCCAGACCTGACTCCCCAGTGATCGCCCGATGTGCCTTTTACAAGCAAAAGGTAAATATTCTTAAAGCTAAGGGTAAGCTGAAAGGTTCAGATGTATTCATTGGGGAAGACTTTTCAAAAGGGGTCAGGGACATTCGTCGAAGGCTGACTCCACGCTTGAAACGCGCTAAGCAGGACGGGAAAAGAGCCACGATGGTGTACAATTACCTTTTGATTGACGGTAAGAAGTTCTCCATCGACGCTCGTGACAGGCTCGTAGAACTTAAATAGGAAACCGGCCAGCCCTATTTTGATGTACATAAAATTGATCTCTGTGAGGGAACATTTCCAAAAGCAACACCGGTATCACCGTCCAGTGCAGCCCAGAATGACACTCAACGTGCACGTGGTTTTGGTGTTGATGGCAGTGAGAGTGTTTACCTGGATGACGAAGACTCCCTGTGTTTTCAACTTCTGTGTGTGTTTCTGTGAGTGATTATTGTGAACACAGGCGCTTGGAAGATGTAACTATCCATAAACATGACAAAAGCAGTTCGTTATCTTTTCTGCATTGGAATGTCAATGGCTTACTATCAAAATTAGAAGACAATGACTTTGTAAACTTTCTTCGGTCCTTCGATTTCATTTGTTTAGTAGAAACATTTACTGATGAATTTAAATCTGATGTATTCTCTGCATACAAACTGTTTTGTTTACCTGCGATAAAACTGACGATTAAAGGGAGACGATCTGGTGGAATTTTGTGTCTAGTTAAGAATATGTATGCGTCTTATGTCAAACAAGTTGAAATAAAATCTAATATTTTTGGTGCACTTATTATTAATAAAACATTGTTTGGTGTGGACAAAGATGTATTGTATGTATACTCATATGTGCCTCCAGAAGGCTCCCTTATTATACATATTTTGACTCTGAAAATGGAATTGCATTATTGGAAGACTATTTGTCCAGTTGTTTACTAGTTTACAAAGATGCATACGTATTGTTGTGCGGGGATTTGAACAGTAGAACGGGTAATGTTTCACATTATTGTCAAGGAGTATCAAGTATTTTCGATTTTCAACATGCAAGTCATCCAATCAACGCTAATCGATCATCTGAGGATTCTGTACTGAATAATTACGGCAAAATGATGTTGAATATGTGTACTGCACTGGATTTGTGTATTCTTAATGGTATGTGTCATGGCGACCGTCAAGGTTGCTACACGTACGTTTCAGACCATGGATGCAGTGTAAATGATTACTTTGTTATGTCGTGTGATTTGCTTGCATTATTATGTGATTCATGTGAGTTACGAGTGTCTGAGAGATTCGATTCGGATCATATGCCTGTGGAATTTCATTTGAGTTACGGCAGAGGTAATGTCAACTCGGAGATAAGTCCTGAACACAGTTTTACATTGGAAAGGTTTATATGGAATGAAGACCGTGCTGATGTGTTTATGAGTAATATTTCCACGCAACAGACTCAAGAAAAAATCAGATATGCAGTTAGTGTTATTGATGTCAATGTAAATGAGGCGTTGAATGTTTTCAACACCTGCATCAAAGATGCAGCACAGTGTATGAAGAAAGAAATAAGAATTAATAATTCGAAATCAAAAGATTGGTTTGATTCTGAATGTCATGACAATAAAAAGAAAGTCCGAAATTTATTTAGAAAATTTAAACGTACGCATGACGACAAAGATCGTGATTTCTATTGTAGGGCAAGACGCGAGTACAAACACTTGCAAAGGATTAAAAGGAAGCAATTTAACAACGCATTGCTGACAGAACTAATTGCATCTATGGAAAATCAGAAAGAATTTTGGAAGAATGTACATCGAATTTCATTAAAAAGAAAACAACCAGTGAACAGCATCAGTATTGAAACCTGGTACGAACATTTGAAGTCACTTCTAACGAAAGACGTAGATCCTAACAGCGGGTTACAACTGGATCATAATGAAGGAGAGGAGATTATTTAAGTCGTCCGATTTCAAAAGAGGAAGTAATGTTTGCTCTAAGAAAAATTAAGAAATGTAAAGCTCCTGGACCAGACGGTATAATTGGTGAGCTGCTGAGGTATGCTTGTAAAACTGACCTGATTGTGAACTTTTTTGTAACCTTCTTCAATTCTTTATTTGATAAGGGAATTTATCCTGAACATTGGACGGAAAGTATTGTTCTACCACTGTACAAGAAAGGCAACGTGAATGATCCTAATAACTATAGAGGAATTTCTTTAAGTGACGCTAGTAGTAAATTATACAGCACTATTATCAATCGCCGTTTACAGGAATGGGTTGAAGATAATAATATCACTGGCGAATATCAGGCAGGTTTTAAGCGCAATTATTCAACTGTTGATCATATATTTACTTTGATGGCTTTGGTGCAAAAACAGTTTTCTTTAAATCGTAAGCTGTATGTCGCTTTTATAGATTTTGAGAAAGCATTTGATTCTGTTAATAGAACTATTCTGTGGCCTATTCTCTTAAAACTGGTGTTCATGGAAAACTGTTTAGATGCATAGTTAGCATGTATTCCTGTGTTAAAGCTAAGGTTCGGTGTGGAGGAAATATGACTGACTACATTCAATGTACATCTGGTGTAAAACAAGGGGATGTGTGCAGTCCTGTTTTATTTTCTCTTTTCATTAATGAATTAACATCAGAGGTTGTTAGAAATGGAAAACATGGTGCACAATTTACTTGCGATGCTCTTGAGTTGTTTATTCTTCTTTTGGCAGACGATGTTGTTTTGATGTCTGAAACTATTACTGGCTTGCAAACTCAACTAAATAATCTATCACGATCTGCATCTTCACTTCAGTTAACAATTAACATGTCAAAAAGCAATATAATTGTGTTTAGAAAGGGTGGGTTTTTAGGAATTAGAGAAAGGTGGACTTATAATGGAGTGTTTATGCCTGTGGTCAACGTATATAAATATTTAGGAATATATTTTTCAACGAAATTAAGCTTTACTTTTGCATGCAAGGATCTTGCCAGTAGAGCTAAGCGTGCACTACTATGTATCATGCAACACTTATCAAAATTAGAAAACCAGTCTTTGAAATTATTTATAAAATTGTTCGATTCTCAGGTACAGCCTATCGCTCAGTATGGAGCTGAAATCTGGGGTCTTTATGATTCTGCTGTTTATTGTGAAAATGTCCATTTATTTGCATTGAAAAAGTTTCTAGGAGTGAGCATGCGAACACCTAACGATTTAGTCTACGGCGAAGTAAACAGATATCCAATATATTTGAATTCTGCGACAGCTTGCATACGTTATTGGTTGAAAATAACACAAATGGAAATTTCAAGGTTGCCCAGGAAAGCATATAATATGTTGTATGATTTGGATGGTAGAGGGAAAAGAAACTGGGTTTCTAACGTGAGGACTAAATTACATAAACTTGGATTTGGCTATGTTTGGCTACAACAGAGCGTTGGGACATAAATGGATTTCTTCGTGCATTTCGGAATAGATTATAGATTGCAGATGGCAAGAATGGTCATGTCACGTTCATGAAAGTGATCGATTTGCTTTTTATAGACAGTTCAGATCTATACATTGTGTGCCGGTGTATTTATCTGTTGAAATGGATAATCATTTAAAGTATATCATGACAAAGTTCAGATTAGGTATTTCTGATCTTTCTGTTCATTATTATCGTTATAAGAAGCATAACAAACTTGAACTGACATGTCCGCTTTGTAAATGTGCCGAAGAAAATGAAGTTCATTTTGTGTTGTGTTGTCCCGCTCTAAGTGACCTGAGGAATCAGTTCATTCATCAAAAATATTGTAGACATCCTTCTTCATTTCGACTTTCATTACTAATGGCATCTACAAATGAAACTACTGTAAAACGTTTTGCTATTTTCTTGTACAAGGCATTTAAAATTCGAAGTATAGCATGTAGTTAGGCATTGGTTGTTGTATGTTGTTTCATATCGTGTATGCTTTTAATTGTGGATGCCTAGATGTTTGATGATTTGCTTATTTCTGTCTGAAACGATTTGATCTCAACACCCCCTTCATTAGGGGCCATGGCCTGTATGAATAAAACATCCGTATCCGTATCCGTATCTCTCTCTCTCCCTCCCTCCCTCCCTCTCCCTCTCCCTCTCTCTCTTATTCCTTGTCTCTTTTCCCCATCCTCTTTCGCATTATGTTTTCCAGATAATTTCAGCTTGTAATTATAAACATTTTTGTTCTTGTTTCTCTGCGTGACACTGTTGTCTTTCCTTTCTCCAGTGGAATATAAGAGAGGTGAGGAGCAATTATGAAGATTTGCTCCTATTATGTAAACGTTTTTCCCCCAATATTATTGCATTGCAAGAGCATCAGATTCAGCAGCCGATCCCCATTAGAAACTATGCTTGTTTATCTAAATATCCTAATTCAAACTCAGGTGGTGTATGCCTTTATGTCCATAATTCTCTCCCTGCAGCAGAAATTCCATTGAACACTTCTTTACAAGCTGTGGTAGCAACTGTTTCTGGTAATGTCACCTTTTCTGTATGTTCCATTTATCTTCCTCCTGAAGAAAATGTTTCCAAACAAGACCTCGAGAACCTTATTGAGCAATTACCATCACCGCTCCTTCTCCTCGGAGACTTTAATGCCCATTCTCCCATTTGGGGAGATCCGCGTTCGGATCATAGAGGACAGACGATCGAGAACCTCATTTCCGAACATCAACTATGTATTCTAAATAACGATCAACCAACCTTTGTTCACTCTACGTATGGAACTTCCTCAGCTATTGACTTAGCTCTCTGTTCTCCCTCTCTACTTTTAGATTACAAATGGGAACTTCATGAAGATTTATGCGGCAGTGACCATTTCCCCATTTTGTTAGAAAGTTTGGCGACATCTGACGATGAGACATCAGAATGTTAGAATTTGAAACATGCTAATTGGGCCTTGTTTGAACTTCAATGCAAGACCAAAATAACTACAGTCATTCTTTCTCAGTCAGATCCCATGGACACCTTTACTTCTATCCTGATGGATATAGCGTCTGATTGTATTCCTAAATCTGTGATAGATAAAAAAAAAAAACTCCTAAAGTGCCTTAGTTTAATAATGAGTGCAAAGAAGCTATTAGAAATCGCAGGAAAGCGCTTAGAAAATTCCGAAAACATCCGACGGAAGAAAATCGAATTGAGTATAAAAGACTAAAAGCTAAAGCGAAATATATTATCAAAAGATGTAAAAAGAACTCGTGGCATAACTTTTGTTCCTCCTTAAATTCTACAACATCATCTGCCCGAGTATGGAAATCCATCAAAAGAATCAAAGGGAAAAGATCTTCTGGTTTGAGACACCTGAAAATCATTGGGAAACCAATTTTGGATAGAAAAGACATGGCAAACCTATTGGCCTCTTCCATCTCTCAAAATTCATCTTCTAACCATTATTCCAGTAAATTTCAAAAAATCAAAGTAGAGTCAGAGAAACACCATCCTCATTTTTTATCTGACAACTCTGAGGACTATAATGCTCTATTTTCACAGTGGGAATTAGACCAATCCATCCACAAGTCTAACAGTTCAGCAGTTGGCCCAGACGAGGTTCATTATGAAATGCTTCGTCATCTTCCGGCGGAAAGTCGTTCTATTCTTCTTCAGATTTATAATGGTGTTTGGGAATCAGGAAGTTTTCCCGAAAAATGGAAGGAAGTATTATTGTACCCATCCCTAAACCAGGTAAGGACAACTCGGATCCAAATAACTACCGTCCTATAGCGTTGACGAGTTGTCTTTGTAAAACTATGGAAAGGATGATCTCGGCGCATCTCTTGTGGACGCTAGAGGATAAGGGTTTATTGGCCAATATTCAGTGTGCTTTCGTAAGAAAAGGTGTACTGTAGACCATCTTGTACGTTTGGAATCTTTTGTGCGAGAAGCCTTCGCTCGCAAACAGCATGTTATCTCTATATTTTTTGACTTGGAGAAAGCATATGACACCACCTGGAGGTATGGCATTCTGAGAGACCTTTTCAACATGGAGTTTAGGGGCAGGCTCCCGTTTTTATTGAACATTTTTTTACAGGATCGTTGTTTCCGTGTGCGTTCAGGATCAGTTTTGTCAGACTTCTTTGTTCAAGAACAGGGAGTACCCCAGGGAAGCATTTTATCTCCCTTGTTGTTTCGTATCAAAATTAACAATATCGTTTAGTCTGTTGTGAAAGGTGCCGATGCTTCTTTGTTTGTAGATGACTTCTCCCTTGCGATTAGAGGGAAATTTTTACCTTCAGTGGAACGTCAGCTTCAGCTATGTGTCAAGAACATCCAAGAGTGGGTTGAAGAGAATGGTTTTACATTTTCTCAGTCCAAGACTGTGTGTATGCATTTTACGAAACTTAGAGGCCCTTTTGGAGAGCCAGACATTAAGATTTCTGGTGAATCGATCAAAGTTGTGCATGAAGCCAGATTTTTAGGCGTGATTTTTGATGAGAAGCTCATGTTTTTACCTCACATCAGAGATTTGAGGGCAAGGTGTTTTAAAACTTTGGATATATTAAAGGTAGTTGGTCGCTCCGATTGGGGCGCGGACAAATTTACTCTGTTAAACCTTTATCGAGCTCTAGTGAGATCAAAGCTCGATTACGGTTGCCAGGGGTACGGGTCAGCTGCAAAGTCTTCCTTAAAGCTATTGGACACGGTTCATCATCAAGGTCTACGGATGGCTCTTGGTGCTTTTAGAACATCGCCGGTTTCTAGTTTGTACGCGAAGGCTCATGAACCATCTTTAAACCTCCGTCGTACTAAACTCAGTATGAATTATTATTTAAAGTTGAAGGCTTCCCTAGAGAATCCAGCCTACTCTTGTGTTTTTGAGCCTCCACCTGCCAGCCTGTTTGAAGCATCTACATTGACCCCTCCTTTTGGCCAGAGAGTAAAGGACTATTTTGAAGAGGCTAACATAAATTTAGTGGATGTTGATGACCTTACTGTTGCCGGTGTCCCGCCATGGAAACTGGTAACTCCACAAATAGATTTTTCTCTCTCTGCTTATAAGAAAGAAACAACAAGTCCAGAGATTTATAAACATTTGTTTTTAGAAAAGAAAGAGAAACATAAACATCGAACATTTCTCCATACGGATGTTTCCAAATTGGAAGAGAAAGTTGCTGCAGCATCGACATCTGCCTCGGGCCATTCTCATTCTTTACGTCTGAAAGATCGTTCTTCTATTTTTACTGCGGAATTAGAAGCACTATACTTGGCTTTAAAGACTGTGCAAAGTTCAACTCGAAAGTCTTTTGTTATAGTCGTTGATTCTCTCTCAGCTTTACAAGCTCTTAAATCGTCAACTTGTGACCATCCTAAGTTAATATCCATTTTAGAACTTCTAACCGAACTCCCTGTAGATAAAGTTGTGTTTTGGTGGGTCCCTAACCACTGCGGTATTACGGGCAATGAGATTGCGGACAGACAAGCAAAGAAAGCGTTAAATGATCCTGTCAAGCGATCCCATTGGTTACCATATCCGGATCTTAAACCGCTAATAAATAAGCTTGTAAAGAAACGTTGGCAAGATGATTGGAATTTGGAATCAGAAAACAAACTCCATGAGATATTGCCAGACCTGTCCGAATGGTTACCTTCGGTTTGCAAAACCAGGAAAGAAGAATGTGTTTTAAGTGGAATGCATATTGGACATAGTTATGTTACTCATTCTTTCCTTTTAAAGGGAGAAGATCGCCCCCATTGTTTTGCATGCGATTGTGTATACACTCTTAAGCTTGTGTTGACTGAGTGTGATGATCTCAGTGAGATCAGAGGAAAATATTTTGATAAGATGTCACTTAGTAAGCTTTTTAGAAATGTGCACGTATCTGTGATATTTCAGTTTTTAAGAGATGTGAACATGTTTTATAATATTTAGTTGGGTTTTTTTTTTTTTTTTTTTTTTACATTTTAAGGTTGCAGATTGCTTTTGTGTTTTTATAACTCGAGTCATGTAATGACCTCAGTGTATAGCTCTGATATCACCTCTTTATGGTGGAAAGGGCTTGTCCTTTATAACTATCTATCTATCCTTTCTCTTTGGGTGGAAAAAGGTGGAGGGTTGGGGGGAGGGGGGGGGTACACGTCATTGGGGAGAATACCCCTGTGAACAGGAAGCGGAAGGGAATGTGGACTGTAGAGGTCGCCAGTTGTTGCTCTTTGATGTCCTGGCTGTGATGTGGATCACATCACTGAGTCCCGGAACTGAGGCAGAAAATGCCGTCCTTCTTTAGGCACAGAACAACTCGCTTCCAGCGCTCAAATTATTGTCGTTTGAAAAACGTTTCTGAATCCTCAAAGTACGTGTGATTTTCACACCAGTATCATAAAATTGGGAATTAGTGGAGGAGCCTTTTTGCAATGGGTTGTAGCTCAGTTTGTATGCGACTTAGTTGGGACAGTGGAGATTAAAAAGGGATCACCTTTTCCAGACCTTTTAATTTTGGATTGCTTTTTAATTGCTGTTTAATTCATCATGGATGGTTATCTGTTACCACTGGCTTTAGTCTGTGCTTTGTCTCTTGGTTTAAAGAAAACAGTTTTTCCATTGCTATTACATTTCCATTCAGGTTATAGGAATAGCATCACCTTGATGTCAGTGACTTGATAATGATGATGATAAAGATGACAACGACGACGACGACGGCGATGATGATGATGATGATGATGATGATGATGATGATGATGATGATGATGAAAGTCAAAGAGAAAAAGAAAAACTGGATGTGCACGACGATTCCCAAGTTTTCAGAGCACAATGATGATGATGTTGTTGTGTTGTGATGTGATGATGTGATGATGATGATGATGATGATGATGATGATCTTGTGAATGAAACAGCGGACTGAACATATACTGAATTGCTTGTTGTGTAGATGCTGCAGTGATCGCGCAACAGTGATAATGATCATGTTGGCAGTGGCATTAATAATGGTATTGATTTTTTTTTCAACACTAAGAGACAAATGTAAATTATCTGTTTTATTTCAAAACGTTTGGTCAGAACTGGAAAAAAACAAAATTTACAGCAAATTTAAATCGTCCAAAACCGACAAGAAGAAACCCAGATTGTTTGAAAAATGAGCAGGTGATCTCACCCAGAACGTAACTGAACAACTTTATAATTATTCTCATGTACATAGATAATAGAAAGATAATTTTAGAGAAAAAAAAGAAAGGAAAGAAAACAGAAAGCAAGAAAAAAAAGGATTTGAGTTGTTCAGTTCTGTTGTTGGATTGTTGTATTTCAAATCAGTCCTCTATATCTCTGAAGCAAGAACTGATCAAACTGAAGGAATTTGAATGTGGCAGGCAGACACGTTCTCGGGGTTCAGGCCATCAGAGAAACTCATATGCGTCATAGCCGCCAACTGACCTCTCCCCCATGCCCTTCCTCTCCCTCCCACTCCTCCTCCCCATCCCCTACTCCCCTGCTTCCCAGTCCCTTTCTGGCGAACAAATTATTGGTCAGTTCTAACTGAAGCCCCAGATGTTGGCTGCCAGCAATGACAGGCCAGTTGGCAGCGATCATAGTGTGTCGTGTAACAGGAGAACTGAGAAATCCTGTTGCTGTTTGTCTGAGGGTTTGAGTGGGGTTGGTTTCGTGGAAGGTGAGAGCTGATGCTTGTGGAAATTGTGGGTCTTAGTATTGTGTACCTGAGTGTTGTGTCACACTGATTGCTGTGTGTGTGTGTGTTGGTGTGTGTGTGTGTGTGTGTTGTTGTGTGTGGTGTGCGTGTGCGTGTGTGTGTGTGTGTGTGTGTGTGTGTGTGTGTGTGTTTGTGTGTGTGTGTGTTGTGTGTGTGTGTGTGTGTGTGTCTGTGTGTGTGTCTGTACAATACTATGTTATAAAATTGGACAGTCATATTGTGTGTGTCAGTAGTGTGTGTGTGTGTGTTGTTGTGTGTTGTTGTGTTGTCTGTGTCTCTTCTCTCTCTCTTCCTCTCTCTTTCCTCTCTCTCTCTCTCTCTCTCTCTCTCCTCTCTCTCTCCTTCTCTCTCTCTCTCTCTCTCTTGTTACAAGATTTTTTTTCCCTATTTTCAATAAGCATGTCTTGCTTCGTACTAAACGTGTTAAATTAACCGAGAAACCACCGTGGTTAACAAAAGAAATAGATGCTGAAATAAGAATTTGTGACAGTTTATTACAAACAACAGGGAAAGACAAGAAATTTAGGCAACAACGGAATAAAGTCACTGAGATGAAAACAGCCGCACGGAAGAGGTATTTTAGTGATTTAATTTCATCAAAACAAGATTCAAAATCTATTTGGAAGGCTATAAATCAGTTGTCCGGGAAAACATCACCGCCATCTGCTTCTTATACGTCCAATTTATCTGTTGAATATCTGAACAGACATTTTACTACCGTGGCAGAGAAACAATAAAGATAAACAACACACAGGCTAATAATTTAAATCCACTGAAATGTTTCTGCGAGTCAAAAAATATCGTTGACAAACTCCATTTTCCATACATAGGCGTCCATGAAGTGCACAAAGAGTTAAGTATATTAAAAGCCATCGAGTTCCCGTGGTTTGGATGGGCTAGACAGTAAAATTATGAAGATATCAGCGCCCATTATCTCTGATTGTGTTACATATATTTATAACTTATGTATTGAAAAATGTTACTATCCACAAGCCTTCAAAGACGCTAAAGTTTTGCCTGTTCTTAAGTCTGGTGATCCATCTGACCCCTCTAATTATAGACCCATTTCTATACTATCTGCTCTGTCTAAACCTCTCGAAAAACATATCAAACACAATCTACAGTCCCATTTTACAAAGTATGACTTATTTCACCCAAATCAGAATGGATTTAGAAGGAATCATTCGTGCCATACTATGCTGACTAATCTTATTGAGAAATGGCATTTAAATATAAATAATGATTTACTTACTGGTGCAATTTTTGTTGATTTTGCGAAAGCTTTCGACACCATTGATCACAGTATCCTCTCTAAAAAGTTAACTATGTACGGTTTGAATGATAATTCCCTAAAACTCATAGCATCTTTTCTTCATAACAGAAGACAAGCAGTCTTTCAAGATTCCACTTTATCTTCTGTTGCTTCGAACAAATATGGAATTCCCCAGGGATCGGTTCTGGGTCCTGTGTTATTTTCAATTTATATAAATGACCTTCCACTTCATTTGATTCCTCTTGCGAACTTTTTGCAGACGACACTACCATTTACAATGAAAATAAAAGCTCTGATGCAGTATGCGCCTCCTTACAAAATGATATACTAAGGCTTGTTTCCTGGACGGAAGAAAATCATATGGCAATTCATCCTCATAAATCCAAATTCATGCTAGTTACAACAAGACAGAAACGACAGAACATTAAGAATAAATTACCGGAGTTAAAAGTTAGTGATAAAGCATTAGAAGAAGTAAGTTTCTACAAATTACTAGGACTTACTATAGACAATAACCTATCCTGGTCCGAACATATTTCTGTGCTTTGCAAAAGACTTCCAAGAAAACATTCCAGTTGAATAGAATAAAACATTTTCTTGATCAACATACCAGAAAGTATTTTTTCGTGCATACATCCAGCCAGATATTGATTATGCATCAACATGTTGGGATCAGGCCAGTCCAAATTGCTTAAAACCTCTTGACAGCTTATACAGGCGCTCTCTCAAACTAATTCTTCTTAAATCCTCTTCTCTTGTCCTTGTAGATTATAAGCAATTAGATATTCTCCCGTTCAGTCTTAAATGTTTGCTACAACAAAGCTGTTTTCATGTTTAAAATTGTGAACAGTTTAACGCCTGCTTATCTCAACAAGAAATTTCCCATCAATAATGTTCGTAACAAACGTAATATCCGCATTCCTCTCCCAAGAACTAATCTTTTTATGTCTTCTCTCATTTATTCTGGAAGCAAATTATGGAATGATTTGCAAAACCACATTAAATGCAAATCAAGCGTTTTGTCTTTTAGGAAGGCATACCACGCACATTTGATAAAACAGTGTTAAGTCAAAACATGTTGAGTAACATAATATACAACAACCTCAACTTGATAGGTCCTTTTATGCATTTTCATATGACTTGAATTGATGATGTGCTTATATATGTGTCTAGTGGTATACGATGGTGTTCGTGTGGAGGAGGCGAGCATCTGAAGTGATTATGTATGCGGAAATGCATGCACACGCTTGTGCGTGTGTGTGTGTGTGTGTGTGTGTGTGTGTGTGTGTGTGTGTGTGTGTGTGTATGTGTGTGTTGTGTGCATGTGTGTATATGTGTGTGCGCGCGTGCGTGCGTGCGTGCGCGCATGTGTGCGTGCGTGCTTGCGTGTGTGTGCGTGTGTGTGTGTGTGTGTGTGTGTGTGTGTGTGTGTGTGTGTGTGTGTGTGTGTGTGTGTGTGTGTGTGTGTGTGTGGTTTGAGCCGTGCACGAGCGCACATGCTTGCTTTCGTTTCTTCTTTTTCTTTCTTTTTCCTGAATGTACATTATTCCTAAATTGTGACCTAACCCTTGTTACTAGGTAATATTTATGTTGATCATGTTTCGTCGTTATAGGCTTGTTCATTGTTTCCTTTTCGTGTATCATGTGTATGTTTATCTTGATATCGTTTGTTACTGTTCTTGTTCTTGAGGGCATGGTGTAAAAAAGCTGTAAGCTTATCCATTTTACCCTCAATAAAAATATTCGTATTCGTATTCTCTCTCTCCATCTCACTGTCTCACTCTGTCTCTCTGTCCCAGTTTTTCTCTGTCTCTGTTTCTCTCTCTAGCTCTGTCTCTGCCTCTGTTTCTGTCTCTGTCTCTATCTTTCTATCTTTATATATATATACCTCTCTCTCTCTTACTCTCTCTCGCTCTCATCGCTTGCTCGCTCACTCGTCACACACACACACACACACACACACACACACACACACACACACACACACACACACACACACACTCTCTCTCTCTCTCTCTCTCTCTCTCCATAGAGTGTAGTCTAATATGAGGACGCAGAAATCCTGCGGCTGTTTGCTTGGGGGTTGGGTGGAGTCTGTTTTGTCGATGAAGTACGTATGCGGAAATTGCAGGTCTTAGCGTTTATGCTCCAGTGCGTTGTGACACAGTATGCTCTCTTTCTCTCTCTCTCTCTCTCTCTCTCACACACACACACACACACACACACACACACACACACAAACGCGCGCGCGCGCGCGCGCGCACTAGCGCGCACACGCATGCACGTACACACACACACACACACACACACACACTCAATTTGAATGTGATCGAGTGTTGAGACCACTGGTGCATGTAGCTGTGTTTTGTAAAGAGAATAGGGAAAGCAAGGACGAAGGGAGGAGGGGGAGAGGGGGCAAGTGGTGTTTGCAAATATGTCCTTGTGTGTGTGTGTGTGTGTGTGTGTGTGTGTGTGTGTGTGTGTGTGAGGCCACGAGCAGAGAGTCAGATGGATGAAAGACGTGAGAGAATGGAAGAGATGGCAAGGGCAGGAGAGCGGGGGAGGGGGGGGGGGGCTTAATTCAATCACTGCAGAATGAAATGTCCAGAATTGCGCAGGTTCGCCAGAGACTTTACTGAGGACATCCGCAAACAAAACGGTCAAGACAACCTCATCCACAAGTGTGTTCTTTCTTGTCCGTTTGATTTTCCTTCAGCGAGTGTTTGCAAAAAAAATTAACAGAATGATTCAAAGGCAGTCCCGTTTGTAGTTGTAAACGTAAAGGCCTGAGCGGCCCAAAGCACGTTTCCTGATGAGTTTCAAAACATTCCTGCCGCTGACGTGTTGGGAAAAACTCGTTCCTTTCATGTGATGATGTGACCTGCCTCTGTCTGCTCGGCTGGCAAAGGTCAGACACATTATCACTCCCATTTCCTTTCATGTGATGATGTGACCTGCCTCTGTCTGCTCGGCTGGCAAAGGTCAGACACATTATCACTCCCATTTCCTTTCATGTGATGATGTGACCTGCCTCTGTCTGCTCGGCTGGCAAAGGTCAGACACATTATCACTCCCATTTCCTTTCATGTGATGATGTGACCTGCCTCTGTCTGCTCGGCTGGCAAAGGTCAGACACATTATCACTCCCATTTCCTTTCATGTGATGATGTGACCTGCCTCTGTCTGCTCGGCTGGCAAAGGTCAGACACATCATCATCACTCCCATTTCCTTTCATGTGATGATGTGACCTGCCTCTGTCTGCTCGGCTGGCAAAGGTCAGACACATTATCATCACTCCCATTTCCTTTCCCCTTCCTCACTGTTTCCCGTCCCTGCCTCCCTCCTCCCTCCCCCCTCCTCCCCCCCCCCCCGCCCCTCTCACTTCACCCTCACCCGCCCCCTGTTTCAACGAAGACTCAAACTCTTGTAGACTGCTTATTGAGATGAATGGCGGGCTGTTTCTCATCTCTATCTGATTTAAAGCAGACAGCGGCAAAGGGCGACGTTGGTCACAAGTTCAAGGTATTTGCTTCCAGTGGGAAATCAGAACTGAACCTCCAGGTGACCATTACGATGGTCCAGAACAGAGATGTTTCTTCAAACCCTGCTCTCTCTCTCTCTCTCTCTCTCTCGTCCTCTCTCTCTCTCTCTGTCGCTGTCTCTGTCTCTCTCTCTCTTCTCTCTCCTCTCTCTCTCTCTCTCTCTCTCTCTCTCTCTCTCTCTCTCCTCTCTCTCTCTCTCTCTCTCTGGTGGTGTGCCACCTCTCTCGTTCTCTTTCTCTCTCTATGTCTCTGTTTCTATCTGTCTCTTGTCTGTCTCATCCATTTGTCTGTTTGTTCTTTCTCTCTGTCTCTTCTCTCCTCTCTTCTCTCTCTCTCTCTCTCTCTCTCTCTCTCTCTCTCTGGTGGTGTGCCACCACTCTCGTTCTCTTTCTCTCTCTATGTCTCTGTTTCTATCTGTCTCTTTGTCTGTCTTCTATCCATCGTCTGTCTCTCTCTCTCATCTCTTCTCCTCTCTCTCTCTCTCTGGTCCCACTCTCTCGTTCTCTTCTCTCTCTATTCTCGTTCTACTGTCTCTTTGTCTTCTGTCATCATCTGTCTGTCTGTTTCTCTCTCTCTCTCTCTCTTCTCATCTCTCTCTCTTTCTTTCCATCTCTGCCCTGTCTTTCGTCTGTCTCTCTCACTCTCTTCTCTCTCTCTCTCTCTCTCTCTCTCTCTCTCTCTCTCTCTCTCTCTCTCTCTCCTCTCTCTCTCTCTCTTATTCCTTGTCTCTTTTCCCCATCCTCTTTCGCATTATGTTTTCCAGATAATTTTCAGCTTGTAATTATAAACATTTTTGTTCTTGTTTCTCTGCATGACACAGTTGTCTTTCCTTTCTCTTTGGGTGGAAAAAGGTGGAGGGAGGGGGTTACACGTAATAGAGGAGAGATTACCCCTGTGGACAGGAAGCGGAAGGAAATGTGGACTGTAGAGGTCGCCAGTTGTTGCTCTTTGATGTCCTGGCTGTGATGTGGATCACATCACTGAGTCGCGGAACTGAGGCAGAAAATGCCGTCCTTCTTTAGGCACAGAACAACTCACTTCCAGCGCTCAAATTATTGTCGTTTGAAAAACGTTTCTGAATCCTCAAAGTACATGTAATTTTCACACCGGTATCATAAAATTAAGAATTAGTGGAGGAGCCGTTTTACAATGGGTTGTAGCTCAGTTTGCGTGCGACTTAGTTGGGACAATGGAGATTAAAAAGGGATCACCTTTTCCAGACCTTTTAATTTGGGATTGCTTT
>CM065721.1:15958858-15971358 GCA_033310375.1 Conus canariensis
CGTTACGACAAATTTTTTTTTAACTAATATCATGAACAAAATTAAACCCTGCCTATCTCAACAAAAATAATTTCTTGTCAGTTATATTCCTAAAAAAAAATAAAAAAAAAAAAAAAAAGGTACCGTCCGCATTCCTCGCTATTTCATGTCATCTCTAGTGAATTATAGAAAGATACACACGACCACATTATACGCAAACCAAGCTTATGGTCATTCAGTAAGGCATACTTAAGTGATTTAATAGAGCTTATAAAGTCTGTACTCTCAGAAGAGATTATTGTATAACAACATAACTTGCTGGGACCACAGTAAACTAGACACGTGCATAGCAGCGTAAACTCATCATGTGTGTGAGTGTTGTGTACGTGCAGTGATACGAGGTGGTCTTCGTGTAAAGCAAACAGAGCTTGTAATGTGAATATTTGTGCGTTCTGGATGCCTGCAAAAGTCCACCTATCTTTTGTGCGCGCGCGCGGCGTGTGTGTGTTGTGTGTGTGTGTGTGTGTGTGTGTGTGTGTGTGTGTGTGTGTGTATCCTTCTCTCCCTCTTTCTCTCTCTCTCTCTCTCTCTCTCTCTCTCTCTCTGTCTCTGTCTCTGTCTCGCTCTGTCTCAGTCTCTGTCTCTCTCTATTTCTGTCTCTGTCTTTCTCTGTCTCTCTCTCTCTCTCTGTCTTTCTGTCTGTCTGTCTCTCTCTCTCTCACTCACTCACTCTCTGTCTCTCGCTGATGATGTTACTTTAGTTACGAGTAATTCTGACGCCAAACAGGTTTGTAATGACATCCAAGAAAACATTAATGTTTTATTTCAATGGACACAGTTTAATCACATGACTCTCTATCCTAAAAACACACACCTAAATTCATGACAACTACAGACAGAAACTCAAAGCTAGGCAAAATTCTCCCAGTACTTTGCATTTCTAATGAAAAAAATCAAAGAAGTATTCAGTCACAAAGTCTTAGGAAGAACAAAAGATGATAATCTGTCTAGGGCAAAACACGTAGAACTTTTTTCTAGAAATGTTGCAAGAAAAAAATATCTACTAAAAAAGATTGAGAACTTCTTAAATTTGCATGCAAGAAAATAACATTTTTAGTCTTGTATTCAGCCTATTATTGACTATGCCTCAACACTTCGGCACTCAGCAATGATTTACGTAAACCGCTGATCAGCATTCACAAACGAGCTGTCAAAATAACGATAGGTAAGCCACCTTCACTGATAGACTTGGACGACAAGCAAGCAGGTGTCCTCCCATTTAAAGACAAACTTCTATACAATAAAGGACTCCTTAGGCGTAAGATCCTCCATGAAAGGCACAAATTTCTCTAACAAACATGTTCACGTTTAACGACTACCAACATTCACATAAAATAAACCTCCCCTTGCAGTGATCATCTTATACAAATCTAGTCTGGCATATTCCGGAGGTTGGCAGTGGCATCGTGATGAATGTCTCAGACTTGAGTCTACTACACCCCAAAATGTGTTCATCGTTCCCTACTCAGATGTATTTTAACAAATATCTGATGAATGGTTCACATTTGACTGCACTCTACACCAAAATTCATTAATTATCCTGTGTCCTGGTTTTGTTGTTGTTGTTTGTTTGTTTGTTCGTTTTTTACTGTATACCACGTCCTTGGGCGCGCCAGTATGTTTATCCATTTTGCCTCAGTCATTCTGCGCATTTATCCCTGTCGGTCGGTTGGTCGGTCGGTCGCTGTCTCTCTCTCTCTCTCTCTCTCGCTCTCGCTCTCGCTCTCTGTCTGTCTGCCTGCCTCTCTCTCTCTCTCTCGCTCTCTCTCTCTCTCTCTCTCTCTCTCTCTCTCTCTCTCTCTCTCTCTCTCTCTCTCTCTCTGTGTCTGTGTCACTCTTAGTAGTAAAGTATTTTGGTTATCGTATTTATATATTTACTTCTGGATGGTCGAGATACTGGCCTATTTTGCTGTTACTTCAAACTTTCAGTTGATTGATGTTTATGTTGTTACTTTCGTTTTCGATATGATTATTTTGTGCTGTACCCCCCATGTCATGAAGGCTGTACAGCTAATGACATTAAACATGGTCAGTGTTCTCTCTTCATTCTCCTTCCTTCGCCCTGTTCATTTTTTGTTAACTGGATTTTTTTTTCAAATGTACTCATGTATTGATTGTCGCATATTTGCACACGCACACACACGCACGCACACACACACACACACACACACACACACACACACACACACACACACACACACACACACACACACACATGGGCCCGTGCCAACACATCCACCACACACACACACATGTGTGCATTCACTACACACAGACACAACACACACACACACACACACACACACACACACACACACACACACACACACACACACACACACACACACACACACAACCAGTGTTAGGAAGGCACTCAAGGTCTGACCAGCGCATTGGGGTAATACGTAGGTCAGACATTTGCTAAGTCGTAGCCACGAGACCCTCTTCTTCAATTCTCTCATCTTAGTTGTTAATTCATTTATGCATCAGCTTAGAATCATGCGTAGTGTGGTCTCTAAACTTAGCGGATGTGTTGTAGCGTATATGGACTAGTCCGCACGCAGTGACGCCTCCTTGATGAAACTGAAACTGAAACACTGTGTGTGTGTGTGTGTGTGTGTGTGTGTGTGTGTGTGTGTGTGTGTGTGTGTGTGTTTGTTTGATTTTGTTTCTTACTACCTATAAGTTTTTGTTCCTGCCCAAAGGGCCGTATGTAAAAAAAAGTATTGATGCTTAATCCAATACCCATTTAAAAAATTCGTTTGTTTGTTCATTCGTGCTCTCCTCCCTCCTCTCTCTCTCTCTCTCTCTCTCTCTCTCTCTCTCTCTCTCTCTCTCTCTCTCTCTCTCTCTCTCTCCTCTCTCTCTCTCTCTCTCGTCTGGTTTCCAGCGAGGCGAATTTTCCACAGTTCCTTTGCACGTTATGACAAGAAAGTGTCTGGAATGCCCAGTTGGAGGTCTTCTGTTGAATTAGGAAAGTATGCTGAAGGCCGCAGTGCGTGATGTGACATTGTCATCATTTGTAAGTGAAGACAGGAACAATCAAAACTTGCATGCTTAAGTAAACAACAATTTCTGACCATTCCCCTGCGTATGCATGGTTCTGATCCCCTACATCGCCCGTTCTCGTGAATAGGCTTTGTAAAGCATACCACAACAGAACGTGGAAGGAGATCTGGGATTATGGAGATTGTGGAGATTGTTTGCTGTTGCTCTGGAAACGTTGATCAGAGCCTTGACTGTGATTAAGATCAGAACTTGACCTTGAACTGAGGCAGAAAAGACCATCCATTCTTTAGGCACAGAGCAGTCCACATCCAGTACTCAGATTAGATTAGAAAAAAACGTTTCGCCATAGTCCTAACACCTGTTGTATTCAGAGAGCGTGTAATTTCCACACTGGTATTAAAAGAGAATGGGATTTGTGAACGATACTTTCTTGCTGGGTGTTAGTGCTCACTTCCTTTTCTGTCTAGCTGGGACGATGGAGAAGATTAGAAAAGGGATTACATTTTCCGGGCCTTTAATCCTGTGATTGCTTTTCAATTGTTCTGAAACCCGTCATGAATAGTTGTCTGTTATTACTGGCTTCGATCTGTGTTTCACCTTTTGGTTTGGAAAGAAGAAGTTTCCCAGTCCTATCATATTCACATTCAGGTTATAATGATAGCAGTACCTTGGTGCCTGTGGCCTCATGATGGTCATATGATGATGATGATGATGATAACGATAGTGATGATGCGAACGAACGACGACGACGACGACGACGACGACGACGACGACGACGACGAGACGACGACGAAGATGATGATATGATGATGATGATGAGTCTGTCGATAGTGATGATGTTGATAACGGATTGTTTTATGTATATTAAAGTTGTGTTTCCATTTATGCGGACTGGAATTGCACAAATATTTCCAACAGTTAGCTGATATAGACAACGAAGGTGGTGGTGGTGGTGGTGGTGGTGGTGGTGATGGTGGTGGTTTACTTTGCAGAGAAAAAAGCGGTTTGAACATACATGGACATTGCATGGCGTTCACATACTATAATGATTGTGCCACATTGTGATGATGATGATGATGATGATGAGATGAGATGATGATGATGATATATCACAGTAACGACTGAACAGAATTGAATGACGGAGAAATTGTTTTATTATCAACTTTTGGTCAGAAGTGGAAAAACAATATTACAGCATACAAATTGTCAGTAACCGTCCGGGGGGAAACCAGCGCTGCTTGGGGAAAAAATGAGTAGGAGATCTCATCCACAACATTAGTGAACAACTTTGAGAGATCTCATCCGCAACATTAGTGAACAACTTTGAGATGTTTGGATAGATAGGTGGATGGGTGGGTAGATGAATAGAAAGATAGATAAATAAATAGACAGGCGGACAGACTGCTTAACTGCTTGGCTGACTGGTTAAGAGTTGTTCAGTTCTGTCGTTGGATTGTATTTCAGATCAGTCCTCCATATCTCTGAACGGATCGAGGATCAAGGATCAAGCTGAAGGAATTCAAATTTGACAGGCAGGCAGACAGAGAGACAAAGAGAAGAAGAAGCAGTTTGTTGGGAGCGAAGGCCAACAGACTGCTTCTTCTTCTCTTTGTCCTTCTGAGAACCTTCTTGTGTTGTAGTTGAAACCCTAGATAGGCACTGTCAGGAACGACAAGCCAGCTGGCAGTGTTCAAAACGTGCTGCCTGGTGCCAGGCAGAGATTTCCCGACAATGCTTGTTGGAGATTTGGGTGGATATTTTTTCCTTGTTAGGTGAAGACGCTTGTACGCGGAAATGCGTGTGTGTGTGTGTTGTGTCAAACTGCAAGTGTTCCTCCCTCCCTCCCTCTCTCTCCATTGTCAATGACCGTGAGTGGGGTGGATGGGAAAAGTATCAGAAGGACAAAAGGTGGGAAAGGTATCATTAGAAGGACAAAAGGTGGGAAAGGTATTAGAGGGACAAAAGGTGATAAAGGTATCAGAAGGACAAAAGGTGGGAAAGGTATGATTAAAGGACAAAGGGTGGGAAAGGTATTAGAGGAACAAAAGGTGATAAAGGTATCAGAAGGACAAAAGGTGGGAAAGGTATTAGAAGGACAAAAGGTGATAATTTTGTAGATGATTTTCCTTTCTATTCCTTTGTTTAGAGCCATAACGCACATGCAGTTGTGTGTGGGTGTGTCTGCGTGAGTGTGTGGGTGTGCAGATTTTTTTCCTTGCGCTTAGAGTTGATTTTATCAAGATTTTGCGCATTATAAATACCATAATTATTATTATTATTAATTATTAAAAAGTGGGAAAGGTATTAGAAGGACAAAGGTGATAAAGGTATGAGAAGGACAAAGATGGGAAAGGTATCATTAGAAGGACAAAAGGTGGGAAAGGTATCAGAAGGACAAAAGGTGGGAAAGGTATCAGAAGGACAAAAGGTGGGAAAGGTATCAGAAGGACAAAAGGTGGGAAAGGTATCAGGACAAAAGGTGGGAAAGGTATGAGAAGGACAAAAGGTGGGAAAGGTCATCAATCAGGAAGAACGGACAAAGGTGGGAAAGGTTCAATCAGAAGGACAAAAGGTGGGAAAGGTATCAGAAGGACAAAAGGTGGGAAAGGCATCAGGACAAAAGGTGGGAAAGATATCAGGACAAAAGGTGGGAAAGGTATCAATCAGAAGGACGAAAGGTGGGAAAGGTAGAAGGACACAGGTTATAAAGCTATTAGAAGGACAAAAGGTGATAAAGGTATTAGGACAAAAGGTGGGAAAGGTATCAGAGGGACAAAAGATGGGAAAGGTATCAGAAGGACAAAAGGTGGGAAAGGTGTTAGAAGGACTAAGGGTGGGAAAGGTATCAGAAGGATAAAGGTGGGAAAGGTATGAGGACAAAAGGTGGGAAAGGTATAAGAAGGACAAAAGTTGGGAAAGGTATTAGAAGGACAAAAGTTGGGAAAGGTATTAGGACAAAAGGTGGGAAAGGTATCAGGACAAAAGGTGGGAAACGTATCAGAAGGATAAAAGGTGGGAAAGGTATGAGGACAAAAGGTGGGAAAGGTATAAGAAGGACAAAAGGTGGGAAAAGGATATTAGAAGGACAAAAGGTGGGAAAGGTATCAGAAGGACAAAAAGGTGGGAAAGGTAGAAGGACACAGGTTATAAAGGTGTTAGGACAAAAGGTGATAAAGGTATTAGAAGGACAAAGGATTGGAAAGGTGTTAGGACAAAAGGTGATAAAGGTATTAGAAGGACAAAAGGTGGGAAAGGTATTAGAAGGACAAAAGGTGGGAAAGTATTAGAAGGACAAAAGGTGGGAAAGGTATTAGAAGGATAAAAGGTGGGAAAGGTAAGAGGACAAAAGGTGGGAAAGGTAAGAGGACAAAAGGTGGGAAAGGTATTAGAGGGACAAAAGGTGGGAATGGTATCATTAGAAGACAGAAGGTGGAAAGGTATTATTAGAAGGACAAAAGGTGGAAAGGTATTATTAGAGGGACAAAAGGTGGGGAAGGTATCAGAAGGACAAAAGATAGAAAGGGTGTCATCAGTACGAAAAGCGTAAGAGAATGGAAGAGAGGGGAAAGAGCAGATGGGAGACACCGTGACGTTAGTGCAGAACAATACTTCCAGAAGTTCCGAGCTTCGCTAGAGACTTTATACTGAAGACATTTGCTGACGACATGGTCAAAGTGACCCCATCTACGAGTGGGTTACTGTAAACAAGTGCCATGTTAAAAAGAAAAAAAAAACTAACGGAAAAATTCAAAGGGCAATTCCACTTTTAGTTAAGGAGTGGGGCTTCAAAGCAAAGGGCCCGGGTGGTCACAAAACCGTTTCTGGATGTGTTTAAAAACGTCCAGGGCGGCAGACATGTTTTGGAAAGACTCGTTCCTTTCATGTGGTGATTTGCTGGGCGTGCAAAGGTCACATGCATTCTCACTCTCATTTCCTTTGTTTTCCACATCGTGCTCCCCTCCTAACTCCAACACCACCCTTCCATCTCTCTCTCTCTCTCTCTCTCTCTCTCTCTCTCTCTCTCCGCCACCTGTTTTCGACCGAGAAACACACCCTCGTTCTTTGGAGGCTCTCAGTGGTGGCAGGACACTGACTGAGATGAATGACAAGAGCTGGTTCTGATCTCTCCACCAATCAAATCCAACAGGAGAAACATCGACTGGAGTCACGAGGTTAGGGTCTTTGTTTTCAGTAAAAAGAGGATGACTCGATCCTCATGTGACGATGACAGTAGTCCCCCAAAACAGAGGCATTCCTTCAACCGTAAAACATACATAGATCACACACACGCACACACGCACACACGCACGCACGCACGCACGCACGCACGACACACACACACACACACACACACACACACACACACACACACACACACACACACACACACATTTTCTCAGACAGCTCAAACTCTGATTATTCATTATTTATGATTTTTTTAAAAATCCGAGAAATAAGGTGCTGCACAGCCGGGTTAACACACATGGAGTCTTCCAGAAAGTTGGAAAATCATGACGTGGTATGTCCACTCGACGAAGGTTCGAGAATCTTACTGTAATATCGCAAGTCAAAATGCATGGGATTGTCGCCAACGTTTGGGGACCATAATGTATTATTGACAATGTCCCTCTCTCTCTCTCTCTCTCTCTCTCTCTCTCTCTCTCTCTCTCTCTTCTCTCTCCTCTAATGTAGAGTGGACGGAGTGATGATGAAAGAACTGGTGGCAGGGGCAAATGTCTGAACGTGTCTGAAATAAACAACGGTGATGATTGTCAGAATGTGAATGTTATAGACATCAATGGCAACTGTAAGATTAAAACTTGATTGTTTCACTCATCCTGCATGTAAGAATGTTAGTGACTGTAATAATTATATAAGTAAAAGCAGCAGAGGTGAATATAGAAATTGTAATAACAAAGATGGTGACGATGTAAATGTGGATAGAAAAGATAAAAACAGCTGTGGAAATGACTCCTTGAAGCCGTTTGGGACGAATGAACAAAAAACCAATTTTACGAAAGGGTCAGGAGAAGAAAAAGATGATGGTATGGATTTACAACCTGAGAGCGGTTCCTGTTCTGGTCTGAATGTGAGGAGTGTGTACGGTTTTGTAAAAAAAAAACATATCTTTTCTTCACTGGAATATATGTGGATTGTCTAATAAATTAGAAGATAGATGTTTTATTCAATTTGTTTCCTCGTTTGATGTTGTTTGTTTAGTGGAGACGTTTACAGAAAAATTTGAATCGACTATTTTCAAAAATCGTAATCTCTACGTGAAGTCAGCGGTTAAGCTTACAAGACATGGAAGATGCTCAGGGGGGATAATTTGCTTGGTACATAAAAGCTTAGTTCCTTATGTGCGTCTTATTGATTGGGAGAATCCATATTTGATTTTATTTTTGCTTGATAAAGAATTTTTTGGTCTTGGAAAAACAACCTTACTGGCTTGTACATACGTTCCACCTGAAAATTCACCTTATTATTCTGTAAATAATTTTGACAATGGCATTGACTTGTTAGAAGACTGTATTGTGAACAAAGTGATGTCTTTAGGTGATGTTGATTTATTGCTCTGTGGTGATATCACTGCGAGGACGTCTAACCTGTCCCCGGAAATTATTAGTGAGCGTGATCTATATGTCTGTCACAACAATAACAAAAGTCCCGAAATGGTGAGATCTTCCCAATATAAAGTACTCAACTTGTACGGAAAGAAACTGTTGAACATGTGTTCTGTACTGGGATTATGTATTTTAAACGGTGTCTGTAATGGCGACTCAGAGGGTCGTTTCACATACATTTTTGACACAGGTAACAGTGTAAACGATTATTTCCTAGCATCTGTAGACCTTCTTGAATTATTAAGTAACGAGTTAACTTTGAGAGTACTAGAAAGATTTGAATCTGATCACCTGCCCCTTGTATTGTACGTAAATGTCCGGAGTGAAAAGATGTATTCCAACATGAATATGCGTGTTCAAAATAATGAATTTATTGTCAAATATATTTGGACCCAAGACTACGCTCGGCAGTTTATTTTTTCCATGCGGTCAGAAGATATACAGAACCAGATATTAGTGGCTGAAGATCTGATACATGTGATGTCAACAAGGCAATAAATCAATTCAATAAGATTGTTAAAGATCAAGCTGATTGTATGGTGAAAAGAATACCAGTAAACAAAAATATTACTCAGAATAATTGGTATGACCAGGAATGTAAACTATATAAATGTAAAATGTGTAGACTATTCAGAAAATTTTGTAAAATGTTAGATAAAGAAGATGGAATTGAATTTTGTATTGCAAGGCGTGAATATAAGAATTTAAACAAAAGGAAAAAGAAAGAATATAATGATAGCTTACCAAATGCACTCGTGAATTCCATTCAGTGTCAGAAATCTTTTTGGGAACATGTTCATAAAATATCTAGAAAGAGGTCATAACCTTCAAATGATATTCCTATGCGTGAATGGTACCAACATTTCAAAAGTTTGCTAGAAAAAGATGATGATGAGAGTGTCATTGTGGAGGAAATGTTAACAGATGAGGACAGAGAAGACGTTTGTCTGCTTGACAGACCAATATCTAGAGGAGATATTACTTGCTGTACGAAAATTGAAAAATGGTAAATCTGCTGGACCAGATGGTATGATTGGTGAGTTTTTCAAGAATTCTGGAGAATGTAGTCAACTTTTTAGTAAAGCTATTTAATTTTCTGTTTGATTCTGGAATATATCCTGATGGCTGGAAAGAATCTGTAGTTCTGCCTTTATTTAAAAGGGGAGAAGTCAATAATGTGAACAATTACAGGGGTATCTCCTTGAGTAATATTTGTAGTAAATTGTGTAGCTCTGTTATTAATAGTAGATTGGGTGAATGGGTACGCATGAATAATATAACTGGGGAACATCAAGCTGGGTTTAAAAAAGGTTACTCAACAATTGATCACATATTCACGCTATTAGCTGCCATGCAAAAACAGTTTGTAAATAATCAGAACTTGTATGTTGTCTTTGTTGATTTTGAAAAGGCTTTTGATTCAATCTCTCGTAAACTTTTATGGCCTATTTTGATAAAAAATGGAGTAAAACGTAAACTATTTCGTTGCGTAAAAAGTATGTATAGTGAAGTAAAAGCAAGAATACGATCAGGAGCAAAATTATCTGATTCTTTTATGTGTTCTCGTGGTGTTAAACAGGGTGATGTTTCCAGCCCCGTGCTGTTTTCGTTGTTTATAAACGAGCTAGCCCTGGAAATAATAGAAAATGGTAGGCATGGAGTGACTTTTGATTTTGTAGAATTGTTTATTTTGCTTCTTGCTGATGATATAGTATTATTGTCCACGACAGTAATTGGTCTCCAACGTCAACTTAATTCTTTATACTCTGCAGCCAAAGGACTTGAATTACAAGTTAACATGAAGAAAACCAACATTATTGTGTTTCGTAAGGGTGGATACTTGGCAAAAGTTGAGAAATGGACCTATGGGAACGAGAGAGTCGTTGTGGTTAATGCATATAAATATCTAGGAATATACTTTACAACTAAACTCAGCTTTAATTATGCCTGTCAGGATATCGCAAACAGAGCAAAGAGAGCAATTGTAGTTATTCTTCATATTTTGTACAAACTGGACTGTAATTCATTTAGTATTTTTACGAAGCTGTTTGACTCACAAGTTCAACCAATTCTGCAGTATGGAGCTAAAATCTGGGCTTTCGAAAAAAGTATGATCATAGAGAAAGTTCACTTGTATGCATTGAAGCGTTTCTTAAATGTTGATGTGAGAACTCCAAACGATATGATTTATGGAGAACTCGGAAGATATCCAGTTTACCTGAACTCCTATGTAAAATGTATTAAATATTGGCTGAAGTTAACTAGAATGCATGAAGATAGGTTACCCTTTAAGGCATATAAAATGTTGATGTTCTTGGATAATAATGGAAAGAAGACATGGGCTTCTAGTGTGCGACAATGTTTGAGTTCTTATGGATTTGGGTTTGTTTGGGATAATCAGGGCGTTCAAAACATATCTGGATTTTTAAAATGTTTTAAAGACAGGATAATTGATTGCAGATGGCAAAACTGGCATGATCATGTTAACCATAGTGATAGATTCTTACAGTACAGACCCTTTAAGACAACGCATGAGTTAGAACCATATGCCAATGTTAAAATGAATCGATACGTTATGAGCACATTAGCAAAGTTTAGACTTGATGTTTCTGATATCGCTTGTCATCGTTCCAGATACTACAACTATGCCGAAGGTGAATTTGTATGCCGTTTGTGTGGTTTAGCTAAAGAGGATGAAGTTCATTTTTTGTTGTGCTGTCCTGTATTACATGATCTTAGAACCAAACTTTCCTGTATTACATGACCTTAGAACCAAACTTATTCAACCTAAGTATTTTTACTGAACCATGTCATTTCAAGGTAATATTACTGCTGTCGTCAAGAAAAGAACATTATCTGCAATCTGGCTATGTTTATTTATGAAGCACAAAAAAGACTGCGTGCTGTTGTGCATTAACTTTATTCGACTTTGTATATTTTCATTATTGCTGTGGACAGGTTTACAATGTGTAATGTCTTAGGCGTAAGTTGCATTGTATGATTGTGTAATACCCCCCTTCAGTATGGGGCCATGGCCTTAAATCTGAATAAATATTCGTATATTCGTATATATTCGTATATTCTCTCTCTCTCTCTCTCTCTCTCTCTCTCTCTCTCTCTCTCTCTCTCTCTCTCTCTCTCTCTCTCTCTGAATCCCCCCTCTCGCTCTCGCTCTCTCTGTCTTTCTCTCTGTCTCTATCACACACACACACACACACACACACACACACACACACACACACACACACACACACACACCACACGCACGCACACACACACACACACACACACACACACACACACACACACACACAAATGCGCGCGCGCAGAGAAGAGAGAGAGAGAGGAGGGGGGGGGGGAATCAAATAACGGCTTCAGTCGCCATGCAGCAGTGGTCAGGCCCTTGGAGTGACAGACAGATGAATGGGGTAGCAGGTTCGAACAGGGTCAAAGCCATCATCGTCGTGCTGTTGTTGTTGTTGTTGTTTTTTTTCCTCATGTTTCTATCCCATGGTGCTCCACATGATATGGGCTCCAGTGGGAAGTATGGAGCCACACCGCTGAATGACATCCACGTGGTGAATGCTTCTCAGGCTGGCGTTCAAATTTCCTGATCAGCATCGCAGGAAGACGGCACCTCCCCAGAATCGAAACTGGAACCCAGTCTGGTGCCAGAAATGAACGGGTCGATTACCCGGAGAGAGGTGTTCATTACATTCGACGTCTGTCTGTCTGTCTGTCTGTCTGTCTGTCCTGCTGTCTGTCTGTCTGTCGTCTGTCTTCTCTCTCTCTCTCTCTCTCTCTCGCTCTCTCTCGCTCTCTCTCTCT
>CM065721.1:15976358-15983858 GCA_033310375.1 Conus canariensis
AAAAGAAAGAAAAAGGGCGTGGCGGAAGCATAGGATAGGAGTGATGGCAGCGGATGGCGGATCAGGAATGTGCAATAAGCGTGGTGTGTCCGTGTACGCATGGGCCGATCGACTGGTGTGTTTGCCATTTGCATGTGTCTGTTGATTTTTCAACGACGTTAAACGACAACTTATTATAGTTTTTTTTAGCAAATCTGCCGCTTAGAATAACAATGAATTCTAATCACTCATAAACAAAGAAACAACAAATCATATATTCGCGTTGGTGACTGAAAACAATCTTTGCAGTGCATTGGGAATACAGACTAAACTATCTTATGACATTACATAACAACTTGTGATAAGGTGTTACATGTGCGCACATATACAATCGTGTGTGTGTGTGTGTGTGTGTGTGTGTGTGTGGTTCGTTTTAAAACGGTCAATTTTCCACCTATACGTCCGGAAAAAGCAGTTTTCTGTGAAGACAAATATTGCTTTGTAGTATGTTAATTTCCAAATTCATTTGATTTTTAGCAAATCTGGTGATGCTGTTTTGGAGCTACTTCCAAGCATATGAATCTATGAAACTGTCTTGTTCTGGGAACGATAGTGGAAGAATTATGTCAACAGATCCTGAACATCACTTTGTCCTAATGGTTTGGCTGCTGTGTCTACTTTTTCATACTAAAAGAAAACGAACAATGAGACACAATCCAGCAATGCCTCAGGGCCTCTCAAAATGTGTGCAGGGACACAATCCCTTATTTCAGCTACCATGTCATCGTGTCTTATCTTCTCCGTATTCTCAACGACTGCAGCACTTGACTTGCCGACTTGCAATCGATCCGGAAGAAAATAACGCAATTTACTTTCGTGGAATCATATTGAGACGAGGTAAAGCCATCAGAACTGAGAGTTTGGCCTTCAAAATATGTTTTGTCGGCTCCAAGATGAAATAGCATCCCTCTCTCTAATCTTGGTATCGAAATAACGACAAGCAGATCAAGCGTTTTTCTTTGATTAATGATTCGTCTGTAAACACTTTCATATGATTTCGGTATTCATCCTCTGCGTAAGATTTGACTTTGCGTGCAAGAATGTTCAATTTTCGTCCGTTTTTAAATTAGGGTGGTCAGTATCAATGGAAGCTCTTTGAGGTTCCCATCCAGGAGCTGGGAAGAAAGGTGGTCAGAGAGAACCGGATTCCTTTTCAAGAGTAGCTCTAGAACCTGTTGCCAAAGTAATTTGAGACGAAATTGGTTTTGCTCTTCTTGGAAGATCAATATCTGATTTAATTTCGCATTTCACGTTAGACTCAATTTCAGCATTTCTTATTGAAGTTTGGAGGAAACAATTTTCCACGCGCGATGTGTGGGTGTGGGTAGGTCGGTGTGTGGGTGTGTGCGTTCGTGTGAGAAAATGATGTTTAATTGTAATGAAATCTATTGTTCGGTTTCGTAGATGCAACAAGTGTGTGTGTGTGTGTGTGTGTGTGTGTGTGTGTGTGTTGTGTGTGTGTGTGTGTGTGGAATGGGGTAGGTGGGTTTGTAGATGTGTGCGCGCGTGTGAGACAATCATATTTAGTTGTAATGAAAACCGTAATTGGTTTTGTGGAAATGTGTGTGTATGACAGAGAGAGAGGAGAGAGAGAGAGAGAGAGAGAGAGAGAGAGAGAGAGAGAGAGAGAGAGAGAGAGAGAATGTTTTAATGTTAGGCCTCCAGCCTGTAAACATAGGTACACGCAAACAATGTAGTGGCTATCCAAGCAGACGGGTGATATGAATCAACTTAAATTTGTAGTAATAATAAATTTGTAGTAATAATATCTTCTTCCCTGTGTCTCAGTGCATAAAAAATATACATAGCTACATCACGAATGACTGATTTCCTCACTACACAATAAATGTCGGCACTTTACCTCTGTTGACCAGTTAACCTTTAAATGCTTTGATATATGTTTATCTCTTAGTAAAGCGTAAGCTTCGCATCGGAAGAAAAAATGTAGCTCATCTTTACTATTCTTTCAAAATGGGCACTGTATATCCTCAGAATCATTTTTCCTGTAGCGTCTATTTATCTTTAAATCATTTATGCCTAATCTACGTCCGGTGAGTGCTGATCTAAATTTGTTAATGGTTATTATTGATAAGTATTGTTCATGGTGTGGAAGTCATTTGAAAGAGCAATAGAATTTGAATCTGTCACTATCCTTAATCTTGGATTCCCATGAAAGAGAGAGAGAGAGAGAGAGAGAGAGAGAGAGAGAGAGAGAGAGAGAGAGAGAGAGAGAGAAGCACAGTTGACCAGCTCTTCAAGAAAATAAATAGTTTCGATTGATATGTTCATTCTACAAATGTTTGGCGCAGTGTTCAAGGAAGGTATTCGTGTCGAAACTTTGGTTTCTTTTTACGCTGAGTATTAAGGCTTGTTTTCAGCTGTTTTGAGTTGTTTAGACCACACGATATCATCTTGTCAACTTTCCTTTATTACACTGAATTTTAAGCTGTCCTTTCTTCGGCTGTTTTGAGCTGTTGAGACCAGACAGTACATCCTGTCAACTTTTCTTTATTACACTGAGCTTTCAGTTGTCCTTTCTTCAGCTGTTTTGGGCTGTTGAGACCAGACAGTACATCCTGTCATTGTCTTTATTACACTGAGCTTTCAGTTGTCCTTTCTTCAGCTGTTTTGGGCTGTTGAGACCACACGAGAACATCCTGTCATTTTCATTATTACACTGAACTTTCAGGTGTCTATTTTCAGCAGTTTTGATGTGGTTAGACCGGACGATATCGTCCTCTGTGTGTGTTGTGGTGTTGTTGTGTGTGTGTGTGTGTGTGTGTGCCGGTGTGTGTGTGTGTACGCGCAGCGTGTTACGTTACTGTGTGCTAGTGAGCGTGGTTACGTGCTTGTGAATGTTGAGTCGCGATGTGCGAGAGTGATGCATAGAAGCTAGTCAATGTTACGTTCGTGATGGGCAGCAGTGTGCATTCAGTTTGTCTCTCTGTTCTCACATGTCTCTCTCTTCTCACAGTGTCTCTCTCGCTTCTCACAGTTCTCTCTCTTCTCACAGTGTCTCTCTCTCTTCTCACAGTGTCTCTCTCGTTCTCACATTGTCTCTCTCTCTTCTCACAGTGTCTCTCTCTTCTCACAGTGTCTCTCTTTCTCACAGTGTCTCTCTCTTCTCCAGTGTCTCTCTCTTCTCACAGTGTCTCTCTCTCTTCTCACATGTCTCTCTCTTCTCGCAGTGTCTCTCTCTTCTCACAGTGTTCTCTCTTCTCACAGTGTCTCTCTCTCTTCTCACAGTGTCTCTCTCTCTTCTCGCAGTGTCTCTCTCTTCTCACAGTGTTCTCTTCTTCTCACAGTGTCTCTCTCTCTTCTCACATGTCTCTCTCTTCTTCTCCGAGTGTCTCTCTCTTCTCACAGTGTCTCTCATCTCTCTCTCTTTACACTGTCTCTCTCTTCTCGCAGTGTTCTCTCTTCTCACAGTGTCTCTCTCTCTCTTTACATTGTCTCTCTCTTCCATCTCTCTCTCTCTCTCTCTCTCTCTCTCTCTCTCTCTTTCTACAGTGTCTCTCTCTTCTCACATGGTCTCACTCTTCTCACATTGTCTCTCTCTTCTCACATTGTCTCTCTCTCCTCTCTCTTCTCACAGTCTGTCTCTCTCTCTCTCTCTCTCTCTCTCTCTCTCTCTCTCTCTCTCTCTCTCTCTCTCTCTTCAATGCAAACATAATGTCACGTATCAATTACGCCTCAACAGTGTGGGCGGCAGTAGTGACGTCCACCAAAAAAGGCTGAATTCTCTCCATAGACGTGCAGCAAAGCTACTCCATCCAGCTGTATCTCTAACAACAGACGAAAAACTAAAAGCGCTGAACATACTTCCTCTGAATAGGCAATTGGAATTCAACAAGGCATCATTTATGTTTACAATCTTGACAGATACTATGCCATGTTATATCAGTGCCCTTTTTACAAGATCGAACAGCTTTTCTGGCTCGACGAAATTCCTTCTTCCCTACCCACGCATTGATCTATACAAAACAAGCCTAGCTTACTCTGGACCATATGTCTGGAACTCACTTCCACCGAATCTACAAAACATGAATACTTTAAAACTTTTCAAGGAACATTTGCATAAACATTTTATGTCTCAGTAATTAAATTATTCAATTACAATGATTAGCGCCCATTCGCAAAGTCTTCTGTGAACCATACTTTGAATAAATCGTCTAAACATAAAACCTACTCCGTTAAAATCGCTCATCCCCACTCCCACTCTGTCTACCATCCCTTTTCTCCTCCCCCTGTCTACCATTCTCTCTTCCCCACCCTCCTCTGACCTCTCTCTCTGTAGTCTTGTTTGTTTGTTTGTAAGTTTCCTTCTGTTTTACCATCCCCCATCTCATTAGTGCTTTTATGAATTGTTTGCTTATCATTGTAGAATTAGATTACCATGTTGTTATGTTGAATTGTCAGTATGAATGATATGTGTTGAAATAATGTATGTATGACAAGGACAGATTGTAAGACTAGGCTTTGGCCTAAAATCTCCATCCTTGCGTATTAAAGATAAATCAATCAATCAATCAATCTCTCTCTCTCTCTCTCTCTCTCTCTCATCTCTCTCTCTCTCTCTCTTCTCTCACAGTGTCTCTCTCTTCTCACAGTGTCTCTCTCTTCTCACATGTGTCTCTCTTTCTCACATGGTCTCTCTCTTCTCACATTTCTCTCTCTTCTCACATTCTCTCTCTTCTCACATTGCCTCTCTCTCTTCTCACAGTGTCTCTCTCTCTCTCTCTCTTCTCACATTGTCTCTCTCTCTCTCTCTTCTCACATTGTCTCTCTCTTCTCACATTGTCTCTCTCTTCTCACATTCTCTTTCTCTCTTCTCACATTCTCTCTCTTCTCACATTGCCTCTCTCTCTTCTCAAAGTGTCTCTCTCTCTTCTCACATTGTCTCTCTCTTCTCACATTGTCTCTCTCTTCTCACATTGTCTCTCTCTTCTCACATGGTCTCACTCTTCTCACATGGTCTCTCTCTTCTCACATTGTCTCTCTCTTCTCACATTGTCTCTCTCTTCTCACAGTGTCTCTCTTTTCACATGTCTCTCTTTCTCACATGTGTCTCTCTCTTCTCACATGGTCTCACTCTTCTCACATTGTCTCCTCTTCTCACATTGTCTCTCTCTTTTCACATTGTCTCTCTCTTGTTCACATTGTCTCTCTCTTCGTCACATTGTCTCTCTCTTCTCACATTCTCTCTCTCTTCTCACATTGTCTCTCTCTCTCTTCTCACTTTGTCTCTCCTATCTTCTCACATTCTCTCTCTCTCTCTCTCCACATGTCTCTCCTCTCTTCTCTACGTCCTCTCTCTTCTCACATTGTCCTCTCTCTTCTCTTCTCTCTCTCTCTCTCTCTCCATTGTCCTCTCTCCTCCTCTCTCACTCTTCTCCTTTCCTCACTTCTCTCTCTCTTTCTCACATTGTCTCTCTCTCTTCTCCTTCTCTCTCTCCTCTCTCTCTCTCTCCTCCTTTCCCCTCTTCCAATGTCTCTCCTTCTCCTCACATTGTCTCTCTCTCTCTCACATTGTCTCTCTCTTCCTCACATTGTCTCTCTCTCTCTCTCTCCATTGTCTCTCTCTCTCTCTTCACTGCACTGTCTCCTCTCTCCTCTCTCTCACATCTTCTCTCTCTCTTTCTCTCCTCTCACATTGTCCTCTCTTCTACTTTTTCTCTCTCTCTCTCCTCTCTCTTCTCACATTGCCTCTCTCCTCTCTCTCACAGTCTCTCTCTCTCTCTCCTCTCACATGTCTCTCTCTCTCACTCTCCTTCCTCTCTCCTCTCACTGTCTCCTCTCTCCTTCTCACATTCTCTCTCCCCTCCTCTCTCTCACATGTCCTCTCTCCTCTCTCACTCCATCTCCTCTCTCTCTCTCTCCCTCTCACAGTCTCTCTCTCTCACTCTCTCTCATCTCTCTCACGTCTCTTCACCTCTCTCTCTACTCTTCTCCTCTCTCTCTCTCTCCTCACTTCTCTCTCCTCTCTCTCCCCTCATCTCTCTCACGTCTCTCTCCCTCTTCTCACATTTCTCTCCTCTCTCCTCTCTCACATGTCTCTCTCCTCACTCCTCCTTCTCTCTCTCTCTATCTCTCTCTTCTCACATTGTCTCTCTCACTTCCTCTCTCTCCATCTCTCCCTCTTCTCACGTCCTTCCATTGTCCTCTCTCCTCTCTCTCTCTCCTCTCTCTCTCTTCACATTCTCTCTTCACATGCTTTCACATTCCCTTCTCTCTCTCTCCTCTCTCCCTTTTCATTCTCTTCCATTCTCTTCTCCTCTTCCTCTCTCCTCTCTCTTCTCCTCCTCTCTTCTCCTCTTCTCTTCTCTCTCTCTTCTCTTTCCCTTTCCTTCTTCCCTTCTCTCTCTCTCCTTTCTCTCTCCTTTCTCTTCTCTACATGTCCTCTTCTCCTCTTTCTCTCAATGTCTCTCTTCTCACATTCTCTCTCTTCTACTGTCTCCTCCTCTCCTTCTCTCTCTTCCCCTCTCTCTCCTCACATGTCTCTCTCTCTCTCTCTCTCACATGTCTCTCTCTCTCCTCACAGTGTCTCTCTCTTCTTCTCTCTCTCCCACAGTGTCTCTCTCTCTCTCCTCACAGTCTCTCTCTCTCTCCTCACAGTGTCTCTCTCTCTCTCCTCACAGTGTCTCTCTCTCTCCTCACAGTGTCTCTCTCTCTCCTCACAGTTCTCTCTCTCTCTCCTCACAGTGTCTCTCTCTCCCACAGGTCTCTCTCTCTCCTCACAGTGTCTCTCTCTCTCCTCACAGTGTCTCTCTCTCTCCCTCACAGTGTCTCTCTCTCTCTCCTCACAGTGTCTCTCTCTCTCTCCTCACAGTGTCTCTCTTCTCCTCACAGTGTCTCTCTCCTCCTCTCTCTCTCACAGTGTCCTCTCTCTCTCACAGTCTCTCTCTCCTCACAGTGTCTCTCTCTCCTCACAGTGTCTCTCTCTCTCTCCTCACAGTGTCTCTCTCTCTCTCCTCACAGTGTCTCTCTCTCTCCTCACAGTGTCTCTCTCTCTCCTCACAGTGTCTCTCTCTCTCCTCACAGTGTCTCTCTCTCTCCTCACAGTGTCTCTCTCTCTCCTCACAGTGTCTCTCTCTCTCTCTCTCCTCTCCACAGTGTCTCTCTCTCTCCTCACAGTGTCTCTCCTCTCCTTCCTCTCCTCACAGTGTCTCCTCTCTCCTCACAGTGTCTCTCTCTACTTCTCTCTCCTCACAGTGTCTTCTCTCTCCTCACAGTGTCTCTCTCTTCCTCACAGTGTCTCTCTCCTCCTCACATGTCTCTCTCCCTCACAGTGTCTCTCTCTCTCCTCACAGTGTCTCTCTCTCTCCTCACAGTTCTCTCTCTCCTCACAGTGTCTCTCTCTCTCTCCTCACAGTTTCTTCTCTCCTCACAGTGTCTCTCTCTCCCCTCCGTCTCTCTCCTCACAGTGTCTCTCTCTCTCCCTCACAGTGTCTCCTTCTCTCT
>CM065721.1:15988858-15993858 GCA_033310375.1 Conus canariensis
TGAAAGTCAGTTCATTATGCCATCAACCATCTTTAGCGTACAAATCGGGTCGTGAACTGCAAGTTCTTGGAAAAGAGTGGCATGCTCAGTTCCAGTATGATTTTCATCGTCAGTGTTGTCTCTATGGCCCTGACAGAAGCTGGATAGGTACCACACCATTGCTGGAGAGTTTACTGAGTAACATGCAGCAAGGCCCTTTTTTCCTGATGTCGTTGCCCCAAAGACATTTGAATGTTCTGTCGAATCTGTCACAGGTTTTGTCAGCGTCATGTTTTTAATTCACGCTTCTTTTCCTCTTCATTGGGTCATGGTCTCTTCATTGGGTCATGGTCTCTTCATTGGGTCATGGTCTCTTCATTGGGTCATGGTCTCTTCATTGGGTCATGGTCTCTTCATTGGGTCATGGTCTTCATTGGGTCATGGTCTCTTCATTGGGTCATGGTCCTCTCGCTTGACCGGTCTGTAATCAAACTGACGCTGAAAGCCTGGACAGAGCTCTCCCAGTGGTGTTTTGAATTGTTTTCATGTGGAAGGCAGACAGAGAGAGAGAGAGACAGACAGACAGACAGACAGAGAGGAATGGAGAGAGAGAGAGAGAGAGAGAGAGAGAGAGAGAGAGAGAGAGAGAGAGAAGGAAAGGGAGGAGGGAGAGACGGACAGACAGACAGACAGGGCAATCACGGTATTCCAAAACACGGTATCAGTGAAAAGACTCGCTAATCCAGGAGTCACCAGACGATCATAGGGAGAGAGAGGCGGTATTCATTTCGCCTGATCCCCTGGATCGGTCACTGATAGCTACACAGTGGAGGGGGGATGGGGGGGGGGGCTAATACCACGGGCAACAACTGACCAATACAAAACCGTTCAGGCACGTGCAGGCGAGGCAGGGATACGATGGATGTCATTGCCCTGTCTTGCAAGTCAGTCCTAAGCTGGAACGAGTTGTACAGTCCAGTACAGCTCTATCGTGGGTTCAGTGACTCGTTCACTCTAAGTTGATAGAAAAACTTGCTTTCCGCTCAGGCCGCTGGGACAGATAGGGACATGACGGGCGAGAGTGATGAGGTATTCATAGTCAGCGCCAGATGATCCGCAACCTGATACCCCCCAGCCCACACAATTCCCATGGATGCTTCCATGGGCGGTACCCTACATCGCGGTCATCATAAGGGATCCATTCGTTACAGACGGGGCTTCCAGCCCCATTCGGAGAGGGTACAAAAGACAAATCGACCTTGGTGTCCGCTTCCTTGATCGACTCGGTTTCCGCCAGACCCTGAAACAGCTTCTCCAGCCGAAGAAGGAATAAGAAAGACAGAAAGGAGTGATATGGGGCGGAGAGAGGCGTGTGGAGGATGGGAGGGGGGGAGGAGGGGGGGGGGGCAAGGAATATAACAGATGACAAAAGGTAGACTACTCTAACGACACTTATTTGGAGCTTTCATCCACACAGTTTCCGAAACTAGCCCTTCCACCCATCCATGTAAGCAACTCCACCCTCTCACTTTTCCCCATTGTAAATGAAGATCACGCTGCACTGCTTCTGAGGAAAATGTGCTTTGACTGGATGCTGATTGTGGGGACTGTGTATTTTCTGTTTGAAGTATCTTTTTTTTTGTATATACATAGTGATCCGATCAGTCTCTGAGTCATCTATTCGGACAAGACTTGTTTAATACTTCGACATCTAGACTTAAGATCAATTTCTAACGGCTGTTCTGATGTGTGTGGATCAGTGTTCCACTCTCTATATTGACAAGAATCGATCAACATTCCGACAGTTTTTTACCAACAAGACTGGATTAATATCTCATTCTCTGTGTTGACAAGAGTGAACCAGTATTCCATTAACTGTTCCGACAAAACTGTATCAGTATTCTGATAACTATTACGTCAAGACGGAATCACTATTTTGATAACCATTCTGACAAGACTCGATCAATTTTCTGATTGCTATTCCGACAAGATTGGATCAGTTTTCCAACATCTTTTCCAGCAAAACCGTGGGTCAGTTTTCCGACAACCCATCCTGGATTAATAACCCAGTCTCTATTCCGACAAGACTGGATCAGTAATCCAATAAGAATCCCGATAAGACTAAAACAATATTTTACCAATTATTCCGACAAGTCTGTGGAATAATATTCTTACAACTATTCCAATAAGTCATTGGATCAATCTTGTAATTTAAATGTAAAAACTGTTCCGATGAATCTGTGATTAATATTCAAAAAAGACTGTGGAACAATATTCTAACAGCTATTTCGACAAGTCTGTAGGTCTGCATTTCAACATCTGTACCGACAAGTGCACAGGTCAGTATTTCAATATCTACTCTGACAACTCCGTAGATCGGTTTTCTCAATACGCCAGGGTCCAGTTCTGTCTCGACCCTAAGCTCCATTCATGTTAAGCAGGCTGCGTCAGACTGTTTGACATGCGTTCAGTATATCAGATCGTCAATGAAAAACCCGCTATTAATAGCTCGTCAAGTCTTCGTCTGGACAGACCGTGGTTTGGCTTTACGTGGGAGGTTTCCTTCCGTACATTCTGAAGACTGCTGAGGTTATGATGTGTTCCCCGAAGGCGTGTTATCATGATGTATTTGACGTCCAGACCTCACGTGGAGACAGACCCCAGACGTTCCGGAACAACAGGGGCTTTGGGCCGGGCCAGAGAGAAATGGTTCGGCCAAAGAAAAAAGCGATTCCGATGGTTTCCACTCGAAAGTTTGGGAATGGAGTTGTCTGGTTGGCTGGCGTGTATTGGTGGCGACTGTGTCAGCGATTCAGATTTCTGCCCATGGGATGCTAGGCAGTCTTTTCACCGTAAATCATATCCCCGGCATTCCAATAATTGTGTGCGAGCAGTTGCCTCTTTTCTGTCACGCCTTTGCTCTTTGAATTCGTCTTCCTTTAACCCCCAGCCAGTAGTTTTATTTCTCCCTTGGTAGCACTTCCAGCTGTTTGTGTGTGACAGAGTGCTTGCCCTTTGTTGTGGAATACCAGTATACACCAGCTATTTTTGTTGGGATCGTGCGATCGGTTTAACTCCGATCGTCCGTTCTGCAGTCGTTTGCCAATGCGGCTTTTCTGCGTATCTTTCCCATCATTTTTTCGTTGTTTTAGAATTTTGGGTACGTTAAATCAAGTGCAACGATTGACGTTCCTAGAATGGCCCAGTATTATTTGCCTGAGGAAAGTCGGTAGTTTTCCCTATAATAAAATGGTGCACAGAATTGTGTTATTTGTTGGCGATTTTTTTTCTTCCCTTTGGCATAGCATTTCATTTCAACGTAATGACAAACCAGAAAAGACCCTGGATAGTCACCTAGCCTCCACATAAGCTCAGACTGATGTCTCTGACTGGTTGGTGAGGTTCTATCGGGTCATTACACGTTGTTGGTTGGTGAGGTTCTATCGGGTCATTACACGTTGTTGGTTGGTGAGGTTCTATCGGGTCATTACACGTTGTCTCATGACAGACGAAAGAAGAGAGGAACGGAGAGGACAGGAAATGAGAGACCCAGTTTTACACGTATCATGTCAGTATGCACATATATGCACAGTATACACAATGCTTGTACATGTCGACGGACTGAGGACGATCGAATGTTTGTCCAAGTCCTTCATGTCTGTCCTCACTCTGTGTTTGAGTTCTTCTCCCTTCCTTCGAGCTGTTTGCGAAGTCATGTACACAGTTTGAATGACATCATTCAAGGGTGTGACGTCAGTGTTAACGTCATACCGATGAATGTGTAGACAGTTCAGTAGACCTGTTTCTGTAGTTATAGTCAAAAATGGACTCACTATAAAATGGAGAACGGCAACAACACACTTTGTCATGGCAAACACACATAGGCCTAAATAAACATATATATATATCTATCTATCTATATATATATATATAGAGAGAGAGAGAGAGAGATAGACATAGATATATATATATATAGATATATATATATGTATATGTGTGTGTGTGTGTGTGCATAAGTGTGTGCGCGCGCGCGCGCGCGCGTGTGTGTGTATATGTGTGTGTGTTTAAATACACGTGTTTCTTCATCCTTTAGTTTCCATTTCTGATCTGCTGTGGGGAGCTGTGGTATATATCAGATGTCGATCAAAGCACCGCGGGGGGCAATAAAAGGTCCATGTAGCTGTCTGAGTGGCTGAGATGGCACTGGAAGGTCCGTGAAGAGGTGTGCTGCAGACTGCAGTCTGCTGATGGTGATCCATCGTCTACTGGATGCTCTGAGCGGCGCAGCGTGCAATGTGTCTACCACCCATCATGTCAGCCCTACCCCCACAACCGACTTGTCGACAGTTTTCTTCAAAGCAGTAATGAGCATCTGAGGTGGCGTGTAGAAAGGCCGAAAAAAGCTCTATTGGCGATTCACCTCTGTCCGGATGAGTAAGGGAGAAAAAAAAACCGTGTGCAGGACACTCCGGATTGACTTTCCGGCTCGACAACATCCGAATACGTTTATTGGACCTGTCAAGGTCCAATGGGCTGTTTATCCGCGTGTGGTTTTATGTGGCAGTGGTCTAGTTGAGAGAAATTCGGCAATTCAGAGGAAATGTTTCGCAAGACAATACATCCGTTGAAATGTTTTGATGATCAAAGAGCAATTTCGGAAATTTTGAGTTAGGCGTCTGTGATAGCGTATTCCAAACAGGTCAGTCTCTTCCAACGGCGAACACATTTCACATTCACTTAACGCTGCTTTCCTCCACTGGGTTTTCTGTTCCAAATTCTTGTAGATCGGCAACAGCAAATTTACGGAACAGAACCAAATCCTGAACTAATGATTAGGCCTACGTCATTTCATTGCTCTTTGTTCAAACACCCAAGTCCCATGTGAAACAAAACGACGTCAATATCAATTTGTGTATTTCTTCACTACAAATAAACATCAGGACTTTAAACTTCCAAACACAAAAATGGAAAGGAAAAGCTAGCACAGTTCTTCGATTCTGAATGTAATGTGTTGTCTGCCA
>CM065721.1:15998858-16011358 GCA_033310375.1 Conus canariensis
CTTTCCTTTCTTCTTTCCCTCTTTCCATTTCTAATTTCTTTCCCTTGCTGGAGCTTTCTTTCTTCATTTCTTATTTCTGTTTTTTTTTCCTTCCAAATTCTTTCCTGGATTATTCATCCCATTCTTTCTTCGCTTTTTTTTTAAAGTCTTCCTTCCTTCTGTTTTTTTTTCCTGCACTTTTTTTTTATTCTTTGTTACTTGCTTGTGTGTTTCTTGAAAGAGAGAGAGAGAGAGAGAGAGATAAAGGCAGACAGGCGGAGAGGGAGACACAGTCAGACGGACAGACAGAAACAAAGAGAGAGAGACGGGGGGGGGGGGGGGGGGAGTTGGGAGACAGTCAGACAGACAGACAGACGAAGAGAGACAAACAGAAACGGACACAGAGAGAGACAGACAGACAACAGTCCTTTCAATTTGTACAATGTTCTGTCTATTGAGGCATCATACTGCTGGGCTTACAATCTGCTGGACTCCCACAGGACGCACTACTGCTACACCTTGAGCAGAACTTTCCTGGGAATAAATGTAGCCTTAATGGTTTTTTTTTTTTTTTTTTTGTACTCCCAGTTCGTATAGAACAGGGAGTACTTTACAATGGGAACGAAGAAATGCTGTCTGTGTGTCTGTCTGTCCGTGGTCAAAATGTGTTCCACTCGCTCCTGACAAACTGCTGGACCGTCAGAAAATTTGTAGATATGTTCGTTATGGGTCACGGATGATGCCCGATATTTTATTTTACCAGAATAGCCGTTACTGGCGGCTATAAATGATAATTTTGTGATGTACAGTTTAAGCAATAACGGTTTATAAGCTTAAGTGTAACCAACGTTTGTAAGCGCCTCGGTAGTATAGTGGATAGTGACCCCGCCTGCCGCGCGGGAGACTGGAGTTCATTTCCTCGCCGGGGAGAGCAGTTCTTTTTCTTTTCTCTTACATACAAAATTTCTACCACCAAAAGGGGAGAAAGTGCTATAGTGACTGATTTATATATATATATATATTTTGTTGTTGTTGTTGTTTTGTTGTACTACCACTTACTGGGAGTACGTTTATATGCTTTGTATCTTGTTTACTTTCGCTCGATCGGAGCAGTAACACTTCGGACTGTTGGCATTTTGGACTCTCGGGCATGCTCTGAAAGAAATGGAATGACGGTATGTGGTCACTACGAACATTTTCAAGACTTTTCACTTTGATGTCTTTCCTCTTACAACCTGAAAGAAATGTAAGGAACTTCTCCGATTAGCAAAAAAAAAAAAAGTAATGTATGCTATCCAGCCTTTCTTCTCTTGAATATTTGTACAAGTAAAAGCCACTCATGCATACAAAATCGGGTGAGGATTTATTTTCGAATACGTCGCAGATAGATTTTTTTTTTTCCCAAATAGCACTATCCGGATTTTCTGACATCCAGTGGGGCACCTGAGGAACACTTGTCACGTGATCAGGTGACATGTCCGGTAGAAAGGCCAGTTGGACACCGGGAATACTCGTTGGTCACGTGATCAGGTGACCTGTCCGATTGAAAGGTCAGTGGGACATCTGGAGAAGTTGAGTCTTGTGATCAGGTGACGTGTCCGATGGGAAGACTAATAGGCCACCTCACGAACTCACCGGGTCGCAATACCCAGCTCCAGAGCGTGACAGGCATCACCATTTCGCTCCTAGCCTAAAAAGAAAAAAAAAAGAAGTGGCTTTTCCGCTGCCACTCTTGACATGTGGTCGTTTTGGCGGTCAAGGGTTGTAGAGGTGTCGTGAACAACGCTGGGACGGTCACAAATCTCAGCAACTTAATCAGCAATGAAGTGTCCTCGATCACAGGGTTGAAGTGGGGTAACCAGTGCAGTGTTTGACGACGTTCATCCAGAACCTCTTGGACTTGCCTCTGGAGCGTCTCGCCTCCCCTGTAGCCTGCAGGGTGCGAGGAAGGGCGAGGTCCATGTAGCCTGCAGGGTGTGAGGAATGGCGAGGTCATGTAGCCAGCAGGGTGCGAGGAATGGCGAGGTCCATATAGCCTGCAGGGTGCGAGGAATGGCGAGGTCCATGTAGCCTGCAGGGTGCGAGGAATGGCGAGGTCCATGTAGCCTGCAGGGTGCGAGGAATGGCGAGGTCCATGTAGCCTGCAGGGTGCGAGGAATGGCGAGGTCCATGTAGCCTGCAGGGTGCGAGGAAGGGCGAGGTCCATGTAGCCTGCAGGGTGTGAGGAATGGCGAGGTCCATGTAGCCTGCAGGGTGCGAGGAATGGCGAGGTCCGTGTAGCCTGCAGGGTGCGAGGAATGGCGAGGTCCGTGTAGCCTGCAGGGTGCGAGGAATGGCGAGGTCCGTGTAGCCTGCAGGGTGCGAGGAATGGCGAGGTCCATGTAGCCTGCAGGGTGCGAGGAATGGCGAGGTCCATGTAGCCTGCAGGGTGCGAGGAAGGGCGAGGTCCCTGTAGCCTGCATCGTGTGAGGAATGGCGAGGTCCATGTAACCTGCAGGGTGCGAGGAATGGCGAGGTCCATGTAGCCTGCAGGGTGCGAGGAAGGGCGAGGTCCATGCAGCACGAAAAGGTCCAACGTAGCATTCTTCGGAGAAAGTAGGGAAAGTGTGGCTGGCCTGAGTACACCATGGCTGCAGGATTTCTTTAAGCGCTGTGCAGTTCCAAAGCTCATTTTCAAGGTCCGCTGCCAGCTTTCACAGTCGAGCTGTTCAGCAACCTGATTTTGATTGGAACTTTTTGTCTCCGTCTGGCCGATAGCCATTCCTCCTGACAGTTTGTCTTCTGGCTTGCGAGAGAGAAAAAAAAGGCTTCGCCAGCACAGTACATGACAGAATCCACAGTTGTAGATTAGGGACAAACCCACATCTTCCCAATCATACTAAGAATTGTATGCAGCTATGGATGACCAAATTAAAAAGAGAATCCCTACAAGCACTAGAGCTTGTTTTGTACACACAGACATCTTGCCCTGTCATCTCATGTCTTAACGTGCTTTTCCAGCATCTTTGTCGCCAAGCATTTACATCCGCACTCTGGCACAGGAACACACAGAAATCGTGCTCGTTGGACTTTCTCATAGTCGTTTGGCCACCGTTTTCTTGTTAAGCCAGTACAGGGACAGAATCTTGCGATTTATTCCTCTGAAAATGAGGAAACAAGTAGATTTCCCATTATTCGAAGTTTTCGTGTTTATACGTCGACTGCAAAGACAGAATCCAGTTACTCAAGAGAAAGCGTTCCCCCCCCCCCCCCTCCCCCAAGGAAGCGTACGTTTTTCTTCCGTTCAGACAAATCGGTTGCTGTATGACCTGAGAGGTAATTATAAACACACACACACACACACACACACACACACACACACACACACACACACACACACACACATACACACACACACCACCGGTTGAAGTCCATTTTGTTCATCCTAGAAAACGCTTTAGAAGAAGCTAACGGTTTTTATTTCTGTGCCCTAGAGAACAGTTAATACTTGACCCCCGGATGCGGCCCTGACTTGGGACCTCGTTATCCCGGTGAAGTGATCCGGTTGTCCCCCATTGATCGCCAGGTGGCGTGTGGGTGGAGCCAGGGGACGCTGGGAACCAGGACAGGCATGCTGGGGGCGTTTGAAGTGTTCATTAGTGTGTGGAAAGAGGGGTCCAGCTGTCGTCGCAGTTTGAAGGGCAGGGCTGCATGATTGGCTGGGTTGAGGCCTGATGGTGGGTCTTTGTTCTGATGGTGGTCTTTGTTCTGAATGGAATGGTCTGTTGTTCTGATAGTGAGCCTTTGTTCTGATGGTGGCCTTTGTTCTGATGGTGGGTCTTTTTTGATGGTGGGCCTTTGTTCTGATGGTGGGTCTTTGTTCTGATGGTGAGCCTTTGTTCTAATGGTGGGTCTTTGTTCTAAAGGTGGGCCCTTCTCTGATGGTGGGCCTTCCTCTGATGGCGGGTCTTTCTCTGATGGTGGGCCTTTCTCTGAGGATGGGCCTTTCTCTGATAGAGGGCCTTTCTTTGATGGAGGGCCTATCTCTGCTGGTGGGCCCTTCTGTGGCGGTGGGCCTTTCTCTGATGGTGGGCCTTTCTTTGGTGTGGGCCTTTCTCTGATGATGGGCCTTTCTCTGATGGAGGGCATTTCTCTGATGGGCCTTTCTCTGATGATGGGCCTCTCTCTCATGGGCCTTTCTCTGATAGAGGGCCTTTCTCTGATGGTGGGCCTTTCTCTGATGGTAGGCCTTTCTCTGATGGTAGGCCTTTCTCTGATGATGGGCCTTTCTCTGATAGAGGGCCTTTCTCTGACGGTAGGCCTTTCTCAGATGATCGGCCTTTCTCTGATAGAGGGCCTTTTTCTGATAATGGACCTTTCTCTGATAATGGGCCTTTCTCTGATAGAGGGCCTTTCTCTGATGATGGGCCTTTCTCTGATAGAGGGCCTTTCTCTGATAGAGGGCCTTTCTCTGACGGTAGGCCTTTCTCAGATGATGGGCCTTTCTCTGATAGAGGGACTTTTTTCTGATAATGGACCTTTCTCTGATAATGGGCCTTTCTCTGATAGAGGGCCTTTCTCTGATGATGGGCCTTTCTCTGATAGAGGGCCTTTCTCTGATAGAGGGCCTTTCTCTGATGGTGGGCCTTTCTCTGATGATGGGTCTTTCTCTGATAGAGGGCCTTTTTCTGATAATGGACCTTTCTCTGATAATGTGCCTTTCTCTGATAGAGGGCCTTTCTCTGATGGTGGGCCTTTCTCTGATGATGGGTCTTTCTCTGATAGAGGGCCTTTCTCTGATGATGGGCCTTTCTCTGATAGAGGGCCTTTCTCTGATAGATGGGAGCCTTTCTCTGATGGTTTGATAGGGCCTTTCTCCAGATGATGGGCCTTTCTCTGATAGAGGGCCTTTTTCTGATAATGGACCTTTCTCTGATAATGGGCCTTTCTCTGATAGAGGGCCTTTTTCTGATGATGGGCCTTTCTCTGATAGAGGGCCTTTCTCTGATAGAGGGCCTTTCTCTGATGGTGGGCCTTTCTCTGATGATGGGTCTTTCTCTGATAGAGGGCCTTTTTCTGATAATGGACCTTTCTCTGATAATGGCCTTTCTCTGATAGAGGGCCTTTCTCTGATGGTGTGGGCCTTTCTCTGATAGAGGGCTTTCTCTGATGGTGGCCTTTCTTCTCTGATAGAGGGCCTTTCTCTGATGATGGGCCTTTCTCTGATGATGGGTCTTCTCTGATAGAGGGCCTTTCTCTGGTGATGGGCCTTTCTCCGGTGATGGGCCTTTCTCTGATGATGGGCCCTTCTCTGATGATGGGCCCTTCTCTGATAGAGGGCCTTTCTCTGATGGTAGGCCTTTCTCTGATGATGGGCCTTTCTCTGATAGAGGGCCTTTCTCTGATGTGTGGGCCTTTCTCTGATGGGGGCCTTTCTCTGATGGTGGGCCTTTCTCTGATGGGGCCTTTCTCTGATAGAGGGTCTTTCTCTGATGGAGGGCCTTTCTCTGATGGTGGGCCTTTCTCTGATGGTGGGCCTTTCTCTGATGGTGGGCCTTTCTCTGATGGTGGGCCTTTCTCTGATGGTGGGCCTTTCTCTGATGGTAGGCCTTTCTCTGATGGTGGGCCTTTCTCTGATAGAGGGTCTTTCTCTGATGGAGGGTCTTTCTCTGATGGTGGGCCTTTCTCTGACGGTGGGCCTTTCTCTGATGGTGGGCCTTTCTCTGATAGTGAACCTTTCTCTGATGATGGGCCTTTCTCTGATAGTGGGCCTTTATTTGATGGGTCTTTCTCTGAAGGAGGGTCTTTCTCTGATAGAGGGCCTTTATCTGATGGTGTGCCTTTCTCTGATGGTGGGCCTTTATCAGATGGTGGGCCTTAATCTGATGGTTGGCCTTTATCTGATTGGTCTTTCTCTGATGGTGGGCCTTTATCTGATGGTGGGCCTTTCTCTGATGGTGGGCCTTTCTCTGATGGTGGGCTTTCTCTGATAGAGGGCCTTTATCTGATTGGTCTTTCTCTGATGATGGGCCTTTCTCTGATAGAGGGCCTTTATCTGATTGGTCTTTCTCTGATGGTGGGCCTTTCTCTGATAGAGGGCCTTTATCTGATTGGTCTTTCTCTGATGATGGGCCTTTCTCTGATGGTGGGCCTTTATTTGATGGTGGGCCTTTATCTGATGGTGGGCCTTTCTCTGATGGTGGGCCTTTCTCTGATGGTGGGCCTTTATCCGATGGTGGGCCTTTCTCTGATGGGTCTTTCTCTGGTGGTGGGCCTTTCTCTGATGGGAGGGCCTTTCTGTAGTAGTGGGCCATTGTTTGCTAGTGGGTCCTTCTCTGATGATGGTCCTTTCCTTAGTAGTGACCCATTGCTGCGAGTGGGCCATTCAGTGGTCATGGGCCTTTCTCTAGTGGGGATTTGTTCTCTGTGTACCTTTTTCTGCCTCTGGGCCTTTCATTGGTGGGGAAGAGGGAGGGGGTGTCTTTTTTTCTGCTGACGTGCTGGTTTGACTTTCAGAAATTTTGTCATTCAAAGCGGGAGGGGTGGGGGAGGAAGGAGCGGGGGGGGGGGGGGAGATGGGGTGTTGATTGGGGGGTGGGGGGAGACAAGGGTAAGCTCACCAGTCCACATGCAGTGCCGGTGTCTGGTCGCCTAACTCTCTCCCCTCCCTTCCTTCCCCCACTCCACCCCCCCTCCCCTCCCCCCTCCCTCCCTCCCTCCCTCTTTCTCTCTCTCTCTCTCTCTCTCTCTCTCTCTCTCTCTCTCTCTCTCTCCGCTTCTCTAAGTTAATTGAGGAGTGGAAGCAGCTATTTTTTTTTTGACGCAGGGCATGATGCGGAAGGGAGGAGGGAAGGGGAGGGAGGGGGCAGGAAGGCAGTGCTCATGCTATGGCATCAAAGTTTCATGGAGTGAAGGGGAAGGGGGTGGGTGGTGGGGTGTGGGGGTGGACGGGTAACTTGATATACTGACGTCAAGGCTGGAAATGTGGAGGTAGCAACACTGCGTTTGTCATTCGCTTCAGTTTGCACGAATCTCTAGTTTACGGCATTTTTCTCTGTCTTTCTGTCTGTCTCTGTCATGGTCTGTCTGTTTGTCTGTCTGTCTGTCTGTCTGTCTGTCTGTCTGTCTGTCTCTCTCTCTCTCTCTCTCTCTCTCTCTCTCTCTGTCGGTCGGTCGGTCGGTCTCTCTCTCTCTCTCTCTCTCTCTCTCTCTCTCTCTCTCTCTCTCTCTCTCTCTCGTTTCGCACTTGTGTATGTACCATTCGAACACGGACACAGATCCCGCTGCATCCTCCGCGGACAAAGGAGTCTGTTAAAAGATTGGTCATGGATAGGAGTCTGTTAAAAGATTGGTCATGGACTGTTTGCCATATCCCCTCTACCGCTCCTCTGTAATCCTCCATGGTGGCCGGCTACTGGTATTTCATTTGTGAATGAGCGGCGCTGGACCGCGGCTGCACGTTTTCCCGAAGCGGACAGAGGGACTAGAAGTTAATGTTGAGAAATTTACACTTGTGACAGGACAGTGATATTGCAAACTTAATTCGGAGAAATTTCGTCTTTTGACAGGACAATGATATTGCAAACTTAATTCGGAGAAATTTCGTCTTGTGACAGGACAGTGATATTGCAAACTTAATTCGGAGAAATTTCGTCTTTTGACAGGACAGCGATATTGCAAACTTAATTCGGAGAAATTTCGTCTTTTGACAGGACAGTGATATTGCAAACTTAATTCGGAGAAATTTCGTCTTTTGACAGGACAGTGATATTGCAAACTTAATTCGGAGAAATTTCGTCTTTTGACAGGACAGTGATATTGCAAACTTAATTCGGAGAAATTTCGTCTTGTGACAGGACAGTGATATTGCAAATTTAATTCGGAGAAATTTCGTCTTGTGACAGGACAGTGATATTGCAAACTTAATTCGGAGAAATTTCGTCTTTTGACAGGACAGTATTGTTCTAAAGTTAATGTGTGGAAATTCGTTCTTGTGACGGAACGGTAATGTTGCAAAGCTCATGTGCATAAATTTCTCATCGTGACAGGACAGTGACATCATCAAATTAATGTGGAGAAATTAGTTCTTGTGATAGGACAGTTATATTGCAAAGTGAATGTAGGGAAATTTGTACTTGTGACAGGATAGTAATACTATAAAGTTGATGTAGAAAAAAAATGTCTTGTGACAGGAAGATAATCTTGTAAATTTCATATGGAGAAATTTGTTTCTGTAACAGGGCAGTAGTCTTGTAAATGTGGAGAGATTTCGTCTTGTGACAAGACACTAATATTATAACGTTCATGTTCAAAGTGAATGTAAGGAAATTTGCACTTGTGACAAGATAGTAATGTTGTAAAGTTGATGTGGGGAAAAAAATTGTCTTGTGACTGGAAAATGATATTGTAAAGCTAATGTGGACTTTTTTTTTTCTTGTGACAGGACTGTAACATCGTAACGGTGAACAATTTACTTCTTTTGACAGGAATGTAACACTGTAAAGTTAATGCGGAGAAATTTCTTCTCAAGACAGGAAGGTAGTAGTATGAAATCAATTAGGAGAAATTTGTTCTCGTGACAGGACAGTAAGATTGTGAAGTTAATGTGGAGAAATTTTATCTTGTGACAGGAAGTGAAATTAAAGTTAATGTAGAGAAGTTTCGTCTTGTGACAGGACAGCAACACTTTGGAGCTAACGTGGAGAAATTGGTTCCTTTAAAAGAAAAGTAATGTTGTAAAACTGATGTGGGGAAACTTGTTTTTGTGACACTAAAACTTACATTGCAATGTGGAGAAGTATTCTCCTTATGACAAGACAGTAAGACTGTAAAGTTAGTGCTGAGAAATGTTATGATGAGATGAATATGTAGTGCATTTGATATGGAACAAGATGGGCATACAGTACAGTTGATATGTTGAATATCATAATAGAATGGATTGTAATGCAGTTCATGTGGAGAAATGCAAGGATAACATGGTCATAACATGTTACTAATACCTAGAAATACTGTGATTAGATAGACGTATAGAGCAATTAATGCGGAGAAATGCTATGTGAAGATGGACATAAGTACATTAATGAGAGAAATTCTATAAGATGGGCGTATAGGACATACAGTACATTAATGAGAGAAATTCTATAAGATGGGCGTATAAGACATACAGTACATTAATGAGAGAAATTCTATAAGATGGGCGTATAGGACATACAGTACATTAATGAGAGAAATTCTATAAGATGGGCTTATAGGACATACAGTACGTTAATGAGAGAAATTCTATAAGATGGGCTTATAGGACATACAGTACGTTAATGAGAGAAATTCTATAAGATGGGCTTATAGGACATACAGTACATTAATGAGAGAAATTCTATAAGATGGGCTTATAGGACATACAGTACATTAATGAGAGAAATTCTATAAGATGGGCTTATAGGACATACAGTACGTTAATGAGAGAAATTCTATAAGATGGCTTATAGGACAATGTTTTACATTAATGTGAGACATTCTGTGATAAATGGGTTTATAGTCCACTTAATGTGATAAGATGGACTATAATTCAGTTTCAGTGAGAAAGACAGTGTTAAGTTGGACTTACAGTACGGTTTATGTGGAGAAATGTTATGATGAGTTGGACTTGTTGTGCAGTTGATGTGGAGAAATGTCATAAAATGGTCGTATCGTGCAAGCAAAGTGGTCAGTTGTTATAAAATGAACATATGATGCGGACAATGCGGTGAAATATGCTGCATGGGTATAGTTGATATGGAGAAATGTTATGGTAGGATAGACATGTGGTGCAATTAATGTAGACAAATGTTGAAAGATAGGTTTATTGTACAGTTAAAATGGAGACATGTTATAAGATGGACATAAAATGCAGGGACCATCAAAATGTTACAAGTTAACAAACAGCATAGGTAATGAAGAGAAGTATGACAAGATGGACATACAATCCAGTTACTATGGAGAGTTTTTTAAAGATGGATAAATAATATACTTCAGATGGGAAAATGTTATAATATACAGTATAGTTACTATGGATAAATTTTTATAAAATGAACACATAATCTGTTTCATATGGAAAAGCGTTATAAGATGGACATGGAGATATAGTATAGTTAATGTTGACAAATATTGTAACAAGATAGACGCATAGTACAGTTAATATGAAGAAATGTCCAGATGGAGATGTCGTAGAGCTAATATGACAGAAAGGGGAACGCCCCGAGCCCTACTCCAGCTATAAGGACCCGGGGTTCTGGCGTTTCCTCGGTGAGCGAGTTAATCCCCCTCGGCCCGCCTTTGATGTGGAGCAATGTGCTGTGAACGGAGAGAGATCCAGCGCAGGCTTCATCCCCTGCCATCTTCCAGGAGTGTCTGTGCCTCTCTCCCTCTCATCCACCCCCAGGCCGCCACCCCACCCTCCTTCCCTTTCCCTTTCCCATCATATTGAAACGGGAGGGGAGGGGAATGGTGAGGGAGGGGGTCATATTGGACCATCATCAACCCCAGACCTCTGTCCCTTTCCTTTCTCTCCCCCACCCCACCACCCCACCACCCTTCCTCCCTGCCCACGTGATAAAAGCTGGGAATGATCACAGTGGACCGTTGACCCCAGTCTCTCGCCTCCTGCCCTTCCTCTCCCCCCCCCCCCCCCCCCCCCCGTTCCCCTCGCTACCCCTTCCGCTGGGTAATAAAAGATAAAGGAGGGAAATTATGACAGTAGACCATTTGTCGTACGGCGTATTTACAACGCCATCGTCAGGCTGTGTGTGTGTGCGCGCGCGCGCGCGTGTGTGTGTATGTGTGTCTTGTTTTTCTTCTTTGTTTTTTTTTTTTTTTTTTTTTTTTTTTTTTAGTAACGTTGTTGTCTAAAACGGGACTGTCTGCCCTGATTTGGTCTATCATCAGGTTGGCTTCTTTTCAGATTTGCACATTTCTTTATTATATTTAATGTTTTCTTTTCTATGCTTCAAACCTTATACGTGCCAGACAAACTGATTGTAAAAATGCTTTTCTGGGGGTGTTCTTTTTTTTTTTTAAAGAAACGGAATTGTCAAAAAGTTTCAAACGTCATCAAAGAGGCTTTCCTGGGAACAAGTTGAAAAGTCAAGAAGAAGAAAAGAAAAGGATGCACCGTATGGTGCCAGTGGGTCCCAGAGAAGGACCGTCCTCAGGCACCGAGCCAACCGGCTAGGAGCAGCCCTGCACCACGCTGGCAAGTCTTCGCTGTGTGGTAGAAAGAAACTCGTGGAGAGCGTGGCAGCAGAGAGTCTTCAGAAGAGAAGCCCCTTTCAAGCAAGTGTTTCGGCCCTTATCTCCTGACACTCTAGGGGGGTTGGGCCACACCCGGTTCATGACTCCGGATGTCCCTCTGCTGCCCCTTTTTTTCCCATCTTGGGACGAGCCATGGCTGGGATTCGAACCCATGACCCTCTGGACATGCTCATTTTCCACTTAATGACTCGCGCTTTAACCACTGAGCCACAGGGACACCTGATATTTGTAGGGAAATTAAGCCTTATGAAGTTCACTTTTGTTCCTCCTTGACCAGATCCAGCTTGAACACCTCTCTGCCGCTTCTGCCATTGCTTTCAGGGCTCTGGTTTTTTCCTTCCCTGCAACTGAGAGCTGTTTCATGAGGCTGTATGCAGACGTTCCTACAAACCCCCTAGCTCCAATTTCTGCAGTGAGGACTTTGACCTGATAGCCTTCTCTCCTCAGGCTGTTTGCCAGATCAGCATACTTTTCAGTCTTGTAGATTTGAGCTGCCTCCATTCTGTTCTCATATGGCACCATGAGCTCGATCATGATCAGCTGCTTGGTTGACTTAGAGTGGACTACTATGTCTGGTCTCATGCCACTCTTGCTGATGATCTCTGGGTGACTCTTCCATTCTGGGAGGTCTGCAGTGCACTCCCAGTCATCTGCCCCGTCCAGCAGACTCTGCCTGCATGTTTCGAGTGGCACTGTTGTTCTTGGCCATGATTTGCTGCCTCCTGCCGTGAAGAATGTTGCGGGTGCTTTTGGAGTCCTGATTTTCCCTTTTGTGGTGTTGGTACTAGCCCAGACTACTTGTACAATTTCTTTGAGCACTTGGTTGTGCCTCCATGTGTACCTTCCTTGAGCCAGGGCTACTTTACATGAGCTTAGGACATGCTCCACTGTTTGTTTTTCATGGCAGAGGGGCATGCAGGATCGTCTGTTTTCCCCCACTTCACCAGGTTTGCATTTGAGGGCAGAAGGTCATATGCAGATCTGAGAATGAAGCTGATCACTCACACAGGGCACTCCATGAAGACGACAAGGGACATAACTGCTCCCTCGCAGGTACCATCGCGTGATGGCAGTGGACGCGACACAACGGAACCTCCAGGGAAGCATCCCCATGGTGTATCAGCCTGTATTCCATGACCGCAGAAGTCAAGCAGCAAAAGACGCCACTATCAAGCAAAGTGATGCACTCACTCCCCGCAGCCCCGCCAGCTGTTTCGCCGACAAGCGAAACTAGTACATCAGCCACAGCCAAGCTT
>CM065721.1:16016358-16103858 GCA_033310375.1 Conus canariensis
TTGACAGTACGATGAGGACGAAGAGAGGGAGTGTTGACAGTACGATGAGGACGAAGAGAGCGGAGTGTTGACAGTGACGATGAGGACGAAGAGAGCGAGTGTTGACAGTACGATGAGGACGAAGAGAGGAGTGTTGACAGTACGATGAGGACGAAGAGAGCGAGTGTTGACAGTACGATGAGGACGAAGAGAGGGAGTGTTGACAGTACGATGAGGACGAAGAGAGGGAGTGTTGACAGTACGATGAGGACGAAGAGAGCGAGTGTTGACAGTACGATGAGGACGAAGAGAGGGAGTGTTGACAGTGACGATGAGGACGAAGAGAGGGAGTGTTGACAGTACGATGAGGACGAAGAGAGGGAGTGTTGACAGTACGATGAGGACGAAGAGAGCGAGTGTTGACAGTACGATGAGGACGAAGAGAGGAGTGTTGACAGTACGATGAGGATGAAGAGAGGGGTGTTGACAGTACGATGAGGACGAAGAGAGGGGGTGTTGACAGTACGATGAGGACAAAAGAGGGAGTGTTGACAGTACGATGAGGACGAAGAAAGAGAGGGAGTGTTGACAGTACGATGAGGACGAAGAGAAGAGAGCGAGTGTTGACAGTACGATGAGGACGAAGAGAGGGGAGTGTTGACAATACGATGAGGACGAAGAGAGCGAGTGTTCGTAATAACAATGACGATGAAGAGAGCGAGTGTTGACAGTGACGATGATGGTGAAGAGAGCGAGTGTTGACAGTGACGATGATGTAGATGCGCGCGAGACCTGAAAACGACGGTGACAAAGCCGACGACGCTGATAGGGATGATGATGATGATGATGTGTGCGTGTGTGTGTGTTTCAGATGTGAAGAGGAGGAAGAGGGGCATTTGATGCTACACTACTACAGCCAGAGAGAGGGACTGTATCCCATTGTTATCGGTCAGTCAGTTTGTCTGTGACCTGTGTGTGTGTGTGTGTGTGTGTGTGTGTGTGTGAGAGAGAGAGAGAGAGAGAGAGAGAGAGAGGGGAGGGCTGGGCCACATTATATACATCAGATAGAGGGTCCCTGCCTACTGAATGTGGACTTCGGTCTATGCATGTTAGTGCGCTAGCTAATCTGTGGGCCGTCCACCCGGTCCGTCGCTTGGAATGTCTTGCCCGCATACCAGTCATGACGATGGCGTTCACTGTCTGGTCCGTGGGGACACGAGACGACACAAACACCGGACAAACGAGCGAAAACAAAGGTGGTCGTTAAGAGAAACGTGCATCATTCATGATGACAAATTTTTGGTCAAGCCCAAATGTTTTTTATGTCTTTGCTGGAGTCTCTGTGCGCGCGCGCATGTGGTGTGTGTGTGTGTGTGTGTGTGTGTGTGTGTGTGTGTGTGTGTGTGTGTGTGCGCGTACGCATGTGTGTGTGTGTCTGTCGTCCGTCCGTCCGTCCGACTGTATGTCTGTCTGTCCGTTTGTGCGCGCGTTTGATTGTTTGGAAGAGGGGAGGCTGGTACGGAAGTGGTATCTCTTTCAGTGGACTAAGACTTGTTTCCAAGAATTCTTAGTCAAGGACTATTATTGACAGGGACTAAATCATTCATGGTGTCTCACTTTACAACGCACATAAAACTCGCTCATTATTGCACGCACTCGACGTGTGCGAGTGTTGCTCGTGTGCGGGCATCTCTAAATTGCCGGCGCGGAAATCCACGTGCCTGGTTGACGGGGCGGACCGGTCATTACGGAGCCCATTACGTTGCCTAATTCTCAATCTGCAGCTTTACCGGCAGGTCAGCATCACCATCTTCGGTCGGCACCGGGTCATCCAGTTGAAACGCCGCGAACCACGCCCGGAACCCCAGGATGACAAACCCACGGCTTAGGCCATTCTCTGCTCTCCCTTCTGTCAGAAAAAAAATCCCGTTTATCACGAGAAACCGGTGTTGAATATTCATAGCCTGCCATGCTGCTGGTGACGTCACTTCCTGCTGGTCTGTAGCCAGTGTTGACTATTCATGAGGGTGATGACTAACGATAAGGGACTACACCCTGGGTTGTAACAACTGGCTTTACGATAGCCCGTGTCCTCTTGGGTGTGGGTTAGTCCCCCCGTGCAAAGTCCGCAAGTCCTGTGTTCTGTGCCGAAGACCGCGGATTATTGCCCTGCTTCACTCTTCATGGCGCCTTTGCCGGGCCTCCCTGTCAACATTCGACAGCAACATTTGTACATCGACATTGAGATAACTTTGCACACAAACAGACCGATGGTGTTCTACCATTAAAGAGTAATCACAGTTTTGAGTGTCTAAATATGTGGTGAAACACACCGCTAAGTTATTGAGATTCAGAGACTACAAGGCTATTTGATATCAGACAAGCACACACACACACACACACACACACACACACACACACACAGAGTTTGTTTTAAAAGAAAGGTTCGGGAAAAAAACTCAAGTTTCTTAAATAGGTAGGATCAGAACCAAGAAAGACCAGAGGCAAGGAGTGATACAGTTGTAGGGTGCTTTACACGTTTTTCTACCAGTGTGCGGTTCAGGAAGGTGGTAAGGATGCCAAAATTGTGATTATTCTTCATAATTCCTTTTCCATCGAAAACGAGATTTTTCAACTGTGTTTTCAACTTCTTAAATCCAAGTTGTTGTTTTTTAAAGTCGGGTGACTGCGGGCTGAAATTAAAACAAGAGCAAAGACAGAAGTACTGCCCCGCCAAACCACAGAGATGATAAAATAAAACCCAACGCATTTCGACCTGTTTGGTCTTCCTCAGACAAAAGAAATGGCATTCAAGAGAATGAAAACGAAGGACAAACAACAGTCACTTCAAGTGGCACAGGGGCTGTGTCCAATAAAAACCTGTCTGATCCTCGTTTATGAGCCGAGGAAGGACTGAGGTATTCGGTTGGCAGTGCAAGATGAGTCTACCTTTTTCTCTGTCTCATCTTCCGGGGCATTATAGTGGCATTGAGCCCACACCGATTATTCCGGCTCCCCGCCCGCTGCCATACCCTGGCTTCTCCCGTCGCAGCCCCGGCACCGGCAGTCCACAGGGAGCAGTCGATGTCAAGTCGTCAAGAGACAGTCCACCAGAGAAGACACTACGCTGCTGAATCACTTCGGTAGTGTTCAGTACAGATGATCTAACTTTGTAAGAAACAGTTAGAAAAGACACAGGTCTCTGAATTGATAAAAAAAAAAATTAAAAAAAGGAAAAAAGATCTTATGCCTAAACCTATTGGTAAGCAAGTGTCCCTTCTCTTTGAGTATAGCTCTGCTGTCATTAAACAGTCATTCAATGGTTGAATGAAAAGCTCTCCAGCATTTTTTTCAGGAGAAGAATAACTGTCACGCAGTCTGTACCAGGGTTCTTGTAAACTTTTTCCCCCCTGTTTTCTTTTCAAGGCCTCTAAGGTTTGTTGAAATCGTTCCAGTTGAGCCTTTCAAGGTTTTGGTGAGTTTTTAGTGCGGTCTTCACGTGCATATTTCGCTTTCTTTGTGTACGTCTTCATAATACACCTTTGTTGCATCTGATATTGGTCTGTTTCTGTTTCCCAAGACTGCTGAAGTACTAAGTTATCTCCCCACCCCCCTCTCGTGGTGCCCATCTTGCTTTAAGTCGTGTCACAGTGTCTTCAGTTTGTTCTTTTCTTGACGGCAAAAGGTAATGTGTTTTCTCCTATAGTTCCCTGCAGCTACTGCTTTATCAATACGTCATCATTATTGTAATGATTCTTTCTCTTATTGTAGTAATGAAAGTTAATAAGATTATAATAATGGTGATAATAATAATAATTGTAATATTCATAATAACAACAGCAGCAGTAGTAGTAGTAGCAGAAGTAGTAGTAGTAGTACTGATAATGATGTTACGTAATAGTAGTAGTAGTAGTAATAGCGGTGGTAGTAGTAGTGGTAGTGATGACGATGTTAGTAACAAAAAACAAATGAGCAAAGCATCATCGTTAGACTAGTTTATAAGGCGCGTGCGGTCATCAAGACACCCCCCCCCTCCCCGCCTCCCTTTCCTCTTAAAGGAACACGGACAATGTCCTGTCAACACTGGCCTTGAAGTTGTCGAGGTCCAACTCAGGGTATCCCAGACAGGACACAAGTGGATGACGTCAGAAAACGGCCAGGCCAGGTCCAGCCACCACAGACCACCCACTAGCGGAACGTGGGTTTGTTGTCTGATGGTCAATGACCTCATGACCACCACATGGCCGCCTGGCTGTCCAGGCTGTCCTTCGCAGCGACATGGGGTCCACCCCTCAGTGCCGTGCTGTCGGTAGCTGTCAGGTGGGCCGTTTGTCCATCTAACCGATAATGGACAGTTCCTTTCAGAGTTGCCGCTATGGACAGTTCCTTTCAGAGTTGAGGAGAAAATTTCCCCGAAGATAGAGTATGGCTGCCTTAACGGCGGGATAAAAAAAACGGTCATGCACACAAAGCTCCACTGCCTGTCTATACAGGCAGTGTCCGCAGGAGTATCAGCCTGCGTACGCAGAAAGAAAAGAATGAGAAAATGAGAGATCATGCGTGAGTGTTTCTTCATTCAATTTTCTGTCCTGTCTTCCGTGCTGCTTCAGTAGCATTGCATCCACACCGCCCATTCCGCCCCTCCCCCCACCTCTCCGCCCCCGTTCACTGCCACAGCCTGTGGCCTGTTCTGCCACAGTCCCGGCACAGGCAATCCCCTTGGAGACAGTTAGTGTCAAGTCGTCACAGGGCGCCCACCAGAGGAGACACAGCACTGCTGCCGAGTCACTTTGGTGCTGTTTGGTGGCGTCTGTTCTGACCCAACATACTCAGGACTTCACCTAGTAAGCCCCCTACTGACGACAATGATTGCATAGTCGCGGTGTCAGCGTGTGTGAGCTCTTCCTCTGAAGGGCGCCACCACGGTCGTCCGACAAAATTCCTCTTGAACTTGGCAATACTGGTGACACCGACAGAACCAAACCAAGGCCATAGACGTGGTAAGGTGATTGAAACTGAGGTCACCATGAGGGCATGGCATGAAGGGCCACAGAATCTGCTGATCGATGAGGATGAGGATAATGAAGATGATGCTACGAATTTTCACTCAAGTCTGAGGCTGCATGACCGGGCTGTGTCCTACGCTTACTTTCGTGTGATATCCCAGCGTCAACTAGACCCGGGAAATACAGACATCTGCACTGTTGGCAAATGAATTTGAGCAACACTCTCAGAGACGCATCCATTAAAGGGATGAAACTCAATTGTGTGGGCCCAGTCTACCCACCTGAGCCCATAATAAACTCAGCTGTAAGTTGGGGCCGGTCAGGGCTGAAAATCCCACAAATGAATGGATCTTACGGGAATCGAACCCACGACCTCCCAGCCGAGAGTAGGCTCAAATCCAATAGTCAATGTCGTGGCTGTACTGTGTTGAGAACGGACTTACCTAAACAAAATTAATGGTGCACAGCGACAACTGGGAGGATGGGCACTGGATTATAGCAAGGCGCTCAATAAAAAAAAAAAAGAAAAAAAGTTCAGTTTCCCATGGGAAATGTCCGAGAACAAGCCCATTCAACCGACGTGATACCCTTTCACACATAACGATGGATAAAAAGGATTTTCAAGGTAACTTTTTTTCTCGGTGCGCTATAAGTCAGGTGGTCTTTCACGTTGTCCACATCTGATGTGGAACGGAGTATGGCGGCGTCGGTGCCCGTAAAGCGCCTTCTGGACTAATGGAAGGCAGGGAAAGCAAAAGGCAGATTGATGAGTCTTTCATTCCTCTTTCCCCGACAGGTGGGTGTTTGAAAGCTTTTGGGTCGGTCCGGGTCAGTATAAAACGGTCTGTTCCACAGGACAGTTCGCGTGTATGTATGTACTTGTGGGTATTGTCGGGGAAGAAAATGAATAGTTAATGTGCGTGAGTTTGACAGCAGCCTCACTCCAGAGGAAAGTGTACAATAGTGTATGTGCGTGCAGGAAGAGGCAGGGTTGGTTATGTTCCCGGCTAGAGAATATGTAATGTGAATTGAAATGTCAGTTATGTTTGAGAGTACGTGATGTATATAATTATTTGCCGTGATCTTACATGATTGTATATCCGAGATTTAGAGAGGGGTGGGTGTGTGTGTGTGTGTGTGTGTGTGTGTGTGTGAGAGAGGAAGAGAGAGAGAGAGAGAGAGAGAGAGAGAGAGAGAGCAGTCCCACGAAAGAAGTACAAAGCCCAATTGCCATAACGATGAATGCAAGTGGTAACCACGCAAGAGTCATTTAGATCGTCAAGGCGATGGTTTCGAGTGGCACGCGATCCTGACATACCTTCCATGGTTGCTATGGTTTTTCCTGTGGCTCTCAGGCTGATGCTATACAGTTGGTTGTCATGGTGAGGAAAGGCGTGCAGGGCTGGTTATTAGAGGAGGTGGGAACGATGGCTAGGAATGGAATGAATGGTTCGGACAGACGTTTGGTGATTGGAGTCAAAATGAGGATTCGCCATCAGGCTGAGAAGCTGGGGCTCATGCTAAGAGTTCAGGGTGAGGGGTCAAGGTCTTGTCGCGTATTCACGGCTTAGATTCGTGGTAAATGTTAATGGTGACTGTTGGTGGTCCGGGTTTGGAGAGGGGGGGGGGGGTCACACCCAGGGTTCGTGGTGAGGGCTCACAACCACGTCAGTGGTATGTTCAGGTCTGGTGGATGTAGTAGAACAGGACTAGTTTGGGCAGGAGGTCCAGAGAATGTGATTGTCCATGGTATGTTCAGGTCTGGTGACGAACTTTGGGTGGGAGTCCTTCGGGCAGAACTTTTAATTTCAGTTTCAGTGAGGACTAGTCCCCCTATACGCTACACTATATCCGCTAAGTTTCGACACTGCGCATGATTTAAAGCAAATGGATAAATTAGTTCATGACTAAAATCAGAGAATTTAAGAAGAGGGTCACGTGGCTACGATTGGCAGGTGTCTGACCTACGCATTAGCCCAAACGCGCTGGTCAGACCTTGGGTACCTACTTAACATTGGCTGTGCAGAAGGTCCACCTAATGGTGATGTCCATGGAGTGTCAAGGTCAGGTGGAGTCAATAGATCCACCTAACGGTGATGTCCATGGAGTGTCAAGGTCAGGTGGAGGCGATAGATCCACCTAACGATGATGTCCATGGTGTGTCAAGGTCTGGTGGAGTCAATAGATCCACCTAACGGTGATGTCCATGGTGTGTCAAGGTCAGGTGGAGGCGATAGATCCACCTAACGATGATGTCCATGGTGTGTCAAGGTCTGGTGGAGTCAATAGATCCACCTAACGGTGATGTTCATGGTGTGTCAAGGTCAGGTGGAGTCAATAGATCCACCTAACGGTGATGTGTCAAGGTCAGGTGGAGTCAATAGATCCACCTAACGGTGATGTGTCAAGGTCAGGTGGAGTCAGTAGATCCACCTAACGATGATGTGTCAAGGTCAGGTGGAGTCAATAGATCCACCTAACGGTGATGTGTCAAGGTCAGGTGGAGTCAGTAGATCCACCTAACGGTGATGTGTCAAGGTCAGGTGGAGTCAGTAGATCCACCTAACGATGATGTGTCAAGGTCAGGTGGAGTCAATAGATCCACCTAACGGTGATGTGTCAAGGTCAGGTGGAGTCAGTAGATCCACCTAACGATGATGTGTCAAGGTCAGGTGGAGTCAATAGATCCACCTAACGGTGATGTGTCAAGGTCAGGTGGAGTCAATAGATCCACCTAACGGTGATGTGTCAAGGTCAGGTGGAGTCAATAGATCCACCTAACGGTGATGTGTCAAGGTCAGGTGGAGTCAATAGATCCACCTAACGGTGATGTCCACGGTGTGTCAAGGTCAGGTGGAAGCGATAGATCCACCTAACGATGATGTCCACGGTGTGTTCAGGTCTGGTGGAGGCCGTTGGGCGGGAGTTGTTCGGGCAGAAGGTTCAGCTGACGGTGGTGTCCAGGACCCAGGAGGAGACGGCGGCCCACATCATCCAGCACCACACCGTCTTCAGGGTAACCGTCACTCTCCTTCCTCCCTGCCTCTGTCTGTCTCTCTGTGTCTGCCTGTGTCTGTGTCGGTCTGATCATCTTTTGTCTGTCGTGCCAGTCTCTCGTTCTGTCTGTCTGCATCATAGGAACTTCAAGGCTGGGGGAGCTGGAGGAACACATGGGCAGCTCACAAATCAAAATGAATATTTTTTTTAATCCACCGCTACATTCTAGCTTGAGATAAAGGACGGGAGAAGCTTGTGAGTGGATTCTCTCTCTCTCACACACACACACACGCACACGCACACGCACACACACACACACACACACACACACACACACACACACAGAAAGAGAGAGAGAGCACGCGCAAGAGAGAGAGAGAGAGAGAGAGAGAAGCAGTCAGAGGTAAAACTAGAGGAGAGGGGAGAGTGGGAGGAAAGCAGAGGTATAGATGGAAGGGGGGAGGGAGAAGCTGGGAGGTTGGTCTCGGAGAGAATACTAGGGTTTTAATTGAGCGCGCATGCGCATGCACACGCAGACACGCATATTCTCTCTCTCTCTCTCTCTCTCTCTCTCTCTCTCTCTCTCTCTCTCTCTCTCTCTCTCTCTCTCTCTCGGCTGCACACCGTTTCTCTCTCTATTTAATGATCAGGCGATGGAAGATTTTTTTCGTTTGTTTTGGTAAAAAAAAAAAAGAAGACCTTTCTATCGCCTCTTATGGCATGCGAACATGCTGTCGGCCATGTAACGCGCGTGCACGGTAATAGAACGGGAGAGGCTGACAGGGTTGCCATTTGTCTGGCATTTGCAGACATGTTCGTAGAGAACGTCACAACGCCGTTTTTAATACATGCATTGTTGTTGGAATGGGGTAAAACTTAAGATCAGGTTTTCTTTTTATATTCAGACGCTGTTGATTTCATCATTCCCGGCATCGATCAACCGCCATGTCCTGCTGCTCCCAGACTTCGATTAGGATTTTGTTTCACCACTGGCTGTGGTGCGTTCATTTAGATACTGTCAGTCTCTGCCCAGAGTACAAGACCAAGCACCACTATTCTTTTTTCTCCATTTTTTTTTTTCATTTGAAATAAAGTATCATCGTCATAGTTTCCCGCTCAATTCAGTCCCTGCCTTTAGCTCCGAGTTCAACTCAGGGGGCTGTGTGGTCGTGATTGTTTGGCTGTTTCCAGACCAGGGAACAGACGTAGACTGAGTTCTGCCCTCAGATAGTGATTCTGCGCAGACTACTCCGCAATGACCAGGTCACTGTCGACGTTCCCGAAGAAATCCTTGCTTCCTGATATTGCTTGGCGGATTGACCAGGACGATTCCACCACAAGGCCTGGGCAGTGAGGAAAGAGACGCATTTCTTTTTGTACCCCCTCCAGCAGTACAGGAGTTCTTTACGACAGATACTGAAGTTGATTTATTGAAATGTTACGACATTGATATGTGTCCATGGTATTTTCAAGCATTGTCAGTATTTTTTTATATATATAAGGGAGTTGTGAAAGGAAATTTTTGCACAAAAATTCTGTCAATACTTAAAACTATACAAAGTAGATTTCTCAGGGTCTGTAACCAAACTCTTTTCTGTACCAAAGTTCCAACATGTCATACGAATTGCAGTGTTGATGACTGGAAAGAACGCAGGTAGCTTGATGATTTGAAATGCTGTCCGATGTTGAACATTCTTCCCTTTGACTCTGGAAAGCCACACAATCAGTTCCGCAACCACCGGCTACAGGACAACTATACACACACTACCACTGCACCCATTTACCACTGCTGGGTCGGCATCAGCTAACCCTAACAAGGCCCCAAGAGCCCAGTTCTGTGTTAAGTGCACGTGCAAATATGTATATCGCGGACTGGAGGAGCAAGCTGGGTGGCGGGGAGAGTGTTGATGCATTACGGAAATGACGCTAGCTCTTCCTGGCGACTTAAAGAGAGGCTGGTGATATGAAGGAATCGGATGGAAGACCTTGAAGACTTGATCCTACTCACCACACAGCGTGGCCAGCCAGCACCGCTTCATGACGACTCTGTGTTCGGCAGACTGCAAGTGCCAGCAGTCCTACCAAGTTTGGAGGTCCCCGAAACGGATGACAGCCAGCTTGAAGACTACCAACCATACCAGTTCTGACAGTACCAGAGGGAGTTTTTGACTCGGCTCTCACAAATTCTCAAAAATCGAACGATTGCAATGTTAAGAGAAGTTTACGTATGTAGACAAAGAGGTGTACCATAAATTGTTTAGATCTTTTGTCAGGCCTCTTATGGAGTCATGCAAATATAATATGGTGCCCTATTTTGAGCGACGATCGATACAATTTAGAGTCAAGATGCGCGACAAGGCTGTCGAAGGAGTGTAAACATGGTTCACATTCAGAAAGATCAGGATGCTTGCACCTCCACTCTCAGAAAGAAAGGGAGGGGCAGAGGAGAACTTATCCAGACCTGTCAGATTTTTAATGATATTGATTGCATTCATTTACACAGATTCTTTTTTGTTTCACCTATTAATACCACATCGAATTCAGGAGGCAAAGTTTACATTAAATACTGTCAGTCTCACAAAAGAAAATTTTCTTTCTATCACAGAGATGCTTGTAAGTGGAAGAACACCAAATTTTCACAAGATGTTAACAGTGCCAAGAATCTTCTTAACAAATTTTCAGAATATGAAGAACTTTTTTGTGATTTTGACTAAATGATCGAGTAATATTAATGTGACCAAACCCCAATTGATAGTTTATGAATGAAGAGATGTTATAAGCCGTGAGGCCTAGGTTAATAGAAAACAGTTCCTACTACTGCTACTCGTACTACTGCTGTTACTGCTGCTGCTGCCACTGCAGCTGCTGCTGCTGCTACTGCTGCTTAAAATCTGACAGGCGAATCAGCGACTACGTCATGAATTTGAGGCCTCGTAAGGGATGTATGTATAATGTGCGCAGTGGCATGGTGCAGTTGAATACAACAGGGCCATGTTTGCAATTGTTCCGTGACCGTGTGCAGGTGTGCTGCACCGCAATCCCTCTGGTTAGCCGCCCGTCCACCCACCCACGTTGCTCTGCAGGTGTGTGACCAGGGGGACAGGCCGTTTTGTCCGTTGTGATAGTAACGTGGGCCCTTTGATGGAGTCCAGTCACACCACCGGGGTCATTAACCCCACTGCCCCCCACCACAGCTCATTGAAATCTGCCGTGACTCGCCGACATTACCACGGAGATTTGAACGGTGGCAATTGTTGTCACGAAGACGCCTTAATTGTCGGTGCTTTTCTTAGGCCTTTCAGAGGGCGGAGGAGAGGGAGGGAGGGAGCTTAGTTGATAAACGTACGAGAAAATCGCCAGAGTGTTTGTCCAGTGCGCTGCATGGTTCATGGCTAGTTCCGTCCTTTCCCAATGGGAGTGCCAATAGTTCTCGCTGACAGCAAAACGTGGTCTGTCTCCACACGGCTGAGATGGTCAGAGAGATCTCTCCTCACCGACCCTCATATTCCTGGGGCTGTCAGCAGCCATTCTGTGTTGATTATTCCAATACGGGAATAATGAGCTATTGCTGCAATGTCAGTTGCAGTTCAATGGCACGCAAGAGATGGTTTTTTTTACAGGTTTGATTAAAGACACAAATAAACAAGCAAAAAAGATAGGGGTAGCAGGAGGAAGCATTCAGTGCAGTGCGAGGCTGGAGACGAATGTTTAGACCATTCCCGTCTCCACCACATCCTTCGATTGGGGGTTCCAGTCTCTGATCGTAAAGTCTCAGTTCTTGATCTTGACAAGGCTGTTGTCGGCTGATGAGGCGACCTGTCAGCTGATGAAGTTGTTGTCGGTTGATGAGGCTGCCTGTCGGCTGATGAGGCTAGCTGTTGGCTAATAAAGCTGTCGTCCGCTGATTAGGCTGTTGTCAGCTGATGAGTCTACCTGTTGGTTGATGAGGCTGCCTGTTGGCTGATGAGGCTGTTGTCGGTTGGTGAGGCTGCCTGTTGGCTGATGAGGCTGTTGTCGGCTGATGAGGCTGCCTGTTGGCTGATGAGGCTGTTGTCGGCTGATGAGGCTGCCTGTTGGCTGATGAGGGTGTTGGTTGATGAGGCTGCCTGTTGGCTGATGAGGGTGGTGTCGGTTGATGAGGCTGCCTGTTGGTTGATGAGGGTGTTGTTGGTTGATGAGGCTGCCTGTTGGCTGATGAGGCTGTTGTCGGTTGATGAGGCTGCCTGTTGGCTGATGAGGCTGTTGTCGGTTGATGAGGCTGCCTGTTGGCTGATAAGGCTGCCTGTTGGCTGATGAGGGTGTTGTTGGTTGATGAGGCTGCCTGTTGGCTGATGAGGCTGTTGTCGGTTGATGAGGCTGCCTGTTGGCTGATGAGGCTGTTGTCAGCTGATGAGGCTGCCTGTTGGCTGATGAGGCTGTTGTCGGTTGATGAGGCTGGATGATGAGGCTGTTGTCGATTGAAGAAGCTGTCTGTTGGCTGATGAGGCTGTTGTCGGTTGATGAGGCTGTTGTCGGTTGATGAAGCTGCCTGTTGGCTGATGAGGCTGTTGTCGGTTGATAAGACTAGCTGTCGGTTGATGAGGCTGCCTGTCGGCTGATGAGGATACTGTCGGTTGATAAAACTGGCTGTCGGTTGGTGAGGCTGCCTGTCGGCTGATGAGGCTGTTACTGGCTGACAAGGCTGACAGCCGTGGGCGATGAGGTGCTGGCACAGTATCTTCCTTTAGAGGCCGGAACATTCAGCAAGCCCCCCCCCCCCCCCCTGCCCCCCATGACAGATTTTCACCAGCAGACCCACCCCACCCCTCCCCCTCACCCTGTGCATTTGCTGAGTCAGATGCTGAAATTGTTGTACTGAAATATAGGATTCACTGGTGTTTTGATGATGTCATCAAGACCTTAACGTCCATACGTTTCTCTGGCCCAGTGTGGGTCACACTTTAAAACTCCAGTCTCGATGTAGTTTACCGTTAGCTGTGTCATGGAAGGGGATTCAACCAGGTGTGTGAGATGAGACTTGCTGGACTGTCGTTTTCAGGTGGACCTGGAGACGGGCAGCGTGCCCTTTCACCGGGCAGGGGCATTGTCAGCGTGCCCTGGGGAGAGGGGCACGCCGGATGGCAGAGAGGCTCACAACACTGTGCTCAAGTCAGTACCCACCCTCCTGTCCTCCTCTGTTGATTGTCCTGCAGAAACGTACCCTCCTGTCCTGTACTGTTCTCCTGCATCAACGCACCCGCCTGTCCTGTCCTGTTGTCCCATATAGACATACCCTCCACTGTTTCCTGTATAGACATACCCTCCTGTCCTGTACTGTTGATTGTCCTGCAGAGACGTACCCTCCTGTCCTGTACTGTTGTCCTACATAAACGCACCCGCCTGTCCTGTCCTGTTGTCCCATATAGACATGCCCTCCACTGTTGTCCTGTATAGACATACCCTCCACTGTTGTCCTGTATAGACATGCCCACCTGTCCTGTCCTGTTGTCCCATAGAGACATACCCTCCACTGTTGTCCTGTATAGACATACCCTCCTGTCCTGTCGTGTTGTCCCATAGAGACACGCCCTCCACTGTTGTCCTGTATAGACATACCCTCCTGTCCTGTCCTGTTGTCCCATAGAGACATACCCTCCACTGTTGTCCTGTATAGACATACCCTCCTGTCCTGTACTGTTGATTGTCCTGCAGAGACGTACCCTCCTGTCCTGTACTGTTGTCCTACATAAACGCACCCGCCTGTCCTGTCCTGTTGTCCCATATAGACATACCCTCCACTGTTGTTCTGTATAGACATACCCACCACTGTTGTCCTGTATAGACATACCCTCCACTGTTGCCCTGTATAGACATACCCTCCTGTCCTGTCCTGTTGTCCCATAGAGACATACCCTCCACTGTTGTCCTGTATAGACATACCCTCCTGTCCTGTCCTGTTGTCCCATAGAGACACACCCTCCACTGTTGTCCTGTATAGACATACCCTCCTGTACTGTCCTGTTGTCCCATAGAGACATACCCTCCACTGTTGTCCTGTATAGACATACCCTCCTTCCTGTCCTGTTGTCCCATAGAGACATACCCTCCACTGTTGTCCTGTATAGACATATCCTCCTGTCCTGTCCTGTTGTCCCATAGAGACACCCTCCACTGTTGTCCTGTATAGACATACCCTCCTGTCCTGTCCTGTTGTCCCATAGAGACATACCCTCCACTGTTGTCCTGTATAGACAGACCCTCCTGTCCTGTACTGTTCTTCCTTAAAGGACCCCGCCTGTCCCGTCCTGTTGTCCCATATAGACATACCCTCCACTGTTGTCCTGTATTGGCATACCTTCCTGCCCTGTACTGTTGTCCAACGTACATGTACCTTTCTGTCCTGTTCTCACGTCCTATATAGACTTTTCCTTCTATCCTGTACTTTTGTCATACATGAGCATGCCCTCCTATCCCCCACTGTTGTCGTACATAGACATGCCCATCTTTCCCGCACTGTTATCCTGTAAAGGCAAATTCTCCTATCGTGTGTTGTCCTACATAGACATACTCTCTTGTCCTCTGCTGTATTTGTCACACATAGACAAATGTTCCTGTCCTGTACTGTTGTCCAACATAGACAACCCTCCTGTACTGTTATCCTACATAGACATACCCTCATGTCCTGTACTGCTGTCCAGCATAGACAAACCCTCCTGGCCTTTAGTGTTATCCTACATAGACACACCATCATGTCCTGTACTGCTGTCCAGCATAGACAAACCCTCCTGTCCTGTACTGTTATCCTACATAGACATATCCTCATGTCCTGTACTGTTGTTGTCCTACTTAAACACATCCTCTTGTCCTGTACTATCGTCCGACTTGAACATACCTTCCTGTCCTGTACTGCTTTTTTGCATAGACACATCCTCCTGTCCTATACTGCTTTTTTGCACAGACACATCCTCCTGTCTGTACTGTTGTTTGCATAGACACATCATCCTGTCCTATACTGTTGTTTTGCATAGACACATCCTCCTGTCCTGTCCTGTTGTTTTGCATAGACACATCCTCCTGTCCTATACTGTTGTTTTGCATAGACACATCTCCTGTCCTGTACTGTGGTTTTGCATAGACACATCCTTCTGTCCTGTACTGCTGTCCTACACAGACATACCTCCTGTTCTGTACTGTTGTCCTACATAGACATACTCTCCTCTCCTGTGCTGTTGTCTTACATAGACATACCCTCCTATTCTGTACTGCTGTCCTACATAGACATACTCTAGTTCTGTACTGTTGTCCTACATAGACATACTCTCCTGTCCTGAACTGTTGTCCTACATAGACATACCCTCCTGTCCTGTCCTGTTGTCCTACATAGCGGATCCTGTACTGTTGTCCTACATAGACATACCATCCTGTTCTGTCCTGTTGTCCTACATGGACATACTCTCCTGTTCTGTACTGTTTGTCCTACATAGACATACCCTCCCGTCCTGTGCTGTTGTCCTACATAGACATACCTCCTGTCCTGTCCTGTTGTCCTACATAGACATACCCTCCCGTCCTGTGCTGTTGTCCTACATAGACATACCTCCTGTCCTGTCCTGTTGTCCTACATAGACATACCCTCCGTCCTGTGCTGTTGTCCTACATAGACATACCCTCCTGTCCTGTCCTGTTGTCCTACATAGACATACCCTCCCGTCCGTGCTGTTGTCCTACATAGACATACCCTCCTGTCCTGTCCTGTTGTCCTACATAGACATACCCTCCCGTCCTGTGCTGTTGTCCTACATAGACATACCCTCCTGTCCTGTCCTGTTGTCCTACATAGACATACCCTCCCGTCCTGTGCTGTTGTCCTACATAGACATACCCTCCTGTCCTGTCCTGTTGTCCTACATAGACATACCCTCCCGTCCTGTGCTGTTGTCCTACATAGACATACCCTCCTGTCCTGTCCTGTTGTCCTACATAGACATACCCTCCCGTCCTGTCCTGTTGTCCTACATAGACATACCTCCTGTCCTGTCCTGTTGTCTGCATAGACATACCCTCCTGTCCTGTCCTGTATCCTACATAGACATACCATCCTGTCCTGTGCTGTTGTCCTACATTAGACATACCTCCTGTCCTGCACTGTTGTCCTACATAGACATACCTCCTGTCCTGTACTGTTGTCCTACATAGACATACCTCCTGTCCTGTACTATTGTCCTACATAGACATACCCCCTGTCCTGTGCTGTTGCCTGACATAGACATACCCTCCTGTCCTGTGCTGTTGTCCTACATAGACATACCCTCCTGTCCTGTACTATTGTCCTACATAGACATAGCCTCCTGTCCTGTACTATTGTCCTACATAGACATAGCCTCCTGTCCTGTACTGTTGTCCTACATAGACATACCCTCCTGTCCTGTACTCTTATCCTACATAGATATACCTCCTGTCCTGTACTGTTGTCCTACATAGACATACCCTCCTGTCCTGTCCTGTTGTCCTACATAGACAAACCCTCCTGTCCTGTACTGTTGTCTTGCATAGACATACCCTCCAGTCCTGTACTATTGTCCTACATAGCATACATCCTGTCCTGTACTGTTGTCTTGCATAGACAAACCCTCCTGTCCTGTACTGTTGTCTTGCATAGACATACCCTCCTGTCCTGTACTGTTGTTCTACATAGCATACATCCTGTCCTGTACTGTTGTCTTGCATAGACACACCATCCTGTCCTGTACTGTTGTCCTACATAGACATACCTTCCTGTCCTGTGCTGTTGTCCTACATAGACATACCTTCCTGTCCTGTACTCTTGTCCTACATAGACGTACCCTCCTGTCCTGTACTGTTGTCTTGCATAGACATACCTTCCTGTCCTGTACTGTTGTCCTACGTAGACATACCCTACTGTCCGCCAGTGTTGTCCTACATAGACATACCCTCCTGTCCTGTACTGTTGTCCTACATAGACATACCCTCCTGTCCTCCAGTGTTGTCCTACGTGGACATTTTTTGCTGGGTTTATGTCGTGTTACTGACTGTGGTGTCCTATAACGTTGATTTCTGTTCACACTGCTCTCTTTGCTGTCACCAGTATTGGTTTGGCCCCACTGGCCTTTTGTTGTTCTTGCTCGTCTGTTTTTCCCGATTCCTATATTTATCCCACGACAGTTTTTCCAGATTGCTATATTTATCCCACGACAGAGTCGGATAACGTATTTCCCCGAGCAGGGGTCGTACAGTGTGTATACTCTGTCTCTTAGACATAATGCACACAGATCGTGCCGCTGAAAGTCAAGATTAGTCAGTGAAGTAACGAAGGAAACTGTTTCGCTTTGGCTTTGGTCATACACACACATAGCAAGCACATGGAGAGGGACAAGAATCAATTTCAGCAATCTCCACACATGACATTAGGATGCAAAGAGGGCAAAAATCAAGAACATGTGTGTGAACAGACATTAACACAGACACGCACGCACACACATACACAAACGCGCATAATGACCTTGAGTTGGGAGGAGTGGCCATCAATGTCACGTGTCTATCGTCGTCATGACATGTCGCCAGTATGTCACTATGATGATCATGCCTCCATAAGCCATGACGTCACAATCACCATGACGTCACCAAGCTATTGGGTCAGTCTCCCTGCTGGCCAGTCCGAACTTTATTGCCGGTTCATTTTATTGTAAGATTTTTTTTTTCCGTTCCGAGGCCATGGATGTGTGTGTATGTGTCGAAAATAAGTCAATATAAACGCGTTCTCGGGCACACCTAAAAACCCAGTCCTGCATGCAAGTGTCAGCGTAATGCATTTCCGTGCCACACCACTGACCCGAAAATCTAGAGCATCAGATCGTCATGATGGGTCACTCAAATGTCCATGAGCTGGGGGAGGGACCCCGGGTGGCATTTCAAACAAGAGCTGAAACAGAAATACTGGCCCGCCGCACTAAGGAACAAACATAGTACAACACAAACACATGATGTTTCGACCTGTCAGGTATGTTTTAGGCAGGCCATATCACGTCCAAACCAATGAAAACAGGACGTACACAGACAGTCGCTTTATCTCTTCGATCTGCAGCAAAATATGATCTTGGGTGTTTTCGTTCTAAGTTGATATAGTGTAAGCGTATATGATGGAATAGTCCGCCAGCAGTGACTCCTTGATGAAAACTGAAATTGAAAAATGAAACATTGTTTTGAATGTTGTTTGTCCTATCTGAAGAAAACCCGAAGGTGAAAACCGCGTGGCGTTTGTATTGTAATTTGCGTGTTCCTTCGCTTGGTGGCCCAGTAATTCTGCTTCTTTTTTTTTTTTAATGTATCACTCCAGTTCTCCGTCCTCTGTCCTCTATAACAGGTGAGAGATGTCATAACATCCCTCGGTGTTAAATGAGTACAAGAGCCGAGTGAGCCTAAGAGCGGGATAACAGGTCGCTTTATTTTCGAAAAGAAAAAAAAAATCAGTATCTGAAGTGACTTGAAAGCAGCGCAGTGTCTCCTCAGGTGAGTTGCCTCGTAGTGTTCGTTCCCTGTGCGACTGCTGATGCTGAGTCTGCGTCAGAACATCCTGAGTGTGGTTGTGTTCGGATGAGTGGCGCGGAAGTAAGGCCATTCAGAGGGCTCGGGGAAGATTGGGGAATAAAAAGAAAGCACAGAGGCAGTTGAAGCTGAGGCAACAAGCCCGAGTTGAAGTCAGTTCTTTTTGTTTGTTTGTTAGTTTTTCCTTCTGACCAAAAATGTCCCAGGGAAGCTGATAAAAAGGTGTGGATAGAGAGGGGGTCAGATCGATGACTACACTGGGAATTGTTTTTATCTAGGTTTGCAATGAATAAATAACGCGCGCGCGCGCGCACACACACACACACACACACACACACACACACACACACACACACACACACACACACACACTCACACACATACACACTCACACACACACACACACACACACACACACACACACACACACACACACACAGATATAGAGAGAGACTAAGGAACGCAAATCTCGATATGAAACTTCACTTTATTTTGCACAAAGTTCGGGTTGTCTCCCTGCTGTCAGATTTTCCCACAAGGTGGCGGCGACACTGACCTTTGTGTCAATCAAGCGAATGTTAGATTAGCTCTTCCTTAATATCATGATGACGGATGTATTCATTCATTTACATATTTATAGCCATCTGTCCATCGAGAAGAACATAGAAGTCCCGTTTTCGTTGTGAGCTGCTTTGCTCTTTCTTTTCAGCAATTGGTTTTGAAGACGTGATGCAGTGGGGATGATAATACCAGATTATTGTAATGTCATCTTCTTCTTTGAGAGAGAGAGAGAGAGAGAGAGAGAGAGAGAGAGAGAGAGAGAGAGAGAGGTCGTTTGTGGGTGTGTTTGTGGGAGGAAGAGGGAATTGATATGTCGACGAATAAGTATGTATTTTTAGGATCGAGCAGTTTAACGCTGTGAAAATGTCTGCCATGCACTCTTGGGTCTATTCCAAGATATTCTCTCTCTCTCTCTCTCTCTCTCTCTCTCTCTCTCTCTCTCTTCAACAAACTTTCTCTCTCTTTCTTTCTTTCTTTCTCTTTCTCTCCCCCTTCCTCCCTCTCTCTCTCTCTCTCTCTCTCTCTTTCTCTTTCTCTCTCCCTCCCTCCCTCCCTCCATCTCTCTCTCTCTCTCTCTCTCTCTCTCTCTCTCTCTCTCTCTCTCTCTCTCTCTCTCTTGAAAGGGTTCAGATATACTGTGGGAGGACTGTCCCGTGCCATCAACAGAGCCAGTCTGTGTCTCACCGTCATGTCCTGCACTTGTTGTCCATAGACTGCCGTGCGCGGGCCCTCCACCATCCCTCCTCCACCCTCCCTTCCCCCCTGCAGCCGAGGCGGCCCACTGGTACAGGTGGGCACTGAGAGACAGTGCAGGGCACAATGGCACACACGGAAATTGCACCCGACAACATGGCACAGGTTCAAAGGGCACGAATGAAAATATATCCCCAAAGGACGACAGGATCTTAATTATTAATGAAAACTGACCCCCATCACCCTTCTTCTTCACGTCCTCCCGCCTCTCCACTTGACTCTTTTTTTTCAGATTTGCTACAGACGTTCTTAAGGCGTTTCTCTGTGATGATCTTTGAAGATTTGGAATGATTAATGCACACACATTACTTTCTATGATTTTCATCAATAAAAAAAAGAAACTGTGCTGGCAGGACATTGACAGTAACATCGATGGACAGCTTGCAACGAGTTCTTCTACTTTCAGGTAACCGACTACCCATCCCCCTATACCCATCCCCACACAGTACACAAAGAAATCTCAAAAAAAAAGAGCTAAGTGGTGTCATTTTGGTTGTATAGGGTGGTTTCACTGACTGACTTGCACAGTAATCCGTTTTCATTTTGGTCACCACACCTTTTAATGCCAGCATTCCTCCCACCTCCTCCCCCCTCCCCCCTCCCTCATTTTCCCTTCGCCGCCTCCTCTCCCTCTGACGTGTATCTCGACGATGTTATCAGGTTTCAGTTGCCAAGGAGCGCTGTCTTCCCACTCCCCCTCCAAAGAAATTATTTTGCATTGCTGAGTGAAAAAAATAGAGGGAATTGGATAGAGAGAAGGAGGGGAAGGGGTCGTTTGCCATGGACCAACTTGGATGCATAGAATGACAGTTAACGCATGGCTCTATCCAGAAGAATCGTCCTTTTTTTACGCCCTTGTGCCATTGTGGGCTTATTTTCACTCGTGCCATTTTGTCCTGTGCTTTCTGTTTTGTTTTGTGATCATTTTGTCATGAGCCATGTTGTATTGTGTCATCTTCATTTTGTGCTTTTATTTTTACATTCCTTAACAGGATCTCTGTCACGATTGCTGTGTTTTGTTTCCGTCACGAGTATTCCCTGCCAGTATCTTGGAAGGGATGACAAAGGTTCTTTGGAGGGAGAACAAAGATTTTTGGAAGGGACGACAACATTTCTTAGAAGGCCCGACAAAAGTTCCTGGGCGGGATAACAAAGGTTCTTTGGAGGATGACATCGGTTCTAGGGAGGGATAACAAAGGTTCTTGGGAGGGAGAACAAAGGTTCTTGGGAGGGAGAACAAAGGTTCTTGGAGGAGGACAAAGGTTCTTGGGAGGGAGAACAAAGGTTCTTGGGAGGGAGAACAAAGGTTCTTGGGAGGAGGACAAAGGTTCTTGGGAGGGAGGTCAAAGGTTCTTGGGAGGGAGGGCAAAGGTTCTTGGGAGGGAGAACAAAGGTTCTTGGGAGGAAGGGCAAAGGTTCTTGGGAGGGAGAACAAAGGTTCTTGGGAGGGAGGACAAAGGTTCTTGGGAGGGAGGACAAAGGTTCTTTGGAGGGAGGTCAAAGGTTCTTGGGAGGGAGGACAAAGGTTCTTGGGAGGGAGAACAAAGGTTCTTGGGAGGGAGGACAAAGGTTCTTGGGAGGGAAGTCAAAGGTTCTTGGGAGGGAGGTCAAAGGTTCTTGGGAAGGAGGAGAAAGATACCTTTGGAGGGAGAACAAGATTACTGATTGGGATGACACGGGTTCTTGGGAGGGAGAACAAAGGTTCATGGCAAAGAAGACCAAGGTTCATCAATCACAAAGGGACAGGATGTGAAACGACTCTCCTTCACATGGAGCACATATCTTCCTTCTTGCTTTTATTCGCGCATATTTTCATTCACGTATGTGCATGCCGGCATGCTTGCGCGCGCGCGCGCGCGCGCGTGTGTGTGTGTGTGTGTGTGTGTGTGTTTCTGCATTGTTTATAGATCTGCGATTTCTCCAGCATGCTCATAGGCATTGGGTATACATGTGTTTGTGCTCCTGTCAAGGGCCAACGCAGTAGTCAATCATACATGTGTAAAACAAAAATTTGACGATGTTATGTTTATATTTGTACGCTTGGACTTGGAGAATGCAAAATACAAAGTAGAATGCAATTGTCTGAGGGAGGGTATGCCAACTGATGTCAGGGAGACAGGAGAGAATGGGACGTTGGGGACGAACAGCACTGAAACGAATCTCTGATCTCGTAGACAGGTCTAGCTTGAGCTGGTAGGTAGTAGAGTTGTTTACAATGGATTTCACACTGTGTGGTCATACACTGACAAACAAAGAGTAGGGTTTGTGAATTCTTTCCGGTTGACAGGTTTACGACTGAGTCAAGCCAGGTGACAGCGACTCAAAATGAATTTTGAAAAAAAAAAAAACGGTCAGCTTTTAGCAGATATTTGACTGTGGTAAACTGTTCCAAGCTTAGGAAAATATCGGGTGTATAAAAAACGTTTGTCAGTCGTCATTAGCGGGTTGGTCCTTTTTTTTGTTCGTTATTGCCATGACATGGTTATCAGTGGGCACATCCAGAACGTCACCCTTACTTCCCTGCCTCTCTCTGTCGTGAACAGGGCGGACGACTTCTGTTCCGCCTTCCCTTACCACCTCATCTTCGACGAAGACCTCTGCATACGGCAGTGCGGTGACAACATCCGGCGCATCACGTGCGTGCCCGTCCGAGAGGGCATGCCCTTCCGGTTGATCGGCAACATCGTGCAGCCCGTCATGGACCTGACCCTGGACAACATCTTCAAGTTCATCAACGCCGTCTTCCTCCTGGCCATCTACAGGCAACCTTCCGACGGGGACCGGCCTTTCATTCTGAAGGGTAATGAGCGGAGGGGATCTTCTATCAAACGTCAATTGTATGTATACGTCTTGTCGCACTGTTGACTCCACATCCGTAGTGTTGTCTGTGCAGTTTTTCTCTAAAACCACAAGTGCGGGGTGATTGGCGCTACTTGACAATGGTTCCATAAGCTGGAGTTTGTCAGGGCTGCCTGGTGGGAACCCCTGGGTGGGGGTGGGGGTGGTAGTAGGTGGAATGCGTGGCGGCGCGTGTCATACGTGGAAGGAAGAGGGAGGAGCGTAAAAAGTGGTGATATGTCTTTCCGCCCGTTGATTGGCTGAGCTGCCTCTCTCTCTCTCTCTCTCTCTCTCTCTCTCTCTCTCTCTCTCTCTCTCTCTCTCCCCGCCAGTCTGTCTCTCTCTTTCTCTCTCTTTCTCTCTCTTAAGTCATTTTTGTCCACAAGGTATCTGCGGCAGCCAAGAGCAATACACACTCATTCCGTTATGACGAAAGTACCAAAGTTTCTCTGAAACCTCCTTGTCACACTCTCCCCATATCAAACGCGCTCACTTAAACCTCCTCTTAGAACTCAGTGCTTCCCCACACATCTGCCTCCTCTGGCTGACATACCGAACACAGGGGCGGGGTTGGAAGTACACGAAACAACTATATGCGGAGTTTGATGAGAAAACGGTAGCATCTGAACTATATACCAACGGTGATTGCTGACGGGACCAAAGAAGACTTGCACAGGTTTCACTCTGGAGTGATAATGGGCTCCCCCCCCCCCCCCCCCCAAAAAGGATTTTGTTGCAAGTCATAGTCATGGCATATTGCGTACTGTTTTCCAGCATGGTGTTGTGCCATGAGCTTATAAGGAGCCACAAGCAAACAAACCACTATGTTCTTATCGACCCGTCCTGTCAGAAGATTACAAATGTCGCCTGTTGCACAGCCCATATAATGAAGAACAATCTCAATTTGTTCTCAAGACAGTTGAAGCCGCAGTGAATTCTGGGAGTACTGTTGCTGAAAGGAAGAAAACCTGACTTCTTTTTCTTCCTTATACACGCTCCTATAATATGTTAACAATTCCGTATACCAAGGTCCCTTTGAAGTAACACTGTTGAGCAGGTCTTTCAAGCTTGTGTTATTTGTGATGCGAAATTCAAACTTCATTCTCGCTTGAATCTCGCATTCTACTGTCGCACACAGCAGACTCCAAAATATTGTCAAAAAATATCCCTGCATGCTAGAACTCGACCTTAATATAGACACAGGGTAAATTATTCGGGGAATTATTCGATAATAGGACAACCTTCGTCGTCAAGAATCATGACCATTTCATGCTTATGTTTATTTATCTGTTTATGGTTGTGTCCGAGATCATAATTTCAATATCACATTTTATTTTGAAATAACCGTGGGGGAGAGTTTACTAAGGGAAAGAGAGGGTTAATAACAAATCTGTTTCGCTCTAAAGGTTGGTGGTGAACTATCTGTGGTGTCCGTGTGCTCCAGGTCAGATGATGTGGCTGAAGAACTCACGAATGATGATGTTCATCGGCTCCCCCCGCCTGACCTCCCTGAACGAGCTGATGGAGATGAAAGTGTACCTGGCCGACATCCCAATCTACGACTGCACCCGGGAACTCGTCCTCCTTAATCAGCAGAGGATTGCCGAGATTGACGTGGCGTAGGTCGTCTTGGTGATTATGGAGGGAGGGACATTGACGTGGCGTAGGTCGTCTTGGTGATTATGGAGGGAGGGACATTGACGTGGCGTAGGTCGTCTTGGTGTTTATGGAGGGGGGGGGGACATTGACGTGGTGTAGGTCGTATCGGTGTTTATGGAGGGAGGGACATTGACGTGGCGTAGGTCGTCTTGGTGTTTATGGAGGGGGGGGGGGGGGCATTGATGTGGCGTAGGTCGTCTTGGTGTTTATGGAGGGAGGGACATTGACGTGGCGTAGGTCGTATTGGTGTTTATGGAGGGAGGGACATTGACGTGGCGTAGGTCGTCTTGGGTTTATGGAGCGGGGGGGACATTGACGTGGCGTAGGTCGTCTTAGTGTTTATGGAGGGAGGGACATTGACGTGGCGTAGGTCGTCTTGGTGTTTATGGAGGGAGGGACATTGACGTGGCGTAGGTCGTATTGGTGTTTATGGAGAGAGGGACATTGGCGTAGCGTAGGTCGTCTTAGTGTTTATGGAGGGAGGACATTGACGTGGCGTAGGTCGTCTTGGTGTTTATGGAGGGAGGGACATTGACGTGGCGTAGGTCATCATGGTGTTTATGGAGGAAGAGACATTGACGTGGTGTGGGTTCTCCCCTCTCTTGGTATTTATGGATGGAGGGACATTGACGTGGTGTAGGTCTTCTTGATTCGGACTTTGACGTGGCGTAGGTCCTCTTAGTGTTTATAGAGGAAGGGACACTGGCGTGGCGTAGGTCCTCTTGGTGTTTATAGAGGAAGGGACATTGCGTGGCGTTGGTCCTCTTGGTGTTTATAGAGGAAGGGACACTGGCGTGGCGTACGGGCCTCTTGGTGTTTACAGAGGAAGGGACATTGGCGTGGCGTAGGTCCTCTTGGTGCTTTTAGAGGAGGGGACATTGGCGTGGCGTAGGTCCTCTTGGTGTTTATAGAGGAAGGGACATTGGCGTGGCGTAGGTCCTCTTGGTGTTTATAGAGGAAGGGACATTGGCGTGGCGTACGGGCCTCTTGGTGTTTATAGAGGAAGGGTCACTGGCGTGGCATAGGTCCTGTTGGTGTTTATAGCGGAAGGGACATTGGCATGGCGTAGGTCCTCTTGGTGTTTATAGAGGAAGGGACATTGGCGTGGCGTACAGGAAGGGACACTTGCATGGCGTAGGTCCTCTAGGTGTTTAAAGAGGAAGGGACATTGGCGTGGCGTAGGTCCTGTTGGTGTTTATAGAGGAAGGGACATTGGCGTGGCGTAGGGCCTCTTAGTGTTTATAGAGGAAGGGACATTGGCGTGGCGTAGGTCATCTCGGTGTTTATAGAGGAAGGGATATTGGCGTGGCGTAGGTCATCTCGGTGTTTATAGAGGAAGGGATATTGACGTGGCGTAGGTCATCTCGGTGTTTATAGAGGAAGGGATATTGGCGTGGCGTAGGTCCTCTTGGTGGAGGGAGGGACATTAATATGGCTTACGTCTCCTTAGCCTCGTTCCTGTATGAGGGTTAGGGGATGCTGTGAGGGAAATTGCCAGTTCCGAACGGTCGCTGTAACATAGCGTTTAGTTTGACTATCTGTGTGCTGGTAAGAAAGAGACAGAGAGAGAGAGAAGAGAGAGAGAGGCTACCGGGTAAAGAAGGTTGGCTATATGTGCAAACATGTATGATTTTATCTGTTACTTGCAGCTTAAATATTTTTCATACCGGGACTACTGTTCACCGTTTTTTTTTTTTCTGTTTTATAGCAAAACTTGAAGACACGAAAAAAAAAAGGTTCTCCTCACTCGTCCCACCTTCCTTTTTTTTTTACCCCTCTCCTTCCCTCTGCTCATCCCTTCTCTCCCTTCTTTACTCCCCCCCCCCCTTTTCTCCCGTCCCTGTGACAGTGACCCCCTGACCCAACTCTGTGTGTGTGTGTGTGTGTGTGTGTGTGTGTGTGTGTGTGGGTGGGTGGGTGGTGTGTGTGTGTGTGTGTGAACACAGGAAGAAGCTGGACGAGACGACCACCGCTCTGCAGAAGACCTCACAGGCCCTGGAGGAGGAGAAGCAGAAGACGGAGGAACTCCTGCACGAGATGCTGCCCAAGAAAGTGGCCGTCCAGTTGACCCAGGGCACGGCGGTGGCTGCAGGTATGGACAGCAGCGGCTGGACGTGGCTTGAGTCGTGATCAGGTGGTTTGGATGCGCGAGGTACTGCCTATATCGCTACACGCAAAACAACAGTTTTCGCCAGCATAAGCAATCGTCATCGTGTTACCCGAGTTACCGGTCTGACGTTACAAAATAGGTAGGTTAGAAAGCTGTTCTGCGCGTGAACCTGTTCCACGACGTGCTCAAGTCTGGCAAAAGGCACTGCTTGCGCTTCGCATGATGAGCCAGTGATGGGCGCTGCTGACAGACTCGTCACTGTGCTTCGCTAGGAAGTCAAACGGCAGATGAGAACTGGACAGATCCGCTTCAAACTCTTAAGGTGCTGAAAATATCGTTTGGGATCGCTTTATTACGTTGTCCATTGACCTGTACAGACGATGGAAAGAAACAGGCACCACAACCAAGCAAGGGGGTTTCGCTGCACTAGTCGAGTACTTGGCGGTGCAATACAACGGCTCAGATGCGTAGCATTTTGTAGTAGATATTTCATCGTGTAGCATGTATGAAATGGCTGTAATTTCTGCGAGTCTCTCTGTTGACAGAGGCTGTTGATGTTGACCAAGATGGCTGATATTGTTTGCAGAGAAGTTTGACTGCGTGACCATCCTGTTCAGCGACATCGTCACCTTCACCAACATCGCCGCCGCCAGCACACCCATGGACATCGTCAACATGCTCAACGACCTCTTCCACCGCTTCGACACCCACACCAACACCCACGACGTCTACAAGGTCAGCTGCCCTCAGGGGATTTTCCTGGATGGAGTTTGGGGTGGGTGGGATGGAGAGAATGCTCGGTAAGAAGAATACCTGACTTGCCGTCAGTTCACCTTTATGACCTCCTTTGTGGGGCTTTGACCAGGCTGTTGGTGCTGTATCAACTTCACGAGATTTTCCGGCATGTGAAGTGGAGGGGGTGGGGGTAGTGGGATAGGAGAGGGTATTGATGCTTAGGCGAGTTCCCTCAACTCTTTCATTGTTTTTTGACGCCCTTCTTCTTCTTCTTCTTCTTCTTCTTCTTCTTCTTCTTCTTCTTCTCCTTCAATCTATGGGAAGTGACTGGGGCGCCACACTGACGAACAGTTCACCAGCTTTCTCCAGTTCTATCGGTTGTGTGCCAAAACTGGGGTCTGTGCAAATTTGTCCTTGCCTATTCTGAAATATCAGTCCAGTGCTTGCTCCGTCTTCCCGTGCGTCTCCCTTCTTCAATAGATCCGTAGAGGATTGATTTGGCAAGACCATTAGATTTTTTATGGCCATACCCACACAGTTTTCGTTTCTAAACTGATCGCAGTAGATGTTCATAATATGGTCCGATGTGCTGCTTGATAGACGCACATATTTACTGGTGATATGGTCGGTATATCTGATGTTAACACATACTGACTGGTGATATGGTCGGTATATGTGATGTTGACACATACTGACTGGTGATATGGTCGGTATATCTGATGTTAACACATACTGACTGGTGATATGGTCGGTATATCTGATGTTAACACATACTGACTGGTGATATGGTCGGTATATCTGATGTTAACACATACTGACTGGTGATATGGTCGGTATATCTGATGTTAACACATACTGACCGGTGATATGGTCGGTATATCTGATGTTAACACATACTGACCGGTGATATGGTCGGTATATCTGATGTTAACACATACTGACCGGTGATATGGTCGGTATATCTGATGTTAACACATACTGACCGGTGATATGGTCGGTATATCTGATGTTAACACATACTGACTGGTGATATGGTCGGTATATCTGATGTTAACACATACTGACCGGTGATATGGTCGGTATATGTGATGTTAACACATACTGACCGGTGATATGGTCGGTATATGTGATGTTGACACATACTGACTGGTGATATGGTCGGTATATCTGATGTTAACACATACTGACTGGTGATATGGTCGGTATATGTGATGTTAACACATACTGACCGGTGATATGTTCGGTATATGTGATGTTAACACATACTGACCGGTGATATGGTCGGTATATGTGATGTTAACACATACTGACTGGTGATATGGTCGGTATATGTGATGTTAACACATACTGACCGGTGATATGGTCGGTATATGTGATAAGTATCTTGTCCTAACACCTTATCTCCGTGGCTTGACACACATACTTAGACCCATAGCTGATGGCAGGGGAGACAATATGTGACATCTACATTGACGTGACGGGTATATCAGAGGTAGCTGATAATCATGAAGAGGACGACAACAATGACGAGGACGACGATGATGATAACGATGATGACAGGAGGAGGCGATAGCGGATATCTACATGGAGTGACATGGACATCACATGTAATTGACGATCATGACAATGATGACAACAATGACGATGATGACAGCTGGAGACGAAAGGGAGGCGCCTACGTGGGGGTGGCGGAGGCCTAGGAGGACCACGCAGAACGGGTGGCAGACTTTGCCATGGTGCTTAAGACAGATGATGATGACGACGATGATGATGATGATGATGATGACTGTGACGATGATGATGACGACGATGATGATGACAGGTGGAGACGTTAGGGGGACGCCTACGTGGGGGTGGCGGAGGCCAAGGAGGACCACGCAGAACGGGTGGCAAACTTTGCCGTGTAACATGGTACTTAAGACAGATGATGATGACGATGATGGTGATGATGATGATGACTGTGACGACGATGATGATGATGATGACGATGACAGGTGGAGACGATAGGGGGACGCCTACATGGAGGTGGCAGGGGTGCCGGAAGCCCAGGAGGACCATGTAGGGCGGGTGGCGGACTTTGCCATGGACATTGTGCTTAAGATAGATGATGATGACGATGACTGTGACGATGATGATGACAGGTGGAGACGATAGGGGGACGCGTACATGGGGGTGGCGGAGGCCAAGGAGGACCATGCAGACCGGGTGGCAGACTTTGCCATGGACATGGTGCTTAAGACAGATGATGATGACTGTGACGATGATGATGATGATGATGACAGGTGGAGACGATAGGGGACGCCTACATGGGGGTGGCGGGGGTGCCGGAAGCCCAGGAGGACCACGCAGAGCGGGTGGCGGACTTTGCCATGGACATGGTGCAGGAGGCCAACAACGTCAGTTCCCCCGCCACAGGGCTGCCTCTGCAGGTCAGGGCACCATTCTTTCCACTCCCCCTCGTTACCTCACGCTTCCCTCTTCCCTTCCCGCCTTCCTCTTCCCTTCCCGCCTTCCTCTTCCCTTCCCGCCTTCCTCTTCCCTTCCCGCCTTCCTCTTCCCTTCCCGCCTTCCTCTTTTCTTCCCTCTTCCCTTCCCGCCTTCCTCTTTTCTTCCCTCTTCCCTTCCCGCCTTCCTCTTCCCTTCCCTCTTCCCTTCCCGCCTTCATCTTTTCTTCCCTCTTCCCTTCCCGCCTTCCTCTTTTCTTCCCTCTTCCCTTCCCTCCTACCTCATTTCTTCCCTCTTCCCTTCCCGCCTTCCTCTTTTCTTCCCTCTTCCCTTCCCGCCTTCCTCTTTTCTTCCCTCTTCCCTTCCCGCCTTCCTCTTCCCTTCCCTCTTCCCTTCCCGCCTTCCTCTTTTCTTCCTTCCTTCACCTCTTCCCTTCCCACTGTCCCCTACCCACCTGTGCCTTTTTCCCACCTTCGCCTTTTCTTCCCACCTTTCCGCTTTCTTCTCACCTTCCCTTCCCATCTTCACCTTATCTTCCCATCTTCACCTTATCTTCCCATCTTCACCTTATCTTCCCATCTTCACCTTCCCTTCCCATCTTCACCTTATCTTCCCATCTTCACCTTATCTTCCCATCTTCACCTTATCTTCCCATCTTCACCTTCCCTTCCCATCTTCACCTTATCTTCCCATCTTCACCTTATCTTCCCATCTTCACCTTCCCTTCCCATCTTCACCTTATCTTCCCATCTTCACCTTATCTTCCCATCTTCACCTTATCTTCCCATCTTCACCTTGTCTTTTTTCACATTCTCTTCCCACCTTCCCCTTTTCTTTCGATCTTTCCCCTTCTTTTCCCACCTTCCCCTTTTCTTCCCATCTTCCCCTTATCTTCTCATATTCCCTTCCCACCTTTCCGTTATCGTTCCACTTTTCCCCCCCTTTCTTCACGCCATTTCATTTTCTTCCTACCTTCCCTTTCGTTTCTTTACCCTCCCCGTCCGTAACCACCTTCACCTTCCTTCCCCTTTTCTTCCCATCTTCCCTGTACCCCCTTACCTCCCCACATTCCCCTTACCTCCCCACATTCCCCTTACCTCCCCACATTCCCCTTTCCTTCCCACATTCCCCTTACCTCCCCACATTCCCCTTTCCTTCCCACATTCCCCTTACCTCCCCACATTCCCCTTTCCTTCCCACATTCCCCTTACCTCCCCACATTCCCCTTTCCTTCCCACATTCCCCTTACCTCCCCACATTCCCCTTTCCTTCCCACACTCCCCTTCACCCTTCACTTTCTCCATCCGTAGAATCTGCTGTCCCAACATGGGACGGCTCCCCTTTATTCCCCTCCCTCCCCCCCTTACTGTCCGCCCCTTCAGTCCAGCTACTCCTCTTCCGCCCCTTTCTCCTAGCGTTCAAGACCTTCCCACTCTTCGTCCTTCTCTCTCTCCTGCCGTCCCTATCTCAGCTCACTCTGTGCGTCTGTGGTCACAGGTTTTTGCTGCGTACAGCTGTGTCCAACATGCACCGTTCCTGTGCTTATGACTTCCACTGGGGACACTTGTTGGGAGAGGGGGGGGGGGGGGGGGGGTTCTTTTTTTTTCTCTTTTTTTGTGGTTAACTATTCATAACTTCATGTTCGTCATCTCTTTTTAATAAAGACCCCACCCCTTCTCCTCCACATAAGAAGAGATATTTGGGTTTTTCTACCAACATCTCATTATACGTATCCCTCTCCTTCCCTTCTCTTGCCTCGCTGATTTGACATGTAGCTGAAGTGCCCCCCCCCCCCCCCCCCCCATGACGGCAGTGTACCCTGTGTGACAGATCCGGGTGGGTCTGCACTCGGGCCCTGTGGTGGCCGGGGTGGTGGGGAAGAAGATGCCCCGCTACTGCCTGTTCGGGGATACGGTGAACACAGCGTCCCGCATGGAGAGTCACGGGGTGCCTGGCAGGGTCCACCTCAGCGAGGTCACCTTCCAGTCAGTACCGCACTCTTTACACTTGAGGAGTGTACGTTCGTCTGGGTGGTAGAGAGAGAGAGAGAGAGAGAGAGAGAGAGAGAGAGAGGAGAGAGAGAGAGAGAGAGAGAGTCGCAAGCTCTGGTGCTGTGTGGATTGGTAAAGGTTGAGGACAGGATGTGTGTGTGTGTGTGAGGGAGAGAGATTTGATCCAAGCTGGTCTGTTATACAGGACATGGGCGCGCATGCACACGTGTGAAGACATGCGTATTGAAGAATGCATGTATGTCACGCCTCAGTATGAACGCACATGTTCACACACACACACACACACACACACAACACACACACACAAACAGCGCGCGCGCGCACACACACACACACACACACACCCACACCCCTTGTACACATTTTCAGAGGGAGAGATCCATTTCTGTACAGCCACAAAGTGCCTTTTCGGAGCAGTAACCACTCCCCATGTGTGTGCAGGAAGTTGTTCCGCTACGGCTACGTGTTCAAGACGCGCGGGGAGATTGAGGTGAAGGGCAAGGGCAAGATGACCACCTACTTCCTGGTGGGCAACGCGCACAGGACTCTGCCCCAGCCCTCCGACGACTTCACTCAGCTGCCCGACCTCGTCTCCGACAGCCCCGTCCTCCGCGCCCGGCGCTCCCCCAAAGCCAAAATCACTACCCGTAAGAGCTTCACCTTCTTCAAGAAATCCTCCTCCAAGTCCTTTGGAGAAGACGGGCCGAGTGGGACCGGTGCGGGCAGTGGTGATAAGGGAGACAACCCGGACTCTTCTGGACAGGCGTTAGAGCAGGTGGAAGAATTCGTGGAGGAAGGCGTGTCGGAGGACAAAGCTGGTCAGAACGGTCAGGTGCTTGGACCAGGGGAACTCAGTACGGAAGATCAAACGTCGAAGATCCCTCAGATCAGGACCTACCTCGTGGATGCTGAAGAGACGGTAGGAATGTCCAAGAACAACAACGCCGTAGAGGTGAGCGTGGCGAGGCAGGACGGGAGAGTCCTGAAGAAACGGGACGCAGTCCACCCTTCCGACAGCCCGGGTGCCAGCAGTCACGGCATGGACGGCGGCACCAAGTCCACCGGCACGTCCTGCAACGGCAGGAAGGAGGGGGAGGAGGACGACCCCTCCCTCCCTCACACGGACAAGGCCCGAGTGAAGCGAGGCCGTAAGAAACGGAGCAACAGCAGCTTCTGTCTGATCGGGTGACCTTGCGACCTTGATGGCTGTGAAGGCCTTCCCCCGCGTGACAGCCAGACCTGGGCAACTAGGTCAAGGGCATTTCGCCGGGCCTGAAATCTACCCGCTTATTGATCACCAGAAAGATCCAGAGCTGGGCGCATAATGATTGGCGCTGGAGTGAGCCGTCTGATTGGATGCCGTGGTGATAAATGATCTCATTTGAGTCATTTGAGGTTGTGTCACGTGCCTGTAAAAATCTGTACGATGGTGTGAGGTTGTATCTTTGCACTCCGAAAATGGTAAACATCAAAAAAGATATCGTATAAAGATGAAGCACTATGAATGCCAGAGCACGTATGATAACGTCTTTCTGTCACAACGGCTGAACAATCCAACATGACACAACTTGAGCCGGCGACATGTATCGAGTTTGAAGTCCGTCTCCAACAGGGGAATTGCCAGGTCACCGTCATCTGCTGAGATCATGCAGAATTTTTGCATGAAACTACTACGCTGTTGAGCCAGATATTCCGGAAACTCGGGGCCATTTCTTTGGCCTGTACCCAGTGAAGTGACGTCTTTGGTTCTTTTTCCGTCGTGTGGCATACAGTGTGGTCAGGTGCATGTGACAGATGTGAGTGTGTGCGCGCGCGCGTGTGTGTGTGTGTGTGGTGTCACTTTCCTAAAGTTATGATGTGATCCCAGTTTTATTGTCAAATCAAGCTGTCTCTTTTTGAAAGGCTTTCTTCACCTCTGGAATCTTCAGGCACAGAAGCTGGGTTGATCCCCCTATCGCTAGTGCTGCTCTTACACCTCGGTTTCCCTGCGACACAGAACTGCCCGCAGCAGAATCGAATTCCTCGACACCTACTGCAGTGGAACTGGCTACACGTTTATTTCTGACCTGTCGTTGTATGATGAGGTGGGGGGGGGGGTGAAATTGCGCATGATCAGAGAACCAGATTTGCAGTGTACAAAGGACGGCGACACACCATGGTGAAAGTAATGGGTTGTGCTGCTGAAATGCTGAATGGATCACGATGATCATGTATACAAAGATGTATTTAACATGCAACCTGCATACCTGTAATTATTGTGGTTGACCCCACGTGGAGTATACGTGTAGTTATTTTGTATAGTGCTTTCACTCCAGAGAGATGTGGGACCGTGTACTTGCTTTAAAGGCTCTCTGGCTAAAAGTAGAGGGAAACGTGATCGATGTCATAATTATGTTGCATTCTCCATCTGCCCCCTCCAGTCCATGTATTGCCAAAACGTGGAGTTGTGTTTTCGTTAGTGGAGGCAGCATCAATGTGTGAACGGAGAGGATTGATGAGAGGGGGGGGGGTGCTGGTCTGTCGTTCTCATTGTCCCTGGGATGTTTGGGGATGCTGTGAATGCGCGCACAGGGCTTCTCTTGACTGTGTTTACCTTGGGCTGTTATGTTTCCACCAGTTGTTTTGCACTTCATTCTTTGGTTATGTACAGTCGTGGGTTGTCTTTGTTCCAACTACTTAGTGTTGAAACTGTTTATGAAATTATTGTCTGAAGTGAAGACAAACGCAGCCTGGTTCTGACGAAGAAACAAGACAGCTGGCACAAAGCTACGAACATCACTCTACCAGACTGAGTGGGGAGAAACGATGTGGGTTAATGGCTTGCATGGGCAAGATAGTTCTCCCAGCACAGATCAGCCCCACCTGTGACGTCCATGACACATCCATTGTGTGTGTGTGATACTTGCCTAGGGTATGTAAATCTACAGTATGTGAGTTCAGCTTCTAAACATCTGTCCTGTGGTTCATCAGTGGATGGAGTTAAACAGACTAAGGGAGGGGGGTTCCTTCGCTGAGTTGGCACAGAAGAAGGATTTCAGCATTCACAGCCCAGGTGACCATGAGGTGGTGGGAGTGATGACTGGGAGAACAATTGTGGAAGGGGGCCAAACTGTACGACAGAATCATCATAGCATCCATCCTCCCTCAATGCTGCTCCGCTTCCCAAAACACACAATCAATTTCAAAAACAAAAGCTGAGAAGAGAAGGATTTCACAGTGTCGCATTTTAATGTTCGAAAAGGGCTCTTTCAGGTTGTTGTCATTATAGGGAGGGGAGGAGGGAGAAGTCTTGTAATGATAAAAAGAAAATACACATACTCGCAAACACTAGCGAATCTTGGACCAGGCATCCACAGTGGTCTGTGATGTCCACTAATCTCACAGTGTTGGTGGGTGACGTCCACATTGTCAAGGAAGATGATGGTGTAGGAACAGGCCGGTTAAGCTCCATCCATTGAACACAGTGCAGGGCATAATAATTAAAAGCAAGTGCACAAAAAAGTTGAGATTATTCAAAGAAAGCAACACTCCACTCCATGGGGGGTTGTGGATATAGGAGACGATATGAAAGGTTTCGGGGAGGGGTGAGATGAGAGTGCTGAAGATACGGGGAGAGGGATGGGGACTGAGGCAGATTTGGGAGGGGTGATAGGGGAGGGAGGGATGAGTGCTAGAGGAAGACATAGGGAGGGGAGGGGTGATGGGGGAAAGACGTAAGACAGCTGGAGGAAGACATGGGGAGGGGAATGGTGGGAGGAGGGGTGATGGGGGGAAGACGTAAGACAGCTGGAGGAAGACTTGGGGAGGGGAATGGTGGGAGGAGGGGTGATGGGGGAAAGACGTAAGACAGCTGGAGGAAGACTTGGGGAGGGGAATGGTGGAAGGAGGGGTGATGGGGGAAAGACGTAAGACAGCTGGAGGAAGACTTGGGGAGGGGAATGGTGGAAGGAGGGGTGATGGGGGAAAGACGTAAGACAGCTGGAGGAAGATTGGGGAGGGGAATGGTGGAAGGAGGGGTGAGGGGGAAAGACGGGAAGACTGCTGGAGGAAGACATGGGGAGGGGAATGGTGGGAGGAGGGGTGATGGGGGAAAGACGTAAGACAGATGGAGGAAGACATGGGGAGGGGAATGGTGGGAGGGGGTGACGGGGGAAAGACGTAGTAAGACTGCTGGAGGAAGACTTGGGGAGGGGAATGGTGGAAGGAGGGGTGATGGGGGGAAGACGTAGTAAGACTGCTGGAGGAAGACTTGGGGAGGGAATGGTGGAGGAGGGGTGATAGGGGGCAAGACGTAGTAAGACTGCTGGAGGAAGACATGGGGAGGGGAATGGTGGAAGGAGGGGTGATAGGGGGCAAGACGTAGACTGCTGGAGGAAGACATGGGGAGGGCAATGGTGGGAGAAGGGTGACAGGGGGGAAAAGTAAGGCGGCTGGAGGAAGACATGGGGAGGGGAATGGTGGGAGGGATGATGGGGGAAAGACATAAGACGCTGGAGGAAGACATGGGGAGGGGATGATGGGAGGCCATGCCAGACAATAGGACACCCTTCCCCCTTGATGTTCTTTACTTGTCTCTCCCTCCTCCTACCCCTTCACAACCCCCTATTATCTCCTGCCTTCCCGCCATCATAGGAGTCTGAGTCGGTTAGGCTAGAGAGACCAGAAGGCTAGGAAAAGGTGGGATGGGATGGGATAACAGGAAAAGGTGGTTAGAGCTTAGGGGAGGAAAATGGGGGTGGGGGTGGGGGATACGGAGAGACAATGGGGGGGGAGGGGGACTAGGAATGGATGGGTAGGGTCTGGGGAGGAAGACGAATGGGCAGATATGGGAGTGATAACGGGAGAAAAATTGTGGAAGGGCGACAATTGTAGAGATAGAAAAATGGAGGAAGGAGACTGGGGACAATTGTACAGGTAGAGCAAGTATAAGGAGCAGGGAGGACCAGTGATAGTGTTATCACGGGATCGAGGCGGGGGGGAGGGGAGGGGGGGGAGGGGAATGATAGGTGCAGAGGAATTAGGAGGGAAAACCGGGCAAAAGAATGGGGAGTAATTTGTTAACATAGGATTGGGGTGGGGGGAGAGAAAGGATAGGTGCAGATGAATTCGGGGTGGGGTGGGGTGGGGTGGGGTGGGATGGGCTGCTGCTGCCCTGACACAGGAGCCCACACTTCCTAAGCTCTCTTGCTGCCCCTGCCCTGCCCTGCCCCTGCCAGCCTGCCACCACTAATCAGCCTACACTTCCTGCCCTGCCCTCCTGCCCAGCCCAGCCCACTCAATCTCTGCCCTGCCTCCCGCCACTGTCCTCTGCCTGCCACGCCCACCAGACTTAATCTCTCTGCCTTGCCCGCCACTGCCTCTGCCCTGCCCAGCCCACAACTTAAGTCTCTTGCTGCCCTGCCCCCCTGCCCTGCCCAGCCCACTACTAGAGTCTCTCTGCCCTGCCCTTGCCCAACTGTCCCTGCCCTGCCCGCCACAACTTAATTCCTGCCTGCCCTGCCCCCTGGCCTTGCCCTGCCCTGCCCACAACTTGTCTCTCTATACCTCCCTGCCCTGCCTGCCCTGCCCGCCCACAACTTATCTCTATTGCCTTGCCCTGCCTTCCCCTGCCCTGCCCTGCCCCACAATTTACTCTATTGCCTGCCCATGACTTGTTTTTATTTCCATGCCCTGCCCACAACTTGGTCTCTATTGCCTGCCCTGCCCTGCCCTGCTCTGCTCACAACTTGGTCTCTATTGCCCTGCCCTGCCCTGCCATAACTTGTCCTATTGCCCTGCCCTGCCTGCCACAACTTGGTCTCTATTGCCCTCCTGCCCTGCCCTGCCCGCCCAACTTGGTCTCTATTGCCTGCCCTGCTCACAACTGGTCTCTATTGCCTGCCCTGCCACAACTTGGTCTCTATTGCCCTGCCTGCTCACAACTTGGTCTCTATTGCCCTGCCCTGCTCACAACTTGGTCTCTATTGCCCTGCCCTGCCTGCTCACAACTTGGCTCCATTGCCCTGCCCACAACTTGGTCTCTAATGCCCTTGCTCTGCCCTGGCCACGACCTGGTCTCTTATTGCCCTGCCCCTGCCCTGCCCACGAATTGGTCTCTATTGCCCTGCCCTGCCCTGCCCTGGCCACGACCTTGTCTCTATTGCCCTGCCCTGCCCTGTGCACGACTTGGTCTCTATTGCGCTGCCCACGACTTGTCTCTATTGCCCTGCCCTGCCCACACCTGGTCTCTATTGCCCTGCCCTGCCCTGGCCACAACTTGGTCTCTTTGCCCTGCCTGCCCTGCGCATGACTTGGGTCTCTACTGCCCTGCCCACGACTTGGTCTCTATTGCCCTGCCCTGCCCACAACCTGGTCTCCATTGCCCTGCCCTGCCCTGCGCATGACTTGGGTCTCTATTGCCCTGCCCCACACTTGGTCTCTATTGCCCTGCCCTGCCCTGCGCACGACTTGGTCTCTATTGCCCTGCCTGCCCACAACTGGTCTCTACTGCCCTACCCTGGCCACAACTGCGTCTCTGCTGCCCTACCCTGACCACGACTGGGTCTCTTCTGCCTTGCCACCATGCCAAGCACTCTCTCCTACTTGTCCACAGTCAACTTTCTAACCCCACATCCACCCAGCCCCACAAAACTGAACATGGCACAACATAACATGGCACAACATACAGTGATCAGCTTTCCAACTTGACAGTATCTGCTTTCCAATGATATTTGCATCAAATCTGGGTCATTCAATAAAAGCAAGTTTTGCCAGTGTTCCTTGTCTTTCCTCTCTTTCCTTTGCATCCACACACACATATATATCACAGAAATCCTGAAAGGGAAGACCGAAGCTGCAGACTTGGGGCTGGAATATCTAGCTGGCAGACTCTGGGGTTGAAATAGCTAAGCTGCACTGGACTAGTTGGGGTTAAATCTCCACTAAGCCTTACGAGACCAGGTTCCATATATGAAGGTATGTGTAACAGCGTGAAGGCATACATAACAGAGGCCGCCAGTTTAGCAATTGGTTCGTATGCGTTGCAAACACCCTCCAAGAAAAATCATAGGACAGATATTGAACTGTGGATTGTAAAGCACTCGGAACTTGGTCTCTGAGGACAGAGACTAAATGTATCCAAAGATGGGAGACACTGATGATGGAATGTGAAACTGGGAAGAGGCCAATTCACCCTTCTTCCCTACCCCAATCTTTACAACCTCACTGCTTTCACCCACAAACAATGCTCCTGGAACCAGCTCTTCCCCCTACCTCCCTATGAAAAAGCCAGTAGACAGAAAAAGTGCTGCCTGAATTCATTGTGAAGAAGTTGACTGCATTACAATTTGTAAAAATAATCTTCAGAGAACAAATCCTGTCACTGTGTTAAGCTAGCTGCATAAAAAATTTTTTTTTTTAATTTAAAAAAAAGAGGATTCTCAGAAAACAAATCCTGACATTGTGGAAAGCTAATTGCATTAACGATTTGTAAAAATATTTTTCAGAAAACCAATCCTGTCACGGTGGAAAGATAATTGCATAAAAATTTGTAAAAAGAAAAAAAAAAAAAAGATTCTCAGAAAACAAATCCTGTCACTGTGGAAAGCTAATTGCATAACAATTTGTAAAAATGATTTTCAGAAAACAATTCCTGTCATGGTGGAAAGCTAATTGCATATAACAATTTGTAAAAATAATTTTCAGGAAACAAATCCTGTCACGGTGGAATGACAATTGCATAACGAAAGATAATGGCATAACAATTCATAAAAATGATTCTCAGTAAACAAATTCTATCACTGTGGAAAGCCATTTGCAAAACAATTTGTAAAACCGATTCTCAAAAAATAAATCTTGTCAAATATTTCACAATATAAAGATACAGAAACTGCAAACCTTCAACAAGTGGTATCATCAGGCTGAGGGGTCAACAGAAACATTCAGCCACCCTTGAGAAAACAAATGATAAATAATTAAAATGATTTACACTTAAAAACTGCATCTGTACAATTAATGATAAAAATGAAATGCACTTAAACATGACAAGAACAACATACACTTTTAAAAAATGCATCGGTACAATTAAGGATAACAACATACACTTAACATTTGAATAAAAAAAATTATGTAAAAAATGTATAAAACTAATGACAACAATTCAATGACACAAAAAAAATACACCAAAAAATACACAAAGATAAGTTATGAGGGCAAACAGACACGCCTATTTTGCGCTGAAGTGGATGAGGACAAGTGATTGCTCGTTCATATTCGTTGTCCTGAGTGTTGTATCTTGCCTGAAGAAGACCTAAGAGATTGAAAAGCGTTGTGCTTTGTCTTGTGATTCATTTGTCTACACCTTTTTTTGGCAGTGCGCTATTACTAACATTTAAAGTTTATTGCAAACATGCCATAAAACACTAAAAAAAAATAATAATTTTTAAAAAAAGGGATGAGGGGTGCAAGAGAGCATGATTTTGTGCCAAAGTATGCTGATGAATCAGGTTTGAAAATAACTTGTTCACCTTAGTTAATGTAAAATCAGGTGATTACTACCCCGAAGAAACCACTGTAGCGTGATGGCATGTGAAAACAAAATGAATTGCCCTGCCCTCTCCTACCGTTTTCACAGAAATTTGGCATTTTGTACAAATTCTGTTCAGAAAATACGCTCATTTGTTAATGATAAGTACACCAATGGCAGTTTCAGGGTAAACAGGTCTGTAAACATTCCACTGTTTGCACTCAACACGAAAACCAGGGTAAACAGGTCTGTAAACATTCCACTGTTTGCATTCAACACGAAAACATTAGCTGATCATTTCACAGAGCAGAGCCCTTTCATTGTTTACATTGTCAGTCTTTGGCACACACTTATCAGTTTTCTTTGCATTCATAAATACATTTTTAAGAGGCCTTACACTCAGGGCCTGTGGTGTTGTGCCGAAGTCAGACTCTGAAAATGTTCCATGCTTGGATAGGCCCTACACTCAGGGCCTGTGGTGTTGTGCCAAAGTCTGACCCTGAAAATGTTCCATGCTTGGATAGGCCCTATACTCAGGGCCTGTGGTGTTGTGCCAAAGTAGGACTCTGAAAATGTGCCATGCTTGGAAAGGCCTGACACTCAGCCCTGCTGGTGTGGTGGACAAAGTACAGTCATGTTGGGGCCATTCTTTGTCCTTTGACCGTCAGAACTTTGACCGTCAGGACTGTATACATTTTACACTCGTAGGAAACTGTCAGTCTCAAGTTTAAAACCACAGAAACATTTATGAAGCACTGAAAATGGACCTGGGTATGCTCCGAGTCAAAACTGATCCATCTTTCTACAAAAACCATACTTGAAGCTCTAGGAATGGGCATTCCTTAAGTCAAGACTGATCTCTCTACACTTCTGGGAAAAATTAAGACACTCCACATTCAAATGTGTATCCAGGTCTTAAATCTCACAAGCTTCGTGACCAATTAAACATGGGTGACAGTGGGTGATGGTGTTGGGGAACGTACATGCAAAATCAGTATTTTGTCCCTGTTAACTGGCTGCCTAACACACTGCCATGGAACAAGCCTTTTGTAGGATACAATGTTACGAACTGATCATATCCTTACAGCCCAGCTGACCACCAACACCATACTAGCACTGCCGCTGGATTGCCAATGTTCATATAGCTCAAAGCAATGATTTTGTATGGTAGTAACAGGAGAGAACGAGAGAGTAAAGTAAAGGAAGACAGACTGCATAGGCAACATTCTCCTATTCCTCTCTAAGACAGACTGCACAGATAACATTCTCCTATTCCTCTCTAAGACAGATTCTCTATTCCTCTCTAAGGCAGACTGCACAGGTAACATTCTCCTATTCCTAAGACAAGCTCCACAGGTAACATTCTCCTATTCCTAAGACAGACTGCATAGGTAACATTCTCCTATTCCTAAGACAGACTGCATAGGTTACATTCTCCTATTCATCTCTAAGAAAGACTGCATGAGTAACATTTTCCTATTCCTAAGACAGACTGCATAGGTAACATTCTCCTACTCCTAAGACAGACTGCATAGGTAACATTCTCCTATTCCTAAGTCAGACTGCATGGGTAACATTTTCCTATTCCTCTCTAACAAAGACTTGCATAGGTAACATTCTCCTATTCCTCTCTAACTACTAGTCTAAGACAGACAGCATGGGCAACATTTTCCTATTCCTCTCTAGGACAGCATGGGTAACATTCTCCTGTTCCTCTCCAAGGCAGACCACATGGGTAACATTCTCCTATTCCTCTCTAAGACATACTGCATGGGTAACATTCTCCTACTCCCTTCTAACAAAGACTGCATGGGTAACATTCTCCTTTTCCTCTCTAACACAGACTGCATGAGTAACATTCTCCTAATCCTCTCTAACACAGACTGCATGAGTAACATTCTCCTAATCCTCTCTAACACAGACTGTATGGGTAACATTCTCCTATTCCTCTCTAACACAGACTGTATGGGTAACATTCTCCTATTCCTCTCTAAGACAGACTGCATAGGTAACATTCTTTTAATCCTCTCTAACACAGACTGCATGGGTAACATTCTCCTATTCCTCTCTAACACAGACTGCATGGATAAAATTCTCCTAATCTTCTCTAATACGCACTGCATGGGCAACATTTTCCTATTTCTCTCTAACCCAGACTGCATAGGTAACATTCTCCTATTCTCTCTAAGACGGATTGCATGGGTAACATTTTACTATTCCTCTCTAACACAGATTGCATGGGTAACATTCTCCTATTCCCCTCTAACAGACTGCATGGGTGACATTCTCCTATCCCTAACACAGACTGCATGGGCAACATTCTATTCCTAAGACAGACCGCATGGGTCCAGACTGCATTGGCAACATTCTCCATTCCTCTCCAACACAGACTGCATGGGTAACATTCTCCATTCCTCTCCAACACAGACTGCATGGGTAACATTCTCCATTTCTCTCCAACACAGACTGCATGGGTAACATTCTCCATTCCTCTCCAACACAGACTGCATGGGTAACATTCCATTCTCTCCACACAGATCATGGGTAACTTTCTCCATTCTCAACACAGACTGCATGGGTAACATTCTCCATTCCTCTCCAACACAGACTGCATGGGTAACATTCTCCATTCCTCTCCAACACAGACTGCATGGGTAACATTCTCCATTCCTCTCCAACACAGACTGCATGGGTAACATTCTCCATTTCTCTCCAACACAGACTGCATGGGTAACATTCTCCATTCCTCTCCAACACAGACTGCATGGGTAACATTCTCCTATTCCTCTCCAACACAGACTGCACAGGTAACATTCTCCTATCCCTAGGACAGACTGCAAAGGTAACATTCTATTCCTCTCTCAGACAGACTGCACAGGTAACAATCTCCTATTCCTCTCTAACACAGACTGCACAGGTAACATTCTCCTATTCCTAAGACAGACTGCATGGGTAACATTCTATTCCCTCTAAGAGTAAGACAGTCTGCATTGGTAACATTCTTCTATTCCTCTCTAAGATGGACTGCATGGGAAACATTCTCTTATTACTCTCTGTCTCTCTCTCTTTTTGTACAGGTACGACCTGGAGAAGAAGGAATGAATCCTATTCAGCACAGAAATCTTTGCTCTTGAATTTTCCAGAAGTCTTGAGGCTTGAATTTTCCACAATCTGAAAGTTTTCCACCATCTTAAAAAAAGTCTTCTTTAATTGGTGTTTTGTATCTTTTGTGGAATGCCAGAGTATAGGCGAGACCGATACCAGAATATCATACATGCGAACAGCACAGCACACTGTGTGAACACCTAGCTTGGCACATCACACACACACACACATCTGTGTTAACAACTTGGCATATCACACACACACATCTGTGTGAACACCTAGCTTGGCACATCACACACACATATCTGTGTGAATTCTAACATGGCACAACACACACATCTGTTTGAACACAGCTTGGCACATCACACACACACACATCTGTGTGAACACTTAGCTTGGTGCATCACACACACACACACACACATCTGTGTGAACACCTAGCATGGTACACCACACCACATCTGTGGGAAAACCTAGCATGGTACACCACACACACATCTGTGAGGAAACCTAACACAGTACACCACTCTGTGTGAACACCTAGGAAGGCACATTACACACTGTGTGAACACCTAGCATGGCACATCACAAACACGTCTGTGAAAATACATAGCATGGCACACTACACACACATGATGTATGAAGATCTTGTGTGGCATACAACATGCATACAGTGAGAACACATAGCATGGCACATCGCACACACTGTGTTAACACGCTGTCCACGCACAGCACACCACATGATGTATGAAGAAACAGCATGGCACACCACACCACACAATGTATGAAGACATAGCATGGCAGACCATACACACATGATGTATGAAGACATAGCATGGTACACCATACACACATGATGTATGAAGACATAGCATGGCGGACCATACACACACAATGTATGAAGACATAGCATAGCACACCACACACACAATGTATGAAGACAGAGCATGGCAGACCATACACACAGAATCACTCCCTGGACACATCTATCTACACCATCAACAGCTAGATAACTACATACATATAGGAAATATCTAAGTGAATATATAAATATAGGGAATATCTAAAACAGAAATTTTAAAACAAATTAACATGTTTATAACTAAAAAAATGAATGAAAGTAAAACCTCATAAACACATGATTATCACTTAGCAGGCATCACATGCATGCTCACTGTGTGCAAAAAAACAATTCTTTCTTGTGAAGACTAAAACATGTCAAAATGTCCCAATGACTTGTCTGATTCCCTCTCTCCCCTCTCTTTCCCAGACAGCTGAATCCAGCTACAATCCAGGTTTGTAAAAGGGGAAAGTCCACAGGCATTAATGTAACGCCTTCTCCCAACATACATCACGGAAATCCTCCTTTCCACATGCCTCCCTGACACTACATGGGAAAGGAAACACTGCAATCAAGGTGAAGAGAAGGATCAAGTCACACTATTCCTTCCACCAAGCAGGTAACACCGCAGTCAGGATGAAGGGATGGAACAAGTCTCTTCTTTCCCTGACACTACACAGGGACAGGTAGCACTGAAGTCAAGGTGAACAGGAGGGGCAAGTAACTTATTACCTTACACTACACAGGTAACACCGCAGTCAAGATGAAGGGATGGAGCAAGTCTCTTTCCCTGACACTACACAGGTAACACCACAGTCAAGATGAAGGGATGGAGCAAGTCTCTCTTTCCCTGACACTACACAGGTAAAACCACAGTCAAGATGAAGGGATGGAACAAGTCTCTCTTTCCCCAACAATACACAGGGAAAGGTAACACTGCTGTCAAAGCGAACATGGGGATCAAGTCACACTTGCCCTTTCACTACACAGGCAACACTGCAGTCAGGATGGAACAAGTCTTGGATGATGGGCAACGCAGTCAGCCCTGCCCCTCTGGAAACAGGCTGAACTTAAAACCATTCTTCACTGACGTGGTCCACAAATAAACCAGGATGAAGGTGGGAAGCATGCATTCAGTCCAGTCGGCATTTGAAAGTCCCTCAGAATTGTGACAGGAGCACAGACAAACCATGACCATGGCCCACAGGGTCTGGAATAGAGAAGATCCGCTCGTTGGAAAGTCTCCATACCTGCAGACATCTGCCTGTGTGTGTGTCAGTCAGAGAGCGGTCTGGCTTCTGGGGTGAAGGTTGAGAGCTGGCCACATGTGTTGGGGAATGCTGTTGCCCCAGGGTACACTCAGCGACATGGTCAGCAGCATGGCTGAAACAACACCGTCAATACACCCATCAAAATTTACCACACAGTGGGGCACACCTGCACTGTATGACCACTACCCCCACAATGCCCCAGTAGGAACACCACCAAGACAAGGCCACACACCCACAGTGCAGGTTATAAATAGATCTGTCCCATTCCAACACGGTGAAACTTCTCGCTAAACACTTTGCCCTTTCCTTAGCCTTTCGCAGTACAGAACCCACACACCTGGAAATGTCATCCCTTGTTGAGATGGACATTGCCAACAACTCTTAGACATGGGGTGACACTGTTCAAGGTGTACAACTCATACTTCCACATCTACATCAATATCTTGGTCAGCAGGCTACACCTGTGCTCACAGTTACACCTCCATGTTAACAGCACATCCACAGTTTGAGCAAAACACTCTCATCATATCATTCTGGACAACACTAACAAAATACTCTCATCATATCATTCTGGACAACACTAACAAAATACTCTCATCATATCATTCTGGACAACACTAACAAAATACTCTGAACATATCATTCTGCGTAAAACTAACAAAATAATCTGATCATATCATTCTGCATAAAACTAACAAAATACTCTGATCATATCATTCTGCGTAAAACTAACAAAATACTCTGATCATATCATTCTGCATAAAACTAACAAAATAATCTCATCATTCTGCATAAAACTAACAAAATAATCTGATCATATCATTCTGCATAAAACTAACAAAATAATCTGATCATATCATTCTGCATAAAACTAACAAAATAATCTCATATTATCATTCTGGATAAAACTGACAGCATGTTTACAATGTTTCTTGAAATCCCCAACTCTCTCTGAAACCTGAACACGTCTCCTTTGCAAGGGACATTCTGCCCAAACCAGTCAACGTACTGCCAGACAGAAAAACGCACACCTCATGGCTACAATGCCTCTTACATGTTTGTGAACATCCCCCTCTTCACATCAATATTACCACCTTCCTTCAATTCATTGACAGAATCCCCTCATTTTTTTCAGTTACCTCCCTTTATACACCAAAGCTCAATGCCACCAGTACAGATAGATAGATCGATCAACAGATAGAGATGGACTGATAGATGAATATAGATATGGTAGATATAGATAGACAGGCAGATATAGATACATAAATACACACACACAACACACACACACACACACACACACACACACACACACACACAAGCACAGCTTACATTTAGAACTGAAGTCTTACATTGTCATTCAAACATCAACTATTTCTTGTCAGGACCACTTGATTTCTGGAGAAAAGAATCCACAGTAAATCATATCAACTCCTCATTGAGAAAAAGGACATACAACTTATATAAGTAAATTAGGCACAGGAATTCACACATGCCCCCTCCCCCCCAACATGGACAATTCAAAGGGTGAAAAACCGGTGAAGAGTGAAACCAGAGAAAGAGCCTGGGGGGTGGGGAGGGTCCTGGGGCTGTTCAGCCCTGGGGTGATGAAGAAAATTCAGTAGTTGAAAGACCCAAACATGGCCGCTCCTTTGATTTAAAATCAAACATGGCCACTCCTTCAATTTACAATCAATCTCAGGCACCAAACCCCTTCAACAAAAAGTCTACTCAAGAGTATGGAAGTGTTTATTACATATGATAATACATGCATAATACAGAAGTGATGCCAACACACTCTCTTCCTTCTTGTTGTACACATGGAGAGAGAGGTCCTATTACCTGCAAGGTCTGTCTCGATTTCAGATGTTTTGAATATTTAACCGCGTTATCTACTTTTCATTATTTGTTCATTTGTTTACACTTTCCTTTTTATTATTAAGGGTAATAGTGGAGAGTATTTACTGTATGCACAGACTCGGTGATGCATTTTTTTTCGTGTACATGACCGGATACACACACCTTCGCCTCCCGTATTTATTCAAATATGGAAAGATTTACACATGCACATGTAGTGGAAAGGCACCATGTAATCTTCTGGGAGAGGCCTCGCTATGAAGAATGTACATTACCTACAACATCTGGGGGGTGACATCCTGACCAAGGTGTTGTCCCTGGAACCCACCAGGACCTAAATGACCCATGAACCTACACTCAGCTGGGAAACCCCTCCCCAACTCCATTAATATTTAAACTGTCCCTGTACACAACATGGGTACTTTACATTTTTGCCCATCACAATAATTCACACAAGAACCATCTCCTCTCCATTAATATTTAAACTGTCCCTGTACACAACATGGGTACTTTACATTTTTGCCCATTACAACAATTCACACAAGAACCATCTCCTTTCCATTAGAACCCTCACCTTTGTTTCCCCCCGTCCCCGTCCCTTCCCCCCCCCCCCCCCCCCCCCCCCATCCCACTCCCTGCTTCCTGTTGAGTGACCGTCCCCTCACCAAAACACTTACCCACAAACAGGCCCCCAAAGCCCACGTAGAACATGCCATGCCAACCGAAGGCGTCTTTCACAATGGGGGCCATCAATCCACTCAGCAGAACGCCGATCAACTGCACACACACACACACACACACACACACACACACACACACACACTCCTCTAAATTTAACCGTCCCTTCTACTCAGCCGTCTTTAAGTTACCCTATACATGGACTGACTACGAAATGCATAGTATCTTTAAAAACAAATAATACAAAATAAAAAAAGTTTCATGATAAATGCAATAAGTTTCATAATAAATGCAAGATCTTTTGTGTGTACTTCAATAAACATGACTTGCCTAAACACTAATCAAGTTTAAGTGTGAAAGTAATGGCGGTGATGTTGACGATGGTAGTGGTGGTCTGTGAAAAAAACAAACAAACATTCTAAACACAAATTTTATGAATATGTGTGAAATTAAGACAAAGAGAAACCCAAATGAGTGTCGAGTTCAAATATTATTCAGTTATGCATGAAGAGGTACAGACAGATCAACACTTACACAATTACAAGCACATGTATAACCCCTCTGAGAATGTCTGCAGAAAACCATGGTACTTGCTTGTTTCACTCACAAGTACACTGCTGGTCACTTTATCAAACTAATTTGCGATCACTACAATGTCAGTTGGCTCACTCATCTTCTCAGATTGTTTTACCCAGTCAGAACCATACATAATGCTGTGTTACTCCGAGGTTCAAGGACTGTTTGCACATGTCAAAACACATTCTGTCTTTTCATAAAGTGGGTCAGATTAGGCTCAACACCCTGCATCTTCCGTGTTCTCAATTAAAATGCATGCACAGCGCTGGTCATTTCCCTTTCCTCTGTGATACCCCATGTTCTTTGAAGTTACTTGTTATAATTTGTTGTGATGCACATAAGCAAGGGATAATCCTCTGTCAGGTTGTGTCTTTTATTGCCATTGAATGAATTTTTCCTTCACAGAATTTTAAGCTTACTTACATGAACTGTGTACTGCTGTTGGCTCCGAGTGTTCTTTTCGTGTGTGAAAGTGAGGCGTGTGTCTTTGCCTGCTGTGTTGAGCTCTGTTTCTGTATTCCCTGAATCCCCTCGGAATTGTTTTTTCTTCATTGTTCTTCCTCCTGTGTCCTTCCTTATTCACATGCATGCCATGCATTTTTACCCAGTGTGGTACACTTCTTAGTGAACAAGTTGTGCGATGTGTGTGGTAAGCATTCTCTGAGAAATAATGAATATAAAGTTAATTCTTTTATACTCTCTCTCTCTCTCTCTCTCTCTCTCTCTCTCTCTCTCTCTCTCTTAGTGCATACATATATTATCTACTGGTCTGCACTTAATTTACCCTCTAATCCACATTTCCAAATCTCTTCACAACCTTAAATTCTCCATCTCTTTCATACCTACCCCCTCCGTATACACCCCCACCTCCATCCCCCTTTCCATTACACCACCACACACACCACACACACACACACACACACACACACCACACACACACGTCGCTGGGCTGTCAGTCTATAAATTATTTGCTCTGCAGCGCATGGTTTCCCTGGCCTACATTGTAGTCCTTCCCAACCCCTTCCAACTCCCCCCTCTACCTTTCCATTCACTCTCACTCCAGTAATTGTTTCTCACTGGTGGAGTCTTTCTCTCAATCTGCGTGTGTGTGTGTGTGTGTGTGTAAGGTGTGTGTGTGTGTGTGTGTGTGTGTGTGTGTGTGTGTGTGTGTGTGTGTGTGTGTGTGAGTGTGTGTGTATGTAAGTGTGTTTGTGTGTGTGTGTGTGTGTGTGTGTGTGTGTGTGTGTGTGTGTGTGTGTGTGTGTGTGTGTGCCCGCGAGCATGATGGTGGGATGGTGGTGGAGGGGGTGGTGTGGTTGATGATGTGGTTGCTGTTATTGTTCTTTTGATTATATGTCAAAGCCATCATGTAGGCAGCGCAGAACTGTATGACAATCACCAGTGAAGTCATTTTCCGTGGAATGTTGAAAAGTTCATGTCTGCCTGTGAGTCACTTCATTATGTGGATACAGCAATTAGTGGATTACTGTTATGTTACAGCGTCTGTCAGCAGAATCATTAACCAGTACAGGTTCGTGAGGTGCATGGCTAACGCGCTGTTCTGTGCAGTCGTCTGTGGTTTTATGTTGCAGTAACTTATAGGTATCCTTTACTCTGTGTTGAATGCTATCAAAAATGGCATGACATTGTACAGGCAATGCTACACGACATAAACAAGTCTGCTTTAAGATGTTTCAATGAAAAAACTTTTTCTGAAGGTTTCTCTGGCATGACTGGTACTGGTTTGAACGGTTAAGACTCCCCTTTTGTTCAGTACTGAAGAACAAGACAATAAGCGCAGTATGCAAGATGGGGCAGTCTTTCATCTCTGCCTGCAGCAATTCAAGGAGCAGACACTTTGCACCGACTTCAACTTTCCTTCCCTCTCCTCTCAAGGGTCAGTGAACATCGTGTTACACCACCATAGACAGACAAGTCTGTAGAGCTGGCAGATTTGGGAATGCCAGCGACTAAAGCCCCCAACTCTGAGCAACAGTGATACAAAATGGTGATCTGAAAATTGGTGATATAATCCTCCTCATAACCAGAATCCACCTCCAATTCAACAAATTCAAACACATTCAACACTGAATAGCATGAACTGTCAGGAAAATCCTTCATTACTTTTTCTTTTGTTCACTTCTGGCGACTCCCTGAGCTGAAAGCCTCATAATTCTCTACCAGGGCTTCCTAAATCAGCTGAAACTTCCGCCCACATGTTTGCTTGGCTGTGCATAGTCAAAACACAATTTTCGCAAAAACAAAATTCTGTAATCGAAAATCAACCAAGGAGACCACCACAGCTTGTAAGCGGAAGAGACAGGCATGTAGAATGACTGCACGTGTGTCAAGCATGCAGGGAAATGGAGGTGTTTCTTTCCAATGGGCTCAAGGCAATCAGTGTGTGAGCGCTGTCAGCCAGCAAGAGCTACCGCCATGGCGCAGCGGTATAAGATAAGAACGACCATCATGCAGGAGTTCCGCCGACGGTGGAATGAGAGTTAACACAACAAACATTAGAAATGGACACATTCTCGATCCCTGTCACTTCATAATGATTACACATCACCTGTTTTTCTGTGTATCATTTCATGTCATTTTATACTGCCACCTCACCTGTACGTCAGTGTACTGCCATGTCAGTTAGCTACTATCATACATCACCTGTATTTCTGTGTACTATTTCATGTCAGTGACTCACACTCACATGGGTTTCTGTGTACTATGTCATGTCACTGACAACGCCACTTCCCCTTTATGTCTGTGTTCTGTCATGTCAGTTAGCAATAATCGCACATCATAGTTAGCAATAATCACACCTCACCTGTCTTTCAGTGGATTATTTCATGTATCTTACTTAGAAGTTACACATAATAACTGATTTTCTGTGTACTTTGCCATGTCAACAATTAGTAATGACGCTTCATCTTTATTTCTGTGTATTGTGTCACATCTGTTAACAGTGGCACAAAACTTGTCAGGTAATGCCAGCAAAATACTACTGACACTTCACCTTTGCGTCTGTGCACTGCGTCCTATCAGATAATGATAATGACACTTTGCTTGTATTTCTGTGCCATGTCCGATGATATTAACAACACTTTGTGTGCATTTCTATGTACTGTGCCATGTCTGATGATATTAACAACACTTTGTGTGTATTTCTATGTACTGTGCCATGTCCGATGATATTAACAACACTTTGTGTGCATTTCTATGTACTGTGTCATGTCAGATGACCACAACAACATTACTGTGTGTGTGTGTGTGTGTGTGTGTGTGTGTGTGTGTGTGTGTGTGCGTGTGTGTGCGTGCGCGCGCTAGTGTGCTGTGTGCGTACATGTATGTTTATGACTCGTGAACGCACAACTCTGTGTGTGTGTGTGTGTGTGTGTGTGTGTGTGTGTGTGTGTGTGTGTGTGTGTGTGTGTGTGTGTGTGTGTGTGTGCTCTACTTATATTTTTTAGATGTTGAATTATTAAAACATTGCAAAGCGCCCTGTAGCCTACGTTATTAGGATGGGCGCTATAGAAATTGTCCTCATTATTATTATTATTTCTATATAATGTGTCATGTCAGTTACTAATAATGACAGAAATTCTGCATGGTTTGTGCATGTACTGAAGTGTACAAACCGTTCTAACCATTCTAAAAGCCACAGAATGGATTGAGAGGGTGGATGACAACAGCAAGTTAATGATGTTACTATATCACGGCAAACAACGAAAAGGCTGGGTGGCCATTCATCTGCAAGCTGATCAAAACCACAGCCAGCACTCCAGAGTCTTCTGCTGCCTCTTTTCTTCTCTCCCAATTCTCTTTCTAGCTAAGAAGTTTTGCTTCACAGATTCTCATTTGTACATCTCGCTGAAACCTGTCTGACCACCCTGACCAGCAAATGGGAATAGGAATGAAAACACTCTCTGGAGCCAAGTCATTCATACTGATTTACACCGAAGGCCAGTTTTCACTTTCCATATTACAAGACTGTAACATGTTATAACTTATAAAGAGAAACAAAGAAGGAAAAGCCTTTGAACTCACTCCACTGGAGGCCACCAGCCCCATGTTGATGTTGTAGTAGCGTGATCCAAAGAGAGAGAAGGTGAGGACGTAGAGCATGGTGAAGCAGCCACATATTGACAGGAACATGCCACACACCCACACCAGAAACCCCGCCTTCCCCGTCACCTCACACGTAATGAACGACCCCACCAGGGCCGACATCAAGCTCAGAATTATCAGCAGCACGATCTGCACACGCAAACACACACAGACGGGTGAAGGGATTGGGAAGAAACCCCACTTTCCCTGTCACCTCACGTATCATGAACCAACCCCACCAAAGCCATCATTTTGCTTAGAATTCTTGGTAGCGCCATCCGCACATACGTGGATGACAGGGGAAGAAACCCTGCTTTGCCTCCATCACTTCTTGCATCATGGGCGAACCATCAGTCCCCAGACCTGAAGAGGTCTGCGCACCCCACTTTCCCCAATCACCTCAGTGAACAATACACCAGGGTCACCTCCACCTTCCTCTCCCCCTTTATCCCTGTCAAAGACCCAATACCTAGGAAGCTACCATCATCAAGCTGTTATGAGGTGTCCTCCACAGAAGATAAACACACTCTTTGTGAAGTGTAGAAGCACCTTTCTAACACAAAGACACCCCTTCATAAATCACCAACAGGCCACAGTTACCTGGAGGCAGAGTAAACCCACGCCATCCTCCATTCCCACAAATGTGATTGTTGTTCTCTAAAATCAATATCTACATATTTAAAGTCTGCCTTTGTAGTATACCCACTGCAATTCTCCCTCTCTATAAATATCTTTTTCTCTTCATTCTTTGATGTTCATCAGAGCTGATATTTTTGCTCATGCGATTGTTTTGATGCCTGCATTACGAGCTACATTCCATCTTCCGCCATACATCCAACCCCAACAACAGTCTGTGTGCATGTGTTTTATCTTTTTTAATCCCACGTCTCAGCGGGATTCAATGGCCTGTTCTTCTCTAAAAGGTGGAAATGGATTTCACATGATTGCAAGATTTTTTTTTTTTTTTGGTGTGCATTCACACACAGGACCTCTGTTTGAAGTCTCGTCCAAAGGACATGGACAGGACTAAGGTCAGCACTGATGTCAACTGACAGAAATAAATCTCTTTGAGGCTGGCTGTCTGGCACAGGACTCAAACAGGACCTCCAAACTAAGAAGTCTCTCTCTCTCTCTCTCTCTCTCTCTCTCTCTCTCTCTGCATACGCAGGCTGATACTCCTGCGAACACTCCCTGTATAGACAGGCAAGGATTAATCCCATCTACCCAACAAAGGGAGTGGAGCTTTGTGTGCATGACCGTTTTTTTATCCAGCCATTAGGGCAGCCATATTCCAACTTCAGGGAAGGTGCATGCTATGGGCAATGTGTCATACATACCAACAGCCATACTGGCCTTCTCTTCCGATAGTAAGAGATGGGATTTCATGCGTGTGTGAGATGTTATGCGTGCATTCACACACTGAAGTGAGATGTTATGCGTGCATTCACACACTGAACTTCGGTTTATAGTCTTATTCAAAGGACTGTATGGGAAACTCCGAGGGAAAAAATCCATCTATACTGAAACGGCCCAGCAGAGAATCGAACCCACAACCCTAGGATCACCAAGATTACAAGTCCGGCGCTCTACTACTGAGCTATTCCGGACCCCACTAAGAAGTCTGATGCCTTACTTTCAGACTGGCCCTTCCACCTCCTCTGATGGGTCTACCCACTAGACTGACAGCTAACTGGACAGTGGGCAGTTCAAGCTGTGGGACCATGGCCACTGACCCCAACCACTGGTCCTGCTGACACTGGTCTACACAGCGACTTGCACCACATGGGAGGCTTCACGGCAGAGGGCAGGCTGGTCACAAGTGAAGAACAAACCATTGTCTGGTAGTCCAACAATAACTGCCAGCCCATCGTTTCCATGGTCAAAGAAAAGTCATGATTAGCCACTCCCCTCTTTCTTTTCTTTTTGTTGAAATCAATAAACCTGTGGGAATCACAAGTTACAGCTGACCCTAGCACATAATTACATGAAACAAAGCAAGGCTTACTTTGGAAGGTGAGTTGTGTTGCATATTCTGATGAATCTGTCGCTGGACACTGCCAGAGTGCATGTAAGATAAGCACTATATGTCCACTGACAGTCTTGTGAGAGCAGGGAGCAAACACTGAGGTAAAAACTGATCTCTAGGGCATTGAAAACACTACTGGTCCACAGCAAGTGGGTCATAAACATGGATGGGCATGTGCACTCTCCCAGAATTCAGCGACAGACTTGGTAACAAGACTCGCCTTCCAGGATACACTGCACTTTGTTTCATGTAATTCTGACCGGCTTCCTGCTGAAACTGGCAATGAAAGTGCGTGTACGATATCAAAAGGAACAGTGTTTACAAGTCACAAAAACAATTTGCAATAAGTACATTCATTACATGACTGAAATGTAACTTAGTCTCTGACTACACAAGGCTTCAATATGGCCTGTCTAAATTCAGCTTTCCATCTAGATGGCTTTGCTGTAAAAGCAAAGGAAGATTCATTTGACCAGCCAGCTATTGTCATGATGACGCAGACTGGTGCACGCTGTTTAGTTGTCGATAGTTCATTGCTTGAGAGGTGCCAGTGGATGTGTCAATACCCGTCTCACAGAGAGTCCATCAAACCCAGAGTGTCATAGTGTCTCTACTGACACCAAGATTTAGTGTCTGTTATGATCCGAATAACTTTGTGTACTCCTTCTTAATCAAGGCAGTCCTTCTCAAATATTCTTTTAACGTGGCTAAAACACACAAGCTGATGTTGTCTTTGTACTCAAACAATTCAATCAAGTCTTGGTGGACCCCAGTATGCTTTGAAACACTATTCACATGAAATGTACATATCTTGTCTTTTAGACACATACCTGAAGTATCCAATGCATGTAAAACTTCACATCAATGTCCAGTGAAGTTTCTTTCAATGTGAGCTTTTCTATAGGGGCCCAATTTTCAACGTATCTAGCACTTTGTTGATGTCCCAGGTTTCTCTTTGTTAAGGGGATATTGGGTTTACCTCAAAAACACCTTTAATGTATCTACAAACTAATTCTGTGTTTCCAAACAAAACTCCAACAAATCCGTTCAGGCAACAGCTAAGCCTTGATCACGCTATGGCAATGAGACTAAGTGAAGCGCTCTCCTCTTTCCTCGGGTAGGCCAAGAAATTGACCCCCTCCATTAGACATGGTGAAATATGATCCCTTCCTCCTGCTCTCTGCCATTTATTGATGTACACGTTGAACATCTGATGAGTGAGTGCATGACCACGTTGACTGGTTCTGCAGAAAGGCCAGATGTTTCCCATCATCTCCAAATACAGTTACTGCCTGTAACTTTAGTTTTCTCTGGAGGGTGGGGGTGGGGGGGGGTGTCTTCTTTTTTTTCTTTTCCTTTTTTTTTCTATCACTGGGTTGGGAAAGGAGATATTCTCGACTGAACAGGACTGGTCAGTTTATTAGTATTCTTTTGGAATGTTTGACAAAACATCTGTTTTTTTCCACAAGGGGCTACTATCACCTCTTCTGCTTTGTCCCTGACAATTTTCACAACACTTTGGGTATAAGGCTGAAGGCAATAAAGACCATCCAGCCAGTGCTAAAAGCATCGATAGAATGTGGGTCATGATGAAAAGAAACACACTTGTCAAAATGATGATTGATACATGTAGCAAACAAGTCCACTTTAGTAGAAAAATTCAGTATTTTGAGTGCCTTCAGCAATAGGCCTGAATCTTGCTTCCATTCAATGCCTATGTGAAAATTTCGAGTTTATCTGCCCTAGCTTTATCCGCCCCTGCAATAAAAGCACACGTAACTGTGACATTTCTGTTGCTGCACCAAAGCCAAATTTCTTCTGACTACTTGCTCTGATCTATTGGATCTCCTGTATTGTTTGTACAACTAACCACAGTGGTGGTGTCAGACCTAATCAAAATGTGACAGTCACCGACTTCAGACAGCACAGGCTGGAGGGCAAGAAAGACAGCAATAAGTTCTAGATAGTTCATGTGCTGATTTTTTATCCGATTCATCCCACAAGCCTTGTGCAGAAGTTTCAACCCCACCTTAATCTAAATACAAGCACTCCCAGTCCTCGCCTGAGCTGTGTGTAAACAGTGTGCCCTGTGCTGGTGTGACCCTGGTCTGCCTTATCTGCTGGTGTAAGTTTGTCATTCACCACTCAAGGTCATCTCTGTCGGCTGCAGACAGTGCCGTAAGTCTTTCCCAGTCACCGGCACTCTTTCTTCTTCTTTTTTTTTTCTCTTAGAGCAGTGATTGTGCTGCGTTCCATTGTCCAGTGATGTAACTGACCATGGGGCACACCCATCAGACTGGAAACCGTCAGGCCTGCACAGGAGACTAATGTTCTAACGTTCGCTCTTCTTTGCTTTAACAGGTCACTACAAGCACTGGACAGTTTTTTTGTTCTCTTTCTTCTGCAAGTCATACAGTCATTTTTGTTGTCTTTCTTCTGCAAGTCATACAGTCATTTTTGTTGTCTTTCTTCTGCAAGTCATACAGTCATTTTTTTTGTCTTTCTTCTGCAAGTCATACAGTCATTTTTTTTGTCTTTCTTCTGCAAGTCATACGGTCATCTTTTTTGAGTCGACTACATAATCCTAAATAAGGAATTTCCTGTGTGGGTTTAAACTGTGATTTCTCATCATGTACTGTAAAACCTAAATCACCCACAAGTAGACTGTCATCGTTCAGGTGAGCCAGAATGGGGTTAGTCAGCGTTGTGGATATTCTGGGGATTGGACCTAGATCCATTGATGCTGCTTGGAAACGGTATAAATTGTTTCTGCATCAAATTTTGACTTTTCTTCTTTTTTTTTTTCTTTTTTCTTCTTTTTTTTTCCTTTGCTATGAGTACTGAAGAATGTGCATCCCTCAGATTAACAGATGCAAAAAAGCTATCTTTTGTTACCAGATTGACAGCTTTGTGTAGTGTTTCACTTGTAAACTTTTTATATTCAACTTGCTTATTTAAATTTTCAGGTCAAGAATAATCTGATATCTCCTATTTTCTTCAGTGGAACCAATATTGGAAGGACAACCTGTCCTGACTCGTCTTCAGATAACACAATATTTTTCCGAGCAAGTTCTGGTTCCTGAATCAATGGATTCCTTTTCCTTTGAACCAAAGTCTTTCAAGTGTTTGCCATTTTTCTGTGGATTATGAATCAACATTATTACAGTATTTCTACCCCTTTGACAGATTAAAGTATGTCTAGATCTGATGTTAATTTTTCTGAGAATTCTGTAATTTGCTTTTAATTCGTCCTGCTATAAAGGGTTCATATTTCTCTTGCAGATATTGTTTCAAGGGTGCTAAGCATGAATAAAACGCCATTAGAATCATCTCATGAGAGGTGGGGTGAGAGGTCATTTATTGGCATTTCACAGTGTCTTTTCCCCAAGTGTTCCCTAGAATTTCCACTGACTGCTTTTCTGCTGATAGCCCCACTCTTGAAATGATGGCTGCTGCCTGCTGCTGCTCTGACCTCTGTGTCTTTGGCCTTGGCCCCAAGTTTACCTCCTTTGGTCTCTGTCTGCAAGTAAGTTGTTAGTCTCTGTGCGTCCTTGGCCTCTTTCACAGCACAATAAAATTCAGGCAGGGTGGGGTGAAGCCATTCACTGGTCACAGTCATGTGTCAAACACGGACTCCAACAATGTCTTGTGGTAGACAGGACTGGTAAGTTTCCCTCTGTTGAAGGGATAGGTCAAAGGTGGCAAGGCCTGTAAGGGCAAGTGCATCTGCTAGTTCGGTAATGCAATCAGTCAGTCTGGCTCATGTCCTTGACTTGCGTAAGCTTGTGCAGGGTTCTGCTGACCTGAACAAGGGTAGTCGCATTTCATGATTATGTGATGGTCCACTGTGTGTTGTACAACCATGTGTCTATTGTTTTATCTAAGGCGGGGGTTGATCACACCTCCTGGTTTGTGCATGGCACTCGTGGCATGGGGCGGTTTCCTGGAATGTGATACTTGGCCAGAGTGACCTCCAGTCAGGAATCTTCCCGTTTCTTCTCATTGTTCTTCAAATCTGCCACCACTCCACAGACCAGCAGTCTCCTTTCTTCTGAAGCCTCAAATGCAGCAGAAAAGGGGGCAAAGAGATTGTCATCTTCCACTCCCTCCGATTCCACTTCTTCATGATCCGAGTCATGTTGTACAAGACTGAGTAGTTCCTGTGACATGACTGTTGTATCCCAGCCAGTTTTCTCCGGTAGTGCCACGGTTTGTCTTTTTTCTTTCCACTTTCATGACCTGAGATTCAGGTGGTCTCTTTCTTTTTCCCTTTTTCTCCTCTGAAAGCTTCAAGGTCTTTTTCATCTGCTTCGTCTCCCCTGTAATCTGTTGAAAAGTTCTACCAACAGTTTTTAAATAAACTGCTGCGCAGTCACCTTGTTTCCAGGGGGGAAACTTCCTCAAGACAGTGGTGGAGGAGGTGTGCGTGATTATTTCTTCCTGGTTTGCTTTCACAATCAGCCATGATTCACACAAGGTTGAAAAACCTCATAATGGAACAGTAAATGTACACCACAACGAAGGAGTGGTTCATTCTTCTAGAAAACAAACCACATTATAAAATGTAACCGAACCAAAATACAAGCACACTCCAGGTGTGATTGGGTCGGCTGGCAGGCATGACTGGTCAATGGGCACTCTTAGTGTCAGTTTCAGCAGGAAATCAGTCAGAATTTGCATGGGCATATGCATGCACACACACACACACACACACACACACACACACACACATACACACACACACCGAGAGACATACTAAGTGTCTCCCATACACACTTAGCTACGCACGCATACACACACACACACAGAATCCCTTTTGAACACACACACACACAAACACACAAACAAACACACACACACACACACACACACACACACACACACACACACACACACACGAGGCAGGAAGCAGGGCGCCTACCCTGCATCCAATCCTGTCGGAGACAAGCCCCCAGAAGGGTCGACCAGCAGCGTTGAACACAGAGCTAATGGACGCCACCAGCGCCAAGAAATGGTCATCATGGATGAACGTTTGACCATAGGCCTGCACAAATACAATCACCGGCTTTGTCATATCCTGTACAAATACAATTACTGGCTTTGTCATATCATGCACAAATACAATCATATCCTGCACAAATACAATCACCGGCTTTGTCATATCCTGCACAAATACAATCACTGACTCTGTCATATAATGCACAAATACAATCATGTCCTGCACAAATACAATCACTGGCTTTGTCATATCCTGCACAAATACAATCACTGGCTTTGTCATATTCTGCACAAATACAATCACTGGCTTTGTCATATCCTGCACAAATACAGGCTTTGTCTTATCCTGTACAAATACAATCACTGGCTTTGTCATATCCTGCACAAATACAGGTTTTGTCATATCCTGCACAAATACAGTCATTGGCTTTGTCATATCCTGCACAAATACAATCATGGCTTTGTCATATCCTGCACAAATACAGCTTTGTCTTATCCTGCACAAATACAATCACTGTTTCTGGCTTTAGTCATATCCTGCACAAATAAATCACTGGATTTGTCATATCCTGCACAAATACAGCTGTTATCATATCCTGCACATATAAGCTTGTCATATCCTGCATCAATATACTAAAATCATCTGGCATTTGTTTCATCCTGCACAAATACAATAGGCTTTGTCATATCCTGCACAAATACAATCATGGCTTTGTCATATCCTGCACAAATACATCATTCTGGCTTTGTCATATCCTGCACAAATACAATTACTGGGTTTGTCATATCCTGCACAAATACAATCATTGGCTTTGTCATATCCTGCACAATATCAATTTACTGGCTTTGTCATATCCTGCACAAATACAATCACTGGATTTGTCATATCCTGCACAAATACAATCACTGGCTTTGTCATATCCTGCACAAATACAATTACTGGCTTTGTCATATCCTGCACAAATGCAATCATTGGTTTGTCATATCCTGCACAAATACAATCACTGGCTTTGTCATATCCTGCACAAATAAATATGACTTTGTCATATCTGCACAAAGCATCATTGGTTTGTCATATCCTGCACAAATACAATCACTGGCTTTGTCATATCCTGCACAAATACAATCACTGGCTTTGTCATATCCTGCACAAATACAATCACTGCTTTGTCATATCCTGCACAAATACAATTATTGGCTTTGTCATATCATGCACAAACACAGGCTTTGTCATATCCTGCACAAATACAAAACTGGCCTTGTCATACCTGCACAAATACAATTATTGGCTTTGTCATATCTGCACAAGTACTATCCTATCATGCACAAATACAATCACTGTTTTTTTCATATCCTGCACAATACAGTCACAGGTTTCGTTATATCCCGCACAATAAAACCACTGATTTTCTCAAATCCTGGACAATACAATCACTGGCTTTGTCATAGCCTGTACAATACTGTACAATGGCTTTGTTTCAGATGCAATGTGATCACAGGCATTGTTACATATAATTATATAATTGCTGGATTTGTTATATATTCTACAATAGTCTCTGGCTTTCATATCTGGCACACCTCATTCCTTGGCTTTGTCACATCCTGCATGCTATAATCAATGGCTTTCTCACATCCCGAATGCTATAATCAATGTCTTTCTCACATCCTGCATAGTACAATTTCTGGCTTTCTCACATCCTGCATGCTATAATCAATAGCTTTCTCACATCCTGCATATTACAATTACTGGCTTTCTCACATCCTGCATGCTATAATCAATGGCTTTCTCACATCCTGAATGCTATAATCAATGGCTTTCTCACATCCTGCATAGTAGTACAATTACTGGCTTTCTCACATCCGGCATAGTACAATTACTGGCTTTCTCACATCCTGCATGCTATAATCAATGGCTTTCTCACATCCTGAATGCTATAATCAATGGCTTTCTCACATCCTGCATAGTACAATTACTGGCTTTCTCATAGCCTGCATACTGAAATCAATGGCTTTCTCACACCCTGAATGCTATAATCAATGGCTTTCTCACACCCTGAATGCTATAATCAATGGCTATAATCAATGGCTTTCTCACACCCTGAATGCTATAATCAATGCCTTTCCCACACCCTGCATAGTACAATAACTGGCTTTCTCACATCCTGAATGCTATAATCAATGGCTTTCTCACATCCTGAATGCTATAATCAATGGCTTTCTCACATCCTGTATAGTACAATTACTGGCTTTCTCACATCCTGCATACTGAAATCAATGGCTTTCTAGCATCCTGAATACTACGATCAATGGCTTTCTCCCATCCTGCATAGTACAATCACTGGCTTTCTCACATCCTGCATACTACTATCATTGGCTTTCTAACATTCTGTGTACTACAAGCAATGGCTTTCTCACCTTCTTCACAGTACAACCACTAGTTTTGTCACAACCTACATAGTACAACCACTTGCTTTGTCACACCCAGCATAGTACAATCATAGACTTTGTCATGTCTTGCAAAATATAATGACCTACTTTTATCGCAGTAACTTTGTCGTAGTTGCAAAATACGATCACTGGTTTTGTCGTGCATTAGTGGCTTTGTAATACATCATGTCCTATTTAAACCCTGGCTTTGTTACATACTTTACAGTCACCTCTTCTGCCATAATGTACACCATACGCTCATCTACTTTGTCACAGCTTCACACAAGAGTGAATACCTCTGCAGCTGTTCTCAGAATTACTGCAGCTTTGATCACCTGCACTGAGCCACGCATAAACAGACTGAATGAAAGTTTGTAAGAAAATTTCAGCCTCACTCAATTCTTTTTCTTACTTATCCCAATCAAAAAGAACACACACACACACACACACACACACACACACACACACACACACACACACACAAAAGAAAAAACAACCCTACAGAGGCACCTTTCTACAGCGACTGAAAACATCTTACGAAATCTGTCTTTGTGAAAAGTAACACGGTAAACCCCCCGGTCCTTTGTACATGTTATTTTCCCTCACCTAAGTGTATAATGATCTTGCTCAGTTGTTATTTTCTCCTTTTAATTTTAGGTTACAACTTCCACGGGATTTTCTGGTATAAAAATGTGTGTCTTTTCACTAGACGTTTGAAGATACCGTCGCCAGACTGTTCCATCAGTGTCAAGATGGCCACAGCTACCATTCAAAATGTTGTGCATGCTCTCACTCATACATAGTGCTGTCAGTATAATGAACTGATCTCAGTTGATAAAACATTAAAAAAAAAAAAAACTCAAAACACCACAATGTGGCAATCATGTCAATGCATGGAAGAATGCTCAAACAACTGTTCAGACCACCCAGTACGGGGGGGGGGGGGGGGGGGGAGGGGGGGGGCCTGGTTAGCTTAGCGGGTAAGGTGTCAAGACCCTTATTCCAAGGCTCAGGGTTCACTTCCCACTCCAGACCGCCAGACTGGAAGAGACCTTCTCCTCAGAGTGAACATCTGTGCAGACTCCAGTTCCCTCCTAGTTCTTCACATGAGACTTGACACTGAAGTCTCACACATGAATGTAGGAATGAACGTTCTGAATGCATGTCAAATCCCATTCCACCTGTAGGAGAAGAGTTGACCAGCATGTGCAGGTGGGGGTGGATGATATGGAAATAAAACACATGCACACTGGCGCAGTGCTTAGTGGTGGGATTAGAAAAAGAGGCTGCTTACACAAAAAAAAACTCACCCACCTTACAATTCTAACTGTCGAATGAAGAAAGATCACCACCACCATTACCAAACACACACACACACACACACACACACACACACACACACACCACACACACACACGCACACGCACACACACACTACTCTACCTTGTTCAAGGAGATGACGAAGACGAAGCCAAAAGACGTGCAGATGGAAATCAGCCACAGCGTCCAAAACGCACGACTCTTCAACACCTGCCAAGGGTGGTAATCCACCACCGCCGCCTGGCCAGAGGCTCTCTGCGCCCCTGTCTGTCCACAGCCTGCCGCACCGCCCTCTGACCCCTTCCTCTCCGATCTCGCTATTGCACCAGACGATGAGTCTTCTGTCTGACGACCAACTGCAGAGCTGTTAACTGGTCTGCCCAACACACGAAAAGGGCAAGTTGTGGAGTGATTTCTCTTAAGTAACTATTCTCACTCCTAAATCTGGCACTGTAACTGAAGACTGAACGCTATGGCTATGAACTTACAACTTCATCAATTCAGACTCCATCATCTGCCAGAAAACTTAATCATTTCAACAAAAATTATGAACAAAACAACACTATAAGCTGCTCACACATTCATGTCAAAAAGCATACAATTTAACACCCTAAAAATGTCTGGGACACTCTTCCTAAAATCTTCAATGATGAAGGAGAGATAAGTTTAGAGATGCTGCTTTTATAAATACTAAAGATACATGTCTAAACATATTGCATGGTCTGTCAAACACAAACACACACACACACACATAAAGGTCCACTAAAACTGTTGAGAACATTGCGACATTCACAAACACCAACATTTTTTCTGCCCTATTCAATGACTACCTGAGCAATCACATGCTTGAACTGACCAGCAGAATGAACAGTTGCTGGTTGTCCTCCATTGTGCTTGATTCCATTTAACTTCACATTAACAACTTGAACATGACTGCAAGCTCATCCAAAGACTGTTACCTCCATAGAAACGATACAAAAAGAAAACATAAACAAACAAAAAAAACTTCAATTCAGGTTTATTTATTCTGATATGCATTTTAATGTTCAGTGCGAAGAAGAACGAAGAATGTTTATGGGACAGAGTCAGGAAAGATATCTTTCCCAACTACATACATCACTCTTCTGTCAGTGCACCCGAAACATAAACACCCAGCAATTCATCACTGCTCTTCTTACTCTTAGTTTCAAAATGAGATGACCGAGGGTGGAAAATGAAGCAAAATTTTTTCTTTTTTTTTGCTGTCCCAACCTCTGCACCACCTCAGAGGCAGTGCACCCACGCTGCTCATTCCGACACCCCATCCACAGCCACAGCCCGGTCGGCCCCGCCGCAGCCCCAGCAACGGCAATCCACAGGGAGCAGTCAATGTCAAGTCGTCAAGAGGCAACCCACCGGAGGAGACACTGCACTGCTGCTGAGTCACTTCGGTGGTGTTCAGTGGTGCCTGTTCTGATCTAACATACGCAGGACACCACCTACTAAGCCCCCTACTGACGACAATAATTGCTTAGTCGCGGAGCTGGCATGAGTGAGCTCTCCCCCCGGAGGGTGCCACCACTTCCGTCCAACGACAGCCCCCATGGACTCGCCGATACCGGTGACCCTGACGGAACCAAACCAAGACCACAGACGTGAAGAGGACATCGAAATTGAGGTACCATGAGAGCAGGGCATGAAGGGCCACAGAATTTGAGACATTTTTTTTATGCTGATCGATGAGAATGAGGATGATTAAGATGATGCTACGGATTTCCATTTCGGTCTGAGACTACATGACATGGCTGTACTCTACGCTTCCTTTCATAATATATCCCAGCGTTAACCAGGCCCGAGAGATACAGGCACCTGCAGTGTTGGTCAGGAAATTTGAGCAACACTCTCAGAAACGCATCCATTAAGTGGATGAAACTCGACTGTGTGGTCCCAGTCTTCCCAACTGAGTCCACAGCAAACTCAACTCTGGGTAGGAGCCGGTCGGGGCAGAAAAACCCACATGACTCCGATGGGATTTGAACCCACAATCTCCCAGCCGGAAGTCTGCGACGCTAACCACTTCGCCCACTGGTGAAGCTAAATTTATAAAGAAACAGTGTTAGTTTCGCTGCAGGATACAGACAAACAGATTACAAGACGAAACACAATGCATTTCAACCTCTTGGGTCTTCTTCAGGCAAAAACAAACAACATTTCTCTTCATTTTCGTTGTCCTAAATGTTTTTTGTTTTTGCCTGAAGAAGACCCAAGAGGTCAAAATGCATTTGTTTTTTTTTTTTGCCTGAAGAAGACCCAAGAGGTCGAAATGCATTTGTTTTTGCCTGAAGAAGACCCAAGAGGTCAAAATGCATTTGTTTTTTTTTTTGCCTGAAGAAGACCCAAGAGGTCGAAATGCATTTTTTTTTTTTTGCCCGAAGAAGACCCAAGAGGTCGAAATGCATTGTTTTCTTCTCACTCTGTTAGAGCAGCCAGTCAAGGGAGACAAACTGTGAGCACTGCTGACAGGAGAATTCATTTCTTGCTTTGACACCCCAGCAGACCACAAGGGGCCGGCCATATCCAGGCTGTTGCTGACAGGACAGAGCAGTCATGGAAATGAAGCTGGGGCCGGCCATATCCAGGCTGTTGCTGACAGGACAGAGCAGCCATGGAAATGACGTTGGGGCCGGCCATATCCAGACTGTTGCTGACAGGACAGAGCAGTCATGGAAATGAAGCTGGGGCCGGCCATATCCAGGCTGTTGCTGACAGGACAGAGCAGTCATGGAAATGAAGTTGGGGCCGGCCATATCCAGGCTGTTGCTGACAGGACAGAGCAGTCATGGAAATGAAGTTGGGGCCGGCCATATCCAGGCTGTTGCTGACAGGTCAGAGCAGTCACGGAAATGAAGTTGGCTGCACTCCCTTCCTCCTGCCTCTGCCCTTTCCCGCCCCCCCCCCCCCCCCCCCTTCCCTGACCCTACTTCCCCTTACAGTGTCGGTGACAGTGTGAAGAACATGACCTACGAGACCTGTTTACCTGTCCTGACTGGACCTGTTAATGACCAAAAGTGAATCTGCAGGGCCGTGGTCATCCTCCTCATCATCATCATCATGTTCCAGCAGTCTTCTCCTCTCCTCTTCACCGCTTTCCTTGTACACTTCCTGTCATCAAAAGAAACCACTGTTAGTCTCCCAGTCTGGTCAGCTGACTGCTCGTCATGCTGGTTGACATGTCGACAGAAAGGCAGAAAGAGGTTACTGTCGCAAAGTGGTTACTATCATACAACTTTGATCTTGCCTAACACTCCACTAGGAGGGCAAACATTGCCCCACTTTCACCCCATCACAATGCACAAAATAACCTTTAACCATACATTTCAGGTGTCAGCCTGTATTTCAAAACTGAAAAAGAGCAGTCGCATCAGTTAATCCTTCAAAATTCTGTTGCACACACACACAGCCACAGCAGATCAAGGTATACTGTGCAAACCCGCAAATCATTCATGAAGTGTTTGCAGAGTGAGATCACAAGTGATGCCATTTGTTTCTTAACACAAACAGCCCTGTGCTTAGCGCATCTTACTCCAAGCAAACTAAAAACAGAATGTGCACATTTGTCAGACTTAACACACACAAAATGACTATGATGGATACATGCCTGGAATGTAAATAAAACGATTCTGATGCACAGTGGTGACCTTTCATAGTTCTATCCTGCGGGTCAAGTGAATGCTTAAAAGCAACAGCGAGAGCCCTGACCTGAAAATTTGTTTACAGTCACTCAAACCAGCTCCTACCCCGAGTTGAGTGTACCATGGCTGGGATCCATTCATTCAAATGATCTGTTTCACCTATTCACCTCTAAGAATGCTGCTCACATTGCCTGGTGGCCAACACAGCAGGTGCCTGTATCACCCTGGCCCCTCTTGAGAGAAATGAAGTAAGTAAACTGTTCAGACAGAAAAACACTGACAAAGACAGAAGTCAAGGGAGGCAGGAGAGAGAGAGACACACACAAAGACAAAGACACAAAGCCTAAGAGAAGATGTGATGACCACACCTGTTGAAGGGCAGGTGACGGTGGCAGACACAGGAGGAGAAGACCCAGAAGATGTACCCCCCCACACAGACCCCCCAGCAACAGGAAACAGCGTGGGACACTGTCCAACACCTGGGGCTGAGTGTAGTACCTGGTACACACATATCAGGTAGGACTGTGTATACACTGTCTAGTACCTGTTAACAGACATGTTCAGTACGACTGTGTATACACTATTACTTGTAACAGACACATTCGGTAGTACTGTATATACACCGTCTGGTACCTGTTAACAAACATGTTCAGTAGTGCTGTGTATACACTAACAAGTATCTGCAACAGACACGTTCAGTAGCACTGTGTGTACACTGTCTTTTACCTGTAACAGACATGTTCAGTAGTACTGTGTGTACATTGTCTAGTACCTGTCACAGACACATTCAGTAGTACTGTACACATACCGTCTCTTACCTGTGACAGACATGTTCAGTAGCACTGTGTATACGCTGTCTAGTAACTGTAACAGACATGGCAGTAGTACTGTGTATACACTGTCTAGTAGCTGTGACGGATACTTCAGCAGTACTGTGTGTACACTGTCTTTTACCTGTAATGGACATGTTCAGTCACATGTGTATACACTGTCTAGTACCTGTAACACACACGTTCAGTAGTACTGTGTATACACTGTCTAGTACCTGTAACACATACGTTCAGTAGTACTGTGTGTATAATGTCTTTTACCTGTAACTGACATGTTCAGAAGTACTGTGTATACACTGTCTAGAACCTTTAACAGACACCTTCAATAGCATTGTGCACCTGTTCTACTCTGTCTACTACTTATAACTGACACATTACAGTAGTACTGTGCACCTGTTCTACACCGTCTACTATCTGTAACAGACACATTTCAGTAGTACTATGCACCTGTTCTACACTGTGTACTATCTTAACAGACACATTTCAGTAGTACTGTGCACCTGTTCTACACTGTCTAGTACCTGTAACAGACACCTTCAATAGTATTGTGCACCTGTTCTACACTGTTTACAATCTGTAACAGACACATTTCAGTAGTACTGTGCACCTGTTCTACACTGTCTACAATCTGTAACAGACACATTTCAGTAGTACTGTGCACCTGTTCTACACTGTCTACAATCTGTAACAAACACATTTCAGTAGTACTGTGCACCTGTTCTACACTGTCTACAATCTGTAACAGACACATTTCAGTAGTACTGTGCACCTGTTCTACACTGTCTACAACCTGTAACAGACACATTTCAGTAGTACTGTGCACTACACTGTGTACAATCTGTAACAGACACATTTCAGTAGTACTGTGCACTACACTGTGTACAATCTGTAACAAACACATTTCAGTAGTACTGTGCACCTGTTCTACACTGTCTACAACCTGTAACAGACACATTTCAGTAGTACTGTGCACTACACTGTGTACAATCTGTAACAGACACATTTCAGTAGTACTGTGCACCTGTTCTACACTGTCTACAACCTGTAACAGACACATTTCAGTAGTACTGTGCACCTGTTCTACACTGTGTACAATCTGTAACAGACACATTTCAGTAGTACTGTGCACCTGTTCTACACTATTATTTGTAACAGACACATTTCAGTAGTACTGTGCACCTGTTCTACACTGTCTACAATCTGTAACAGACACATTTCAGTAGTACTGTGCACCTGTTCTACACTGTCTAGTACCTGTAACAGACACCTTCAATAGTATTGTGCACCTGTTCTACACTGTCTACAATCTGTAACAGACACATTCTGCAGTTCTGTACACCTGTTCTACACTGTCTACTATCTGTAACAGACACATTCTGCAGTACTGTGCACCTGTTCTACACTGTCTACTATCTGTAACAAACACATTCTGCAGTACTGTGCACCTGTTCTACATTGTGTACTATCTGTAACAGACACATTTCAGTAGTACTGTGCACCTGTTCTACACTGTGTACTATCTGTAACAGACACATTTCAGTAGTACTGTGCACCTGTTCTGCACTGTCTACTATCTGTAACACATTTCAGTAGTACTGTGCACATGTTCTACACTATGTACTATCTGTAACAGACACATTTCAGTAGTACTGTGCACATGTTCTACACTGTGTACTATCTGTAACAGACACATTCTGCAGTTCTGTGCACCTGTTCTACACTGTCTACTATCTGTAACAGACACATTCTGCAGTTCTGTGCACCTGTTCCATATTGTCTGCAACCCCTGACACATTAAGTAGTACTGTGCACCTGTTCTGCATTGTCTACAACCTGTAACCAACACATTTGAGCAATACTCTGCTTCTGTTCTACTCTGTCTAGTATCTGTAACAGACACATTCAGTTGTACTGTGCATCTGTACTACACTTTCTGTAACTGACACACTTTGTACTATTTACACATCATTTATTCTCTAGTGTGTATTACTTTAACATAAATGTACGCCACCTGATGCTATGCACATCTTTCTATAGTGTATTGTACTTGTAACATATGTATACACAATGCTTTGCAAATCTATTCTATAGCACACCATACCTGTAACATACGTATACACTACATAATACTTTGCATTCTATAGTGTGTACTACCTATTACAGACATATATACTATGAAACATTTTGCACATCTATTCTATAGTGTATAGTACCTGTAACATACATATGCACTATGTCATACTTTAAACATCTATTCTATGATGTCTACTACCTGCAACATACATGTATGTAACACTCTGCACATTTATTCTATGCCATGCAGTAGTGTACATCACCACCTTAACTCAATCGAGTCACAATGAAAGGAGCAGTAACTCTCCCTCCAGACGCACGGGATTTGCTGACTTAAAAGGAAAAAAAGTATTTTTAAATCATCGAGTGTACACTTAGACATAAGGTAAATATCCGCGAGTAAACAAAAATATGATTATGTTCAATCTGGCCTGATAGCATCAGAGTTAACAGTTATTTTCATATATGACTCTTTTCTTTTCTTTCTTTCTGCGTACGCAGGCTGATACTCCTGCAGACACTGTCTGTATAGACAGGCAGTGGAGTTTTGTGTGTATGACCATTTTTTATCCCGCCATTAAGGCAGCCATACTCCATCTTCGGGGAAGGTGCATGCAATGTGTAACGTGTCATCCATACCAACGGCCCAACTGGCCTTCTCTTCCGAAAGTTGGTGATGGGATTTTACGTGCGTGCAAGATGTTGTGCATGTGTTCACACATGGAACCTCGGTTTATAGTCTCATTCGAAGGACTGTATGGGGAATGGAGTCAGAACCAATGTTAGCTCCAAGGGAAAAATCCCCCTGTACCGAAATTCGAACCCGCAACCCCAGAATCACGAGTCCAGCACTCTACCAACTGAGCTATTCTGACCCCCACATATAACTCAACAATGGTTTCTGTGTAGGAAGAACACACCCGACATGACCTCAAAAGCAAGTAGAGGTGTCAGAATACTGCATCCAACTCGGCTCGATTAGGTTATGTATTGACCTTGACAAGATGACAGCCCTGATATGGCCCCTCGTTGCTGTTGGATTTTATCAGCAACACAATTTGATTTGATTTACACTGTGTAGTTGTGTACACTACAAATCAGCACTGTGTTGAATTGTACATCACATGTATATATACTGAGTAATATTGTACATTGGACATCTAAACTATGTAGTATTGTACACATCTCTACTGTGTATTGTACACACCTGTACTGTGTAGTATTGTACATCACACATCTGTTATCAAATGGTACCATGCATTACACATCTACACTGTGTAGCACTGGACACCACACACCTATGCTGTTGGTATTATTCACTACACATCTGAAGTGTGTGGTACTGTGCACATCTGTATCATGTTGTATTGTATACATCTATACTGTGTAGCCAAGATGACTTGCTGTTCACCACAAATCTACACTTAGTATACAACAGGGTTTTTTTTTAAACACATCTACACTGTGTAGTACTGCACACCATACATCAATACAATGTAATATCGCATACCACACAGCTCTGCAGATTATAGTCTGCAGACTGAGCAAAAGTGCTTATCACATATCTATACTGAACAGTACTGTACATCGTATATGTACATATATATTACATGTTTCAAAGCGGGATGACTACAGACCGAAACTGAAACAAAACACTACTGATCTACCACATGAAGGAACAAATTACAAAACGGACACAACTCATTCTGACCCATTCATTGGGTCTTCTTCGGGGGCAGGACAAACAACATCCAAAACAATGGAAGCAAAGGACAAACGAACAGTCGCTTATATCTTTGGTCTGGGCACAAACTGTAGTGCGAGTTGAAAACAAAAACTAGGAATGGAACTGAAAAGAAGAGCAAAAGAGCTGCACTGGAAATGAAATTGTTAATAATAATGCAATATTATAATAATGACAACAACAACAATAGCAGTAATAATCATAACTATGATAATAACAGCAATAATAATAACAACAATAATAACAACAATAACAGTAAACGGTAACAACTATAATGATAATTAAGGTGAAGAAGTAAAAGGAGAAGAATAATCATAACAACAACAATGATAATAACAGAGAAAAGGGGAAAGACAGTAAAACAAATCTAAGAAATAATAACGGTGATAACACTAATAATAATAATGCTAATGATGATAGTAACAAAAATAAGAATAATGATAATAATAATTGTAAAGAAAATGAAGATGGGAAATATAGTAATATAAAGTCTAAGAAATATACAAGTGCTCTGCAAATGCATTAGAAAATACAAAAGGAACATTGTTCACAATAAAGCATTACTAATGAAAGTGATAATAATAATCATCATCATCATCATAATTATAATAATAACATCAACAACAATGATGATAATAATAATAACAACATTAATAATAATAATCAGGAGGAAAGGAATGAAATTAAATCAAGTAACAATGAAACAGAAAAAAAAGAGGGGGGGGGGGGGTAGTAAAAGTATATACATATTTGAAAGAAAATCAGAGCAAGAAAATGAAATGAACAGAGATAAGTAAGTATAGAACAGACTGATAATGTAAAGAGAGAAGAGAGAATAGCCATAACATACACATGAACTAAAAATGAGTAGTGTGCCAGTGTGTCTGTGGAGAGTACTGTGGGCCACTGCTCGGGGGAGGGGTGGGGGGGGGGGGGTGGATGGATACATGATATTTTTGGTTGTTGATGCCAAGTGGGCAGGGGTCCCCAGTCTGGCAAAAAGACACGATTCCTGCATTTGAAAAAAAAAATCAGTATCATTTTGATTGGTCTCTTCTCCTCTCCAGACCCTTCCCTGTTCTTTTCGGTTCCATTCCACGCTTTTGTTTTTCACTCCTGCTGGAGTTTTCATCCAGATCAAAGAGATAAGTGATTGCTTCTTGCACCTGCTTCACAACAGCATCATCTGACTGTTGAAAAAACACACAGAGATGTCGAACTCCAAACAGAGAACTGCATCACACATCAAATTTTGTGGGGAAAAAAACAAACAAAACAAATCTTTTATCGCCACTGCCACAGTCAGGAAGCAGCCTCCAAAATCAAGTTTTTTTTGGTTTTTTTTTTACCGTTTTGTTTTCCAAGTTCAGTCTATTTGTGAAAGCAGACACCGTCAGCAGCAGCCTTAGCAGAGGTGGAGTCCCATGCGTTTTAGATCAGAACAGGCACTCGACGACTGAACACCATCAAAGGAACTCAGCAGCAGGCAATTTCTCCAGTGGTGCTTTACCTCATGACCACTGATACTGATTGCTCCTTATGAACTGCCAGTGTAGGGGATCTGACAGCATGAGCCTGGATGTAGGTGTGTAAGGTGGACAGAACAAACAGCACGGGACTAATGCAGCATTGTGAGGGCGCAGCAGATGAACCAGTTAAGATAAAAAGGTCAAATAAAAGGTCAAACAGAAAAGTGATCAGCATTCCACAAATCCACCCAGTCGCTGCACAACCCTTCCTGTTCAAATAAGAATTATGTCACAACTTTTCTTCCATTTCTCTTTCCAACAGGAACACATGAACAACATTCAAAAGCTGGCTTTTAAGCAACACCAACGACACCAGCAACAATCTTAACAACAGCAATCATGGCAACCGAAAGCAGAGCCAAAGGGGTGGCATCAACAGCAGACATGCACCAACCTCTCATGACCCAATACTCACCACTCCTCCTTTCGTGTCGAAATTACACAAGACACAAACACACAGAAAAAAAAAACACACACACACAAACTCAATGTCAATATTAAACAGGATGACAATAATGATAAACAAAATAGTGACAATTAACAAAATGGAAACTTTGCTGAAGACCTCCCCCTTTCCCCTTCTCGCCCCCCCCCCCCCCCCCACCCCAATCTCCCCATCTCCCACCCAAAGACATTCTAGCTATTGTGATCCCATTCCCTGAGTTCCTTCACCATGTTGTTTACAGGCCATCCTCTTTTTCATTCTCACCTGGGATTCCAGTCCACTAAGTGCATGTCACGTGATATCATTTAAACTTTTGCTCAAGGTGTGTCCAATCCACTTCCACTTCCAGGTTTCGGTGTTGTCCCTTACTGGTCTCTGGTTTTAGTTCTCTGCTCAAGATCTTCCCTGGTGATTTCATCCATCTGCTGATAACAGAGTACGTGTCACTGGCAGCTGTCAAAGAAAGACATGCAGCTTCCTTACAGCCCCTTGGTGACTCTCCCAAGTCTCTGTTCCATCTTGCATGGTCGGTGGTTATAGTCAGAGAGTCAAGTGGTGACAACACTCAATGTGAAACAGAGCACTGCAGCGCAGCAACCCCAGCCCTCAATGGCAGGTGGAATAGGAGGTTCTCATCCTCCCTATCGACCGATATGCAGAGCTGCTTGTGGCTGATCCCATGCCAACAGTGCACCACCACTGGGGGCCCTGGCCTTCTGTTCCTTCACTACCTATCAACAGCACCATCATTTGTAGGGCTGCTCTTCCCCATTAAAACATACCTCATGCCTCGTTTCAAGTTTTATCATGTGAAAGACATAAGACGTGAAACATTACGTTAACGATGGTTTCATTCCCGTTTTTCATGTGTCTGCTCCAAACAGTATTCAACCTTTTCTCCACACAACAAGCAATAAAGAGACAAACACAGAAAGTCATAACGATGAAAATGCTATCATCTTCATCAATCCCGGATTTGCCAGCACTATGGAGAAGTGTTCCGTTAGCATTTCGTAGGTGGTTTTTGATTAATTTTCCATAAAAAAAAGTAAGGGAAAATGGTTGAAGAGGGCAGAGTGGTACAGAAATATTAAACTAAAATGATACACATTTCTGCTACAACATGCACAAAAGATCAGATCCACCTGTCACAGTTCATCAAGTTACTGGCACACAAAAAATACCCAACATGCTCCAGAACAGCTGGTAAAAAAGCTGGGACAATCCAAGCACCCCCCCCCCCCCCACACACACACACACACACACCTCATATTACATTGTCCCTTTCAAATTCACAGCTGCATCCATCCCCCTATTTCTGATGACATAGGACAGACTCCATCATTCAGACGGATAAGAGGATGCAGGCATGTAACAGCCTTAAACCTCCACCTGAAGTCTTCTCTGGGCAAACACCAAAAACTATCTGATCATCCTGCATAGTTAGTTAAATCATGATAAAAACACCTTGGCGCCATATGCATGCATGAGCACATGTGCATGCACACGCGCGCAAGCGCTCTCTCTCAGACACACACACACACACACACACACACACACCCCACACACACACACACACACACACACTCACACTACAGTGACACTCGACACTGAACAAAATGCTGATATCCTAAAAAGCACTAAACAGAACTTAAACATAGTTGTATTTGTATCACAGCGTTTTCTCTACATTACTTTAAATCACAAATAAGCCAGATGCATTTTAACAAAACATAAACATAGCTACATTTGTATCACAGCTTTTTATCTCTTTATGTTACTTTAAATCACAAATAAGCCAGACGCACTTTGGCAGAATATTTATCTTGGATGTGTATACCCCATTATCAACCACTTCATAAGAATAGTATTACCATCAGTTATGTATTTCTAATTAACCTTTCAAGTGTAAGTGATTTTATTGTAAAGGTTGTCCATTCAATCTCTGATCAAATTGTCTTGTTGGGGGGGGGGGGGGGGGGGGGGGGGGGGGGTGACAAGTGATGACTTTTCTCACAAAATGAACACCTTTTTTGGTCTTGAGTCTTTTCCAGCCAAGAGCCCTTTATTCCTTGTATCCGGCAGTCTTTCATTCAGATTTCTCATCTGAAGGCGGCAGTTTTTGACACATTCCATTCATGATCACTTCTTCATTCAGTTTCCCCCAGACCAACTAACTGCACTGCATGTCTACAACTTGCAAGGAGGACAACTCTGGTTTATTTTTGCCCTTCTGTCATGATCACCATTTGCAAGTCAAAGTAACAGGAAACAAGCAAAACTGGGCGAGTTCTGTGTTTGATGATACAAAGGACACAGTCTACTGACCTCTCTGAAAAATCTGATTGTTGCAGCAATGCAAAACCAAACAAACAGAAAAAAAAAAAAAAAAAAACCCGTCAGTCCATTTTGTTCTGGCAAAATGATGGTAGTGCTGTTACCAAAAATCCAAAATTCCAGCTTTCCACATACTTACATACCCCAAAAGGCATCTGTATCGTGCATGAAATGGATATGGGTTTAGAGGATAGTCCAGTCACCAAGAAAGCAAGGGAACTCTGGGTAAAGAGTCTGAATATCGTGTAAGGTCGAGTTGTTTCAGCCCACCCCATCCCCCATTATAATATTCTCACACATAAACATGTAACGTACTTTTCAAGGTGTAAGCCCCTATTTTCTTTCCCCCCCCCCCCCCCCCTAAACTCTAACCACTGAGGCTACTACACTGGAAGCAGCCTATCTATGGATTTTGTCCAATTTTCTCTTCACTCATCATCGAATTTTCTTCTCCTGTGTTCCTGATCATGGTTATCAGTTTTCACAGCTATTTTCTTACAACTTATCAATCGGTTGTAGTCTATGTGTCATTTTTTTCTGATTTGTTTTAAACAGCGATGCAGCTTCCAGCATGGAAATCATGATACCCACTCACACACACACACACACACACACACAAACACTCAAAGTACTCACAAATCTTCGCCCACACTCAGGTCGGGTTGCAGGTTGTGAGGGTTGATGAACCAGGTGGTCAGCTCGTTCCACACCACCGCCCCCACCCCGTACCCCATCAGCACCATGCCGCAGATCAGCCCCTTCCTCTTGGGGGCCCACTACCAGCGACAACAACCCCCAACACAAACATGTGTCAGTCACCATCAGAGCTACAGTCCTTATGTACATGCAAGTGCTTTGCATGAAACTGTTTTACTCCACAACCATTATGAGCAGCATTGAAAGTAAAAGCTTTCAAAAGGCACAAAGAAAGCAATGGCAACAAAAAGCCTCCATCATGTCATTATCATCTTTACAGCCATCGTAATAAAAGTTTATAACAACATTGTGGAATCAGATTCATCTTAACGCTAAGCTCTCCCATGCACTTACTTATACTTTCATAAGCAGATGCGCCACATGCACGCAAACACACACACACACACACACACACACACACACACACACTCACACATGCATGTGCATGCAGGCTTTCAGGAAGACTGGCACACACACATACACATGCACACACTCACATGCATGCACATATGCACGCGCGCGTGTGCGCACACACACACACACACACACAGACTTGAGAGAGAAGAAGAAATTTTTTCGCAATTAAAACAACTCTGTTTTTAACAATCAGAACCTCAAATGAACCGCTCTTTCAAAAAAAGCTGCATGAATAAAATCTTGATCAGACAATTTTTTGTTTTGTTTTGTTTTTTTTGTTGTTGTTTTTTGTTGTTGTTGTTTTTTCCTGTCCCAACTTCTGTGCCATCTCAGTGGCAGTGCATCCATGCCGCTCATTCCGACACCCCGTCCACAGCCACAGTCCGGTCGGTTCCGCCGCAGCCCAGTACTGGCAATCCACAGGGAGCAGTCAATGTTAAGTCATCAAGAGGCAACCCACCGGAGGAGACACTGCACTGCTGCCGAGTCACTTCCGTGGTGTTCTGTGGCACCTGTTCTGATTCAACATATGCAGGACACCACCTACTAAGTCCCCTACTGACAACAATAATTGCTTTGTCACGGAGCCAGCATGAGTGAGCTCTCACTCCGGAGGGTGCCACCACATCTGTCCAACGACAGCCCCCACGGACTCGCCAATACCAGTAACCCTGACGGAACCAAACCAAGGCCACAGACATGGAGAGGACATCGAAACTGAGGTCACCATGAGAGCAGAGCATGAAGGGCCACAGAATTTGAGACTTTTTAATGCTGATCGATGAGAATGAGGATGATACAGATGATGCTACGGATTTCCATTTCGGTCTGAGACTGCGTGACAGGGCTGTACTCTATGCTTCCTTTCATAATATATCCCAGCGTCAACCAGGCCCGAGAGATACAGACACCTACAGTGTTGGTCAGGAAAATTTAGCAACACTCTCAGAGACACATCCATTACATGGATGAAACTCGACTGTGTGGTCCCAGTCTTCCCAACTGAGCCTGTAGCAAACTCAACTCTGGGTAGGAGCCGGTCAGGGCAGAAAAATCCCACATGACTCTGATGGGAATTGAATCCGCGACCTCCCAGCCGGGAGTCTGCGACGCTAACCACTTCGCCACAGCGGCTGGTGATCAGACAATTTTTTTGTAACTTAATGTCTGGGTTGAGAAAATCATGCATGCAGCATACACTGCTGCATAAAATTAACTCTAGAAAATGCCCAGCTCTCAAACATTATTCTACATATTTTCGCAGTAAGACCAATAACACATCAACAAGTTTATAACTTTAGGGCTCAACTTACATAAGAGATGCCATATATAAAGTTAGCACTCAAAAAAATAAGCAGACACTAAATATCACACACACACACACACACACACACACACACACACACACACACACAGAACTCATGATGCACTCTCACCCCAACGGAGACGCGAATGGAGACGGGATCCACACAAGCCATGGGAATGGCCCCCAGAAGGCCATAGGTGACCACCACCAAGGGGAACGACTGCTGCAAGCTCCAGTACGTCCCAAACAGCGACCCCTGAAACACACAGGCAGTCCATTCCCTTTCTGCCTCAGACACAGGGACAGAATCCACCCTACAAACCTGCACTGTGCTGGTTTCAGTCAACGATGTGCTGGAACTTCAAAGTCCCTGGTATCACAGCCCAGCTGGCCACACACACCCTCTCAGCAGTCTGAAGGGAAAAAAATCAGCCAACACACCATGGAAATTTACAACATGGCAGCTTCCTCCAGGCAAGGGAATAATTCCAGGCTGTACTGAAAACACCAGCCATTAGGCTTCATATTTCATCCCCATGTCATCATCCATGTGCTATGTATGTGTGCGCATATCTAATGGTTGTGAGCGTGCATATGTTTATATCCACTTCATATCACATAGGTATGTAGTGCAATATGCTATTAATTTTCATCATCCATGTGCTATGTATGTATGCGCATATCTAATTGTTTTGAGCGCATATCTAATAGTTTTCTACATGCGTGTGTGTGGGCGCACACACGTGTGTGTGTGTATGTGAGTGCATTCGTGCGTGCGTGTGTATGTGTGTGTGTGAGTGTGTGTGTGCACGCGTGCACGCGCGCGTGGGTGTGTAAATCTATGTGTATTTGTTTGTTCGTTTCCTTGTCTGGCCTGCTGCAGTCTGTCGGGTGCCCGTCAGATGTATTGCCTACTATTATACGAGCTATTACTCTTATCTCAAGAAGTGCGTTCTATGGTGTTGTTGACAAACAAAAAACTGGTGCGTCGACATCGAAGTGCTGCCACTCAGTGTTTAAAAAGACAGAACAAAATGTGCTGACACTGGGAGTGTGACACATGCTTGTATTGAGAGACTATACGAGTCATCATCATAGACCAATACTCATTATTCTTTTCCTTTGAACATTGTTTACCTTTTTTGTATATGTTGTTGCACAATTGTATGTAACTTTACCTTTTGCTTGTTTCTCATTTCATTATCATTTTGCATTGAAAATTGTTCTGTTGTGTGTGTATTATACGGACACATTTGTGTTTGTATTTAAGTAAAACAAAGAAAAAAAAAATTCCTTATAGAAAAGAGACTGAACAAAGCCTCTGCAGCAGGAGACTTCTGCAATAACTGCTATTTACTGCGAGCGAGGCAATATTGTGCATTGCCAACTCGTAGTTACAAGTGCGACTATACGTGACTTGTGTTATTTGTATGCGAGTGGCTTTTTTCCCCACTTGTTTTCATTTTGGGTTGTTGGTTCTTTGCTTTGTCTTAAGTTTCATTTTACTTTCTTTTTTTTTTTAATCTCTCTTCTGTCCCCTTAATCATAATTTTGCTTTAGAAGTACTTCCTTTGTGTGTATCTTTCATTTCAGAAAAATGTCTCTATAAGTATACCATCTGACCGAGGAGCTTACGGGCATATACTGTGAAGATTTTATTGTCTTCTCATTCGCTTCTAGTTTCCTAAAGTTGTTACGGTGTGAAAACCAGCCCTATTTTCCCTCTCTTTTATGTGCTTTTATTGTGTTCCTTGACTATACAAATCTTAACGAGTTAACGCGCAAAATCGTCATCTCCTATAATCATCACATCAATACAAACTGGAAATGAACAAGAACCAGTCTGCATGGCCATGCAAAGAAGGACTTCGAATCTGTCAACTTAATATCCAACATGCAGTCAACAAAACATCAGATATATCAACACTGATTTGGAATCATGGTAAACCCTTTCATATTTTAGGACTCTCTGAATCCAGATTAACTGCACACATTAGCGACAATGATGTAACAATTCCAGGATATAACACAATCTGGAAAGATCCTACACAAGCGAAAGAGACGGGTCTTCTTATCTACCTCAGTGAAACCCTTAGCTTCAAACGACTTCTACACCTGGAAAGTAACGGTGTAGAATGTGTCTGGATAGAAGTTAAGCTGAAAAGAAACCCTTCCATTTTGGTTGGATTCTGCTACAGGAGAGATAAGATAAGATAATGTTGCTTATAGCCCAGCCGACCGCAAGGGGCCACATCAGGGCTGTCACCACGTTAAAATCAACTCACAAGTCATTAAAAAAAATTAAAAAAAAAAAAAACCACCTTTCACACATCTCTTTAAATGACATCGTCTAGAAGCGCACCAGAAACTTCGTTAAAAATCTTTCATCCGTAAAATCTTAAATCAGATGAAAAATGTTAATCTCTCTCAAAAACTCAAAGATCACGTCAGGCGGAACATCCCTGAACAGGATTTTCATGGAATCTGCTGTAAAATGTTTGTGTCTCACATCGTGCAAGTCCCAACACTCTAAAAGACTATGTTTCATTGTGAGTGGCACATGACATGGAATGCACCACGGAGCTTCCTCATTCTTTAAAAGGTACGAATGGGTAAAATACGAATGGCCGGTGTGCAGCCGGCACAGAACTGTTTCTTCTTTACGGCCACCAGACGTAGATGGGAGGAACTCATTAAGGTTTGGACGGATCTGAAAGAGTTTGTTATCCGTCTGTGTGTTCCAATCCTCCTGCCAGAGGTCTCTCACATAATCATTAATTTTGGGTTTCAGATCTGAGCAAGGGATATAAATGTTGGACAGTTTCTCTCTTGTGGCATTCTTGGCTAAACGATCAACCATTTCATTCCCTCCGATGCCAACATGACCAGGAACCCAAGCCAGAATAATGTTGTAACCATCCGCTTTCAACTTGCTAAAAAGCTCAAAGAAATTTAAAAGTTCTGGATGCTGAAGGTTGCGGCCAGCTATGGCCTCCAAAGATGACAGTGAATCTGACAGAACCAGAAAGTCCCTCTTCTTAGAAAGTGAAATTATCTTTAATGCCAGAACCAGAGCAGTAATTTCAGCAGAATAGACAGAAGCATCTGGAGGTATATGCTTTAACAGTATCTGAGAAGGAGCACCAGGGCAATAGGCTGCACAGGCCACTCCATCCTCAGACTTGGAACCGTCAGTGAAAATTTTTTGATAAGACGGGAATTTTGAACAGAGGTCAGCATACAAGGCCTTGTATGCCAGAGAGCTGGTAGACTCTTTAGGAAAAGCTGCAAGATCAAAACAAATCTCTGGTGTGAAAAAGGTCCACGGAGGCTGATCTGGAAACTTGGAAAAATCCGACACAACTCCTAGGTCTAGACCTGCATTCCGCACGTGAGGCTGCATATGAAGACCAAACGGCGGAATACAGTTAGGGTTGGTTTCGAATTTGCTTTGAAACTGGGGGGCAAAGACACAGTCACAGGCAGGATTCTGCGGTTCTGAGAACAGTCTGATATAGTAATTTAGAGACATTTTCAGCCTGCGGTTGGACAGTGAGGGTTCACCTGCCTCTGCGTACAGGCTGTACACAGGGGTGGTGCGGAATGCTCCAAGACAGAGACGAAGCCCTTGATGGTGAATAGGATCCAAGAGTTTCAGATAAGAGGGTCTTGCAGAGCCGTACACAGCACAACCATAGTCCAGTTTGGAACGGACCAGGGCTCTGTAGAGATGCAGCAAAGTTTTCTTATCAGCGCCCCAGTCAGTGTGCGCTACGACCCGCAGAATATTCAGAGCTTTCTGGCAAGAGGTTTTTGAGATTTTTAATGTGGCTGAGAAAGTTGAGTTTTTGATCAAAAATAACTCCTAGGAATTTGGCTTCTTTTACAGCTGGAATGGTGGACTTGTCCAGACGAATTTCAGTATCACCAAAAAATTGACGAAAATTGTGAAAATGGATCGACTGAGTTTTGGTACGTGAGAAGGTAAACCCGTTTTCCTCGGCCCACTGCTGGATCTTGTTGACACAAAGTTGGAGTCGACGCTGTACGCTGGGGTAAGAAGCTCCAACTGCGTACAGCGCGAAGTCGTCAACAAACAGAGAGGACTCGGTGCCCTGGCTTACCGATTTCACAATGTCATTAATTTTAATGCTGAAAAGGGCAGGAGAAAGGATGCTCCCCTGAGGTACACCCAACTCCTGCCCATGGATGTCAGAAAGTGTGGTGCCAACACGCACCTGGAACTGTCGATCGGCCAGAAAGTTTTGGATAAACAGAGGCAGGTGACCACGAAAACCAAGTTTGTGCAGGTCCATAAGGATTCCTGATTTCCATGTGGTGTCGTACGCTTTTTCTAGATCAAAAAAGACAGCGACCACATGCTGCTTATTGACAAAGGCGTTGCGGACGGTGGTTTCCAGACGGATTAAATGGTCAACTGTCGAGTGGTACTTCCGGAAACCGCACTGTTCACTGGCCAAAAGGCCATCGGTTTCCAGCTTCCACATCAGACGGGAGTTGACCATCTTTTCCATCAGCTTACAGAGGCAGCTAGTCAGAGCTATTGGACGATAGTTGGAAGGGTTGGTAGGGTCCTTTCCAGGCTTTGGAATTGGAATGATCAGGGCTTTCCGCCAGGAGGGCGGAAAGTACCCTGTGGTCCAGATATGGTTGTATACTTTAAGAAGAGTCTGGAGACAGCCTTCTGGAAAATGTTTCAAAACCTGATAATGAATATCATCCAGACCAGGGGCAGAATCAGTGCAGGTTTGCAAAGCTGATTTTAGTTCGCTGATTGAAAAAGGAAGATTGTACGCTTCAGAGTTATCTGATGTGAAATTGTATGAAGATTTCTCACTGATTTGTTTGTTTCTTAAAAAAGCAGCAGATTTATTTGAAGATGAGGAGTTCTGTTGGATGGTGGAGGCCAACAGATCGGCAACAGCTTGTTTGTCAGTGATCAGAGCATCAGCAAGTTTCAGGTGATGAATGGAGGGGTTGGTGTTCTTCCCTTTGATTTTTCTGATGATGTTCCAGACTTTTTTCTTTGAAGTTTTAGATGTCAGCCCGGAGCAGAAGTTTCTCCAAGACTGGCGTTTACTGATTTTGAACGTGTGTCTGGATTTGGCGCGGAGTTTCTGATGGGCTCGAGCGTTGGGACCCAAAGGTCGTTGGTATACCTGACGCTGAGCCCGTTTGCGTACTTTTGAGATATGTTGGCAGTCAGAATTAAACCAGGGTATTTTGGGCATTTGGAGTTTGTCGGAAGACACTGGAATACAGGTTTTAGCACAGTTTATCACAGTGTTAGTCAGAGATTCTGCTGGGTCTGGACTCTGAAGAAAATCAATTTCCTGGAATTCTTTTGAAATACTGGTGGCAAAAAGATCCCAGTTGGCCTTCTTATAATTAAGGTGTTGAGAGACAGAGGCGTTTTCAGTTAATACGGGTTGTAAAAGAACAGGGAAATGGTCACTTCCGTGTAGATCGTCATGGACAGACCACTCATAGTCCAGGACCAGCGAGGGGTCACAAATCGACAAATCTAAACACGAAAGTGAACCTGTGGAAGAGTGGAGGTAAGTTGGAGATCCATCGTTAAGACAACATAAATCAAAGTCAGAAAGGACATCCTCAAGAAGCAGACCTCTGGATGACGAACTGACACTACCCCAAAGAGGATTGTGACCATTAAAGTCACCCAACAGCAAAAAAGGTCGAGGAAGTTCTCCGATCAGACCAACAAGGTCCTGACGACAACCCGGACAGAAGGTGGCAGATAAAGTGAACAAATTGTTATAGTTTTATGGAGAGTGACTCTCGCAGCTACAGCCTGAAGGGGGGTAGTCAGAGCGACAGGACTAAACAGCAAAGTTTTATGTAAAAGAAGGGCAACACCGCCCGACAGTCCCAATGAGGATGGTTGTGCAGGTTTGGAAAGAACATTAAAGCCAGAAAGAGTGAAGGTCTTCTGGCTTTGAATTTTAGTTTCCTGAAGAGCCACGACGGAAGGTTTCATAGTTTGACACAGAAGCTGCAGCTCCTCAAAATTTGAATTTAGACCACGGATATTCCAATGGATTAGTTTGCTATCCATGGTGCAGAGGACGAATAGGAGCGAAATCAGGTCATCTCCTCATCCACGTCTGCATCCAATAGAGCAAATTTATTGCTTAGTTTCACTGGACTATGTTGGTCTTCAGACCTGCTGGCAGACTTGCCCACAGGTGAAGAAGGCCTGGATTTTGGGGATGGTGGAGGTTTCTTTCTCATCTCCACCATCTCTACACTTGCTTGAACTCCCTTGCCCGCACGGGCACTGCACACAGGAGTTCGAGGCGGGAGGGCTGGCTTTTTAATCTGCCCAGCAGCAGATGGAGTAGACTGCTGGGCAGTCTGAGGGGCGGCGGATTTCTTGCCTCCACCAGGGGCACCCACTCTGGGTTGGGAGGTGGTGGACTTGCCTCCACCAGAGCCCAACGTTCTTCCTTGCAATGACTTTGTGAAAATAAATTCATCAGTCTGGCAGCAGACTGATCGGGTCGACACTTTCTTTACAGCAGAAGCATAGGAAGACGCTGTTGGCATCTGACTGCCAACAACCTGTTTACGGGCCTCAAAAAACGAAATCTTCTTTTCTGTTTTAACCTTTTGGATGTTGGACTCCTGAATCCAGACAGGGCAATTGCGTGAAGAGGAGGGGTGGTCGCCACCGCAGTTCGCACAGTGCGCCGGGTCTTTACACGGCCCATCATGGGTTGCCTTGCAACAAACGCCACACACCTCCTGCCCAGAACAGCGGTCTCTGACATGACCGAACTTCTGGCATTTGTAACAGCGCATTGGAGACGGAACATACATTTGTACGCGGACATTCAGGTATCCTACTTTGATGACAGGAGGCAGCACAGGGTTGCAGAATGTCAGAAAGAGGGTGTTGGTGGCCACTCTTTCTGCACCTTTTTTGACTGTCACCCTATGCACCTCTGTCACACCCTGGGATGCAAGTTCCGCCTTGATCTCTGCCTCTGAGACACCTCTAAGATCTGGGCATCGAATCACTCCCTTAGAGGAATTCAGCTGTTTATGGGGAGTCACCCGGATCTCTCGGTCTACTAGCTTTGTAGCTTTCAGCAGCTGCTCGGATTGTTTCTTACTTTTACACTGGATAAGAAATGTACCATTTCTGAGACGTTTAATGGACTGTGGGTCTCCTGCAATGCCTTGAAAGCCCTTCTGTATAGCAAACGGGCTTAGTGCAGAAAGTGGTTCGTCCTGCTCCTTGCTTTCCATAATCAGCCAAGAGGACCAAAATCCTGACATCTGCCTCGTTTCAATATCGGAATCAGAGTCTGGATCAGATTCCTGCGGAAACCGCCGTGAAATTAAATTAGCCTTTCTTTTTTGGGGGGGAGGATTGTTTGGTGAAAAAGCCATATTTAGTGTAATTATATTTCGTCTCTCCCTTACCCACCCACCTTGGAGTCCAACTAAGGGGCCAGGGCCAAGAAATCACTGTCTTGACCCCTTCCAGGTTTCAGGAGAGATATACAACAGACAGAAACCTACCAACCCTATCCCCCCTGATCATGCCCAACTCCCGGGAACAGAGAGCTGAGCACTGCAGGGGTTACCCTGGCCAGCCGGAGAACTGCCTGTTTTGACCCAGCCCCATGAAGGGGAAGCCGATTGACACACCTGGGCCAGAGTGTACCTCCTGTCTAGGAGAGGTCCGAGCCAAAGTGATGTGTTGAGGGCGTTGGCCCTCTCAATCACCAGGATCTCATTCCCCTCCGACACAGGTCGCACCGCACGGCAAACGCGGCGGATCTTAAGAAGACCACAGAGAGAAAAGGAGTGTGGAAAAGAAGACTTGAAGGGGAGACGAAGATAGAAAAGAGCCAAATAAGAAAGGCAGAAAACAAGAAAAGGAGAAAGGCGGGTTACTATTAGTCAGGATCCTCACCCTTAGCCTTTCTGACATGGGAAGCCCTACCAGGGGCATCAACTCCTTACCACGTTATGCTTAGGCCAGACAGCATCTTGACTTCTCAGGCCTAGAAGCAGTTTTAAAAAAACAGCCTATCTTCAAGTATTGATGCCCCCGCCAGCAAAGCCTAAGGGATCACAGGACCACGCAAGCCCTCCGACCACGGCAAGGTTGCAACCCCCGGAGGGCTGCTACAGGAACCCATCTCAAAGAGCAAACTGGGCCGACAAATTTATTACGATGATGGATCAGTCTCGCCAGAATCCAAGGAAATCAGTTTACTTGGAGACTTTAACATAGACCTTCTAAAAGTGCAAAACCAATGGACGCAAGCATTCAATCTATTTAATCTACATCAACTCATCGAATCTCCAATGAGAGTCACCCCGAACTTGAAGACACTTATTGACCATGTTTATGTTTCAGATAACACTAACATAGCAGAAGCCTGCGTCCCTGTTCTAAACTGTAGTGACCATTACCCAATTTGTGTTACATGGTCCAAAAAAGGAGTAAAAATCCCCAAAACGGGACACAAGACAATAACCTACCGTTGCTTTACAAACTTTAACAACCAAGACTTTCTGCATGACTTGCTTAACTCAAATCTCTCTTCAGTTTTCGACATAACTGATCCAGATCTTGCTGTTGAATTTTGGATCAAAACATTTACAGAAATATATGATAAACACGCCCCTCTAAAAACGATTAGAGTACGGCATGATCCTAAACCGGCATGGTACACTAAAGAGTTACAGGAGGCAGATTACCTTAGAGATCTGCTTAAACAACATGGCTATGAACAGGAAATCTAGAAAACTGAGAAATGCAATAAATTCACAGAAGCGCAGGGATAAAACGAAATACTATTGAGAACTAATATCATCAAACCAAAACCCAAAATTGGTATGGAGAGCAATTAACGAGCTTACAAACAATCAATCTTCTTCAAAATCATCTGTAATTAAAGACATCTCTGTCGAACAGCTAAACACCCACTTTTGCACTATAACTAATAAAATTGTCACGACAGATTCTTCCAAATCAAACGATCTTCAAAAACTGAAACAATATTGCCAAGACAAAAACATCACATCTGAACTTTATATTCCACCAATA
>CM065721.1:16108858-16118858 GCA_033310375.1 Conus canariensis
ATTACATACGTATAAGTGCATGTGACGGTCAAATTCTACCAGATGTTAGTGTAATTTCGATCAAAATCCACATGAGGTGTATGCCTGTTAAGCTTGTGCTATAGACTGCTGTGCACACTGGATGACTGACACTTTGAGCTTAGCTGACGGTGGATAGCAAACACGGCTTGAGCATGAGCTGGCCGGCACTGCTGCCTACACAGATGTTGCCACAGATGCAGCGCTTTCTGATGCAAGTCTCCATGGTCAAAATTTGAAAAGAAAACAAGGCAGACTGGCTAGCAGTGTAGAAATTTATGGGACCTCCTCTCTTCGCCTGTGTCTGCCAAGCCACGATCCCAGTCCATATCAGGGAACCATACTAAACATACACATTCATATTTTCACTGTAAACGAACACACAGACACACACACAGACACACACACAGACACACACACAAACAAACAAACAAACAAACAAACAAACAAACTACTACTACTACTACTACTACTACTACTACTACTACTACTACTACTACCACTACTACTAGAATGGAACTTCTCTGCAACCCCTCTGCATGACTGTCACATAATGAGTTCTGATTATTTTTATGATTTGTGAACCGCTTGTCAGTCCCCCTTCCTGTAAAGACCCCTCTGTACAAACACTGACATTTCTGGACACTTTTGAAATTGTCACAGATATGCTCCAATGACCAAAGAAGAAAGCATGAAAAGAAACAGGTGTTCAAAGAGAGAGTCATTCTTTGAACAGTCTGTATCATCTTACACAAACTACACACATACGGGTTCACATGTACACACATAAAACAGCACACTGAACCAACCTCACTCTCACCAAGCAAAATCAAGAGGAGGAGAAGGAGGGGGGGTGGAGGGGGAGGGAGGGGAGGGGGAGGAGAACGAACACATTGATCCTTCCACTAACTCCAAGGTGCAGCTTCATACATCTTCACACTGGCAACAGCTGAGGAACCCATCAGTTCCTCCTCCTCCTCTCACCTTAAAACTCACACTTCAACCAAACATGTTCACGGATGTAACAGTACTAACACACTCTCGACAAAAGCCTTGAGGAAAGGAACCGGGGGGGGGGGGGGGGGGGGGGGGGGATGGAAGGAGAAGAGGGATAGGATGGACAGGGAATGGAGAGGGGGGGGGGTGCGAATGAGACAAGGGGAGGAAGGAGGATGGGTGAGGAGGTAGGAGCAGGCAGTAGAATCACATCTTGCAGTCTATCACGCTGCTTGGCAAAAAGCAGTGGTGGGTGGAGAGCGAGGTGGGCAGTCGTCATGTGTGATGGTTTGGAAGAAGGAAGTGGGGGGGTGAGCGGTGGGAGATACGTTCATGAGGATGGTTGATGGAGGAGGGGGGGGGGTGGGGGGAAGAAGAACAAAGCACAGCAACAAGCCCTGCACAACTTGGAAGTGTGCACACTGTGAATGTATCTGAACCTCTATACAGAGACGCTGTATATATCATGGTAACGATCTTCAGCCTCAATAGAAAGCCTCCATAAAAATGTCTGCATCAGGCAAATAAAAACCTGAACAGAGATGCACTGGTAACATCAGGTCCATTGGGTAACAGCTGGCATCAGAGATGAACTAATCCAAAGCCAGATCAATGTATAACATGATAGGCATGTTGTTTTTCTTTTTTTCTTTTTCTCCAAAAGGTCTAAACCCATGTCTGCACAGTTGAAACCCTGATGATTTGGAGAAGAGTGGTGGGCAAGGGCAGCAAAGTCACCACACATGGACGGGCATTCTCTCCCCTGACCCTCCTCCACCACCATCACCCCCTCAAAAGCGTCCCCAGTCCCTGCTCTCAATGCCCAAAACCCTCACAAAGACATAAATTTTGAAGGCTAAAATGTCACTGCACATCATCTGGTGACATGTGTGTAATGTCTGATCCAAGGTCACTTGTACACATGAGATACAGAGAGAGGGAGGGAAACATCAATGGGTGGGGGAGGGGATAGCAAAAACACAGAAAGGAAAAGTATGTGGAAAAAAAACCAGTAAAATACATAAGATAGTGAGAATCTGATACAAAGTAACAACCCAAAAATGCACAAAAAAAATACATGAAGAAACAGAAAAATATATAACACCATGAGAATCTGATAGAAAGTAACAAACCAAAAATGTTAAAAAAAAATACATGAAGAAACAGAAAAATATATAACACCATGAGAATCTAACACAAAGTAACAACAACAAAAAAAGTTCTAAGGTGCTTTACCCAAACATTATCCATGTAGCCTCAGTGGCACCAATGAACTAATTAATGATGAAGATGAGAAAATTTAAGACAAGGGTTTCACAGCCAAGTCACAGCCATGAGACTCTTCTGGAATTCTCTCATCTTAGTCATTAATTCATTTATCCATCAGCTTTAAATCATGCACAGGATGGCCTTGAAACTTAGCAGATGTGGTGTAGTGTATACAGACTGGTTCGCATGCAGTGACACCTCCTCGATGAAGCTGAAACTGATTCACACTTGTATAAAGATGAGTATATATGAAAAGGTTTGTGTGACGGATCGTTTCCCGTCCAGTCACAAATTTTCATGCAACCGTGCTAACCGGAAGGTAGTTGTCCAGAAGCCGGTTGGAAAGTTTACCTGACTGCTGCTCACCTGCGCACTGTTAAAAGCCGGGTGAGTTGAACCGGTTAGGCAGTCTCTGCAGTGATTCCGGCAACCCAACAACACAGAAGGCCGAAGAGGGACTCCAGCTATTTTTGGTGGCAGTCAGGTATTTATCACCACAATGTTTATTTATTAGCAAACCGAAACCGTGTTCCCGTTTAGGAGCAACTGAAACTTCTTCAGTGCACTTGTGAAGGTTTTGTTTAAAACAAAAAGTATTTGTTGTGTTCTGTTATCCTATGACTTGATAGGGTAACAAAACGAAATGCTGTCGGAAAACACAGTTATAAGTGAGTGTTAAAGGAAGTGGTCTTCAGGGAAAAAAAAAAAATTTTGTTTATTCTGTGACTTAACTAGCTATGAACTTCATAATGAAAAAGGGTGTTTATTCTAATATGGTTTGCGAGAAGAGGGAGAGTTTTGATGCTATGGATAATAAGCTCCCAGAGTGAGCGACAGAGACTTCATATATAATGATTTTGATTTTTGATGTGGATGAGTATTTAACTCACTCTTGATATCAACATTGAGTAGTTGTGTGTTGGTAAACAAGAATGTGTGGGAATCTTTCCCTTGCAGATATTGAAGTAGATGAATCTTTTTGAAAAAGAAACCTTTTAAAAATCTGGTGATTATATGAAATGAAATGAACATTCTTGTCGTGTTACAAGAAAAAAAAAGAACATTGTGTCGTGACGTTTGTAGAAAAGTAATCATTAATTGTGTGTAATGAAAGTAATCATTAATTGTGTGTAATGAATTGTATTCATGGTTTATTGAAGAGGGTCTAGGTGGGAATCCTTTCCCTAATTTGGAAAACTAAATTCTGAAAGGTTTATATGGAAATCCTTTCCTGTATAGTGTTGTGATTCCGGAAAAGGGGAATGTTGTAGTGTTATGATTCCGGAAAGGGAATGTTGTAGTGTTATGATTCCGGAAAAGGGAATGTTGTAATGTTGAGAAAAAAAATATGCTGATGTTTGTCTCAAGTTCTAGTGAAATATGATGTGGCTAATGAATATGAATGTAGTCGTGATTGTAATGAATAGTAGCCATGATAATCAAGGCAGTTAATCAGTTTCCCCCAGGTAGAAGTGCTCCCTGAACTGAGGGGGACTGGCTGCCATTTACCGAGGGTCAGGGCCGTAGCCACGTACTACCCCCTTGTTCTCCGCCTTTTGTCAGCGTGGAGAGGTCGGCCTGAGTGCCGATAACCACCCTACCTGCCACTGCGCACGGGACCGACTACCCGCTGAGCCAGTTGGGCTGGAGACGCCGCTGCTGCCAAGCCAGAGTGTCGCTCCCGAGTTTGAACCAGCGACCTGTTGGCCAGGCCGTCGTTGTGTTTGTGTGTGAGCCACAGCTCCTGTGTGAAACTGTCACCTCGTCGCTGGCAGAGATGCCACGAGTGTGTTAGAGATTTTTTAGCCACAGCTCTGAAGTGATTTAAGTCCTGTGTCGGACTTGACTTGTCGCTGTAGTCGTCGTCTTCATCATCTGTGTCATCTTCGTCGTCTTCGTCCTCTTCACCGTCTCGTCGTTTTCATCATTTTTGTCGTCGTCGTCGTCGCCTTCGTCGTCGTTGGACCCAGCAGCGCTAGTTGATAGCTGTTATATATAGACATATTTTGTGTGTACGCCTCATGGTTGGCGTGCCGACCTATTAATGATTTTGCATTTATATTATATGTTTGCCTGATGGCTCGGGCAGCATAAAGCAAAAAAAAGTGTTGTTCTGTTGCCTGGCTGTCATTGTTCAGGTGAGTGGGTGTGTGTATGTGAATTAGAAAAGTCGTGCATGCATCCGTAATTTCTGTGTGAGAGTCAGTCAGTCAGACACCTGCAGACACCACCCATACCATCCGTAACAGTTTGTGTGTGTCCATGAACAGCTATGTATGTTACTGTGTATACACATAACAAATTGTGTGTGTGTGTGTGTGTGTGTGTGCGCGCGCGCGTATGCGTGTGTGTGTGTGTGTGTGTGTGTGTGTGTGTGTGTGTGTGTGTGTCTCAGTCATGTTGTTTAAAGTCAAGCTGACCATGGAAGCCACACCAGGACTGCAAGCCATTTAAAATAAGAACCATCTAAAACTCAAAATGCTGTGAAGAAAATCTAAAACCATATTTCAAAATACACCATTGAAAGACTGATCCCCAACACAGCACATTTTTGCAGGATCCAATGAAAAATGACAATCACCTTTAACCCATTCCTGACTTAGCTGCCCAAAGGAACTTGACCCTGTGGCTATGGCTCCCATGAAGAAAAACCATGGCATACACTGCCAGTGAAAGCATCACAACCTTACTTATCTGCAGAAGTCCACAAAACTCTGTGACCCTGTTGGGGAGATGTCTACCACATTCTGACTAAAATAAACAGCATGCTGCCTTGAAGAAAATGCAGTAAAAACCCATGAAAACAGTAAAACTCACAACTCCTTTATTTCTGTGCACAACTTCACAAACTATGTGGCCCTGTTGGGGAGATACTGTACCATATTTCTAAGTTTGACAAAAATTAAACAGCAGGCTACCATGATAACTGTTGGGCAGAATACTGAAAACGGAAACTGTAAATTTTTTCCCTAGTTTTATATTAAATAGATATGAAATAAGCAGAATATTACATATTTTTAAAAACATTCAACAGTTTCTGGAAGTAGAAAAAAAATATTCACTGTCAAAAGGCATCCTGTACTCTCACTATCAAGAGCAAGCTCTGCATCATTCAAATTCACATTACAGACCGAGTGCAGCCAAAGCTTAGACAGGTGGGTGTATTCCAATTCGTTATGTAATTCTCAAACCTGAAAGCAGTGACAGTACACATTCGATATTCTTCACAAAGTTGTACGAAGAAGATATGTATAAAACCAAGGTTCTGATGGTGAATATATTCGGACTTGTCAAAGGATTCAAACCTAATCTGCTCTTCTAAGATCTCTTGTGTGGCTTGCTGTATTTCATCTCATAAGCGGTCCTGAATGAGTTAAAAGGCATAGAAACCACATCACATGGAACACCAGGGAACTAGGTCTGCATGGGATCTACAGTAACAGATTTGGGTTGAGAATCTTAGTCACATCCTAGCACTCAGTAAAGTGATGTTTCACGATGACTGATGTATTACATATATTGAACCATGGAGTGTCGGCTACACACTGGTCACACCTTTGTTTCATATTCCAATAAAGAATGCATAACACAGGTGTGACCAGCGAGGAGCCTTTCTAACACTGAGATTAATGGGCAGCAGAATTACTGAAACGAGGCAAAATACAAATAAACACACAAAACATTATATATTCATTCAATACTTAAGACAGACAAGTAATTATCTGACAACATCACAAACTACAGACACAGAAAATGCCAGAAACAATGCTCCCTGATGGCAGCCAGCATGACATCAGTTTCCTGTTTATTGTTTGTATGAGAGATAGAAAGAGAGTGGCCACATCAAATAGGCAGACTCATTTTTCCTCAGAATGCCACTGGTGCACTTAATAATCAAAAAAAAAAAAAAAGTTTTTTTCAGCAAATATGTGCTTGCTCAGGATGCTGTAATGGCATGCAATGTCAAAATTTACCAGAATAAATTTACCACAAATGGCAACACTGCAACCGATCCTGGCAGAAGATGTTTAAATGACTGGTTCAATGGTATACTTCACCAGAACTCCCTGCTCTCTAGCCATTGTTTTCCTTAGGACCTGTAGCTCCAGCGCTCATTTCAACATATCATCAAACTGACTGAACCCTGTGATGCTTCATGCCCAAGACTTAGCAGACGTCAATGTTAAAAGGTGCAAGCACTCAACTGACTCGTCACACCAGAACACTTAAAGGCAACACTCCAAGGGTGCAACTACTAACCAAACACTTCTGGCCTGGATATCAGGGGAGGGAAGGGGGTGGGTTTACCTTTTCACATGCTCACCATACTCCTCATGCTCACCACACTCAGTCCAGTTTGCGTACAGAGCAAGCAGAAATCTTGCAGGACAAAAGATGTGTACAGGACTTACTCGTAGCACAAAAAGTTGATGGCCAGGAAGATCTTGGGGTGCAGTCGGGTGGCCAGTACCCCTACTGGCGCCATCAGGGCGCAGGAAATCAGGACATTGGCCTGGAAAATCCACAGGGTGTCTGTGTAGTCCAGGTCATGGTCACTAGTGCGATTCCGCAGGTAGGAGGTGAGGTAAGGGTTGATGTTACCTGTTCAATCAGTACCAATGTCAGGTCAAATTCATTCCATCACATACTATCACTAAGCTGCATTTTGTTATCAGTCTTCAATTTCCCCTCCTCTCTCTCTCTTCTTTCATGTGAAATCGTGTCAGTGTTAGACTCTCTCTCTCTCTCTCTCTCTCTCTCTCTCTCTCTCTCTCTCTCTCTCTCTCTCAGGACAGGCTGGAAGTATTCCATGCACTGACTGATTGCTTATATTCTGCTTGCTTTTTCTTCTCTCTCATTGTTCTCTCTTGGAAGGTTCAAATTTTTTTTTACTCAGGATCAGGCCTTGTTGAAAGTGCAGAAAGTTTTCTTTAGAATCAGGCATTCCTTGTTGAAAAGAGTAGGCATTTTGATTTAGAATCAAGCCTTGCTGAAAGTGCAGAAATTTTTATTTAGAATCATACCTTGCTGAAAGTGCAGAAATTCTTATTTAGAACCAGGCCTTGTTGAAATGGTAGAAAGTTTTATTTAGAATCAGGCTTTCCTTGTTGAAAGAGTAGAAATTTTGATTTAGAATCAGGCCTTATTGAAAGTGCAATAAGTTTCATTTACAATCAGGCCTTTGTTGGAAGGCAAGTAATTCCAATTTTGGGTCAGACCTTGTTAAAGTGTCAAAATTGTTATTCAGGATCAGGCCTTGAAAGGGTAGAAATTTTCAACTGAGGGTCAGGCCTCACTGAAATGATCATGCCTAGCTGAAAGGGTCATAATTTTGAGTCTGGGTCAGCCCTTTCAGAAAAAGTTGAAATTCTGATAAAGAATCAGGTCTCGTTGACAGGGCTGAGATTTTGGAATTGTGAATAAGGATCAGGCTTTGTTGAAAGGATCGAAATTCTGATTAAGGATCAGGCCTTGTTGAAAGGGTTGAAATTTTCATCTACGATCAGGTAGATATCCCTGTAATAAATACAGCTAGGCTTGCTCATTTGTTCAGGCGAGGCACTTCAAATATGCTTTTTTCAGGTGAATCCTTTATTGAGGGCATCAGCAGCTATGTCCACCAACCATAGCACAGTGGTGATTTGTCTAGAAATTTCAGGTCTAGGTATAGTAAGGCCAACTCTCCCACTTCACCCACAAGCAGTTGAGGCTAGTCTAATAGAACTGGAAACTGAATGGGGTGTTTATTTTCATTTCAGCTTCTTATTTGCATTCTAAAATTGTTGCGGGCTATCCCAGTTCCTAAAATCAATATGGATTACGAATTTTAGCTTTAATTCTTTTTAGATTTGTTAAAAACTTGGAGCAATGGATCGTAACTAAATTCATGGCAAAGTTGTTAGAAACAAAGAAAGCTAATCCTTTTGGTTTACCTGCATACTAGACAGAAACCTATGGTCATGAAAATCATTTGGGATTTTATATTTGTTAAGAACAGGAGCTTTTAAAGCCACATCTAAAGGAACATATGGTGTGCCATTGTTAAACAACAGGTCCACAGTATGGGAAGTAGGAAGGGTCAGGGCCACAAACAGAATGTCAATGTTGAACAGTTTGTCAAAGTTGAAGATTCTGTTCCAGACAAACAGCCTGTGAAGACAGCAAAAAAGCAGAGGCATAATGTGGATTGCCATTCAGCACAACACACTCTCCCCCCCCCCCCTCTCTCTCTCTCTCTCTCTCTCTCTCTCTCTCTCTGCATAAGCAGGCTGATACTCCTGCGGACACTCCCTTTATACACAGGCAAGGATTAATCCCATCTACCCAACAAAGGGAATGGAGTTTTGTGTGTATGACCGCTTTTTTATCCCGCCATTAAGGCAGCCATACTCCAACTTCACGGAAGGTGCACGCTATGTTAACATGTCATCCATACCAACTGGTCAAACTGGCCTTCTCTTCCGAAAGTTGGTGATGGGATTTTACATGCGTGCAAGGTGTTATGCGTGCGTTCACGCATGAACCTTGGTTTATACTCTTATTCAAAGGACTGTATGGGAAATGGAGTCAGAACCAATGTTAACTCCGAGGGGAAAATCCCCCTGTACCAAAACACCCAGCGGAGATTTGAACCCGCAACACCCGGATCACCAAGATTACAAGTCTAGCGCTCTACCACTGAGCTATTCCGGCCCCCAGCTTAAGACACAATACACACACACACACAACACACACCAGGGCATTTCCGTTCATAAAAAATCAAAATTACACCTATTCTCACCAATGGTCTGTGTTCCAGCTCACGTGACATACTTCTATGATGATTTTCTCAGCAAGATATGACTAAAATGTATCACACTTGATGAATATCATCGCATATCTCCTCTCTTGCACTGTTCAGATCCCCCTCTCTCCTTTCCAAATCCATCATTTCAGTCAGTTACTGAACACAAACTTTAAAGAAAAAAAAAGCCAGTATAATCTGAAAGCCCTCCCCTTGTTCTCCCAAACGACTTCTGTTAGAATGTTTTTATCAACTTCTACCTACTCCTGCTGCCGTCAGTTCTGAAAAAAAAACTCACCCAGACTCCAATCTCCTTATCAATCTGAACATCTTTTTATAACAGTTTTGCTGTCAACTTCTTCCTTACCTAAACTTTGTTCTTTCAGTCTGTGAAATGCCCTCCCCCCAAAAATAGAACAGCTCTCCTTAGAATAATTTGCAAGCGACAGCGGTGATGTCTCTGTCCATATTCTCCTTGACCCCTGCGAGGCACATGACACCACAGATCACACCACTTTCACTGAAGAGACTCGGGTTTCCCTACCTTATCTCTGTTGCTGCACTCTTGCCCGACATTCAGATCTTGCTGTCAGCTTTAGCTCTGACATAACCCTTCATACATGCTCCACATGTCTGCCATTCTGGTTGTGCTGAAATGTAGTCTGTTAGTTCCACCTATCACTTTTCAACTAATAAAACCACCCAAACTTTTTTCTTTTCTGTGGTCGAGACTGAACATTTGTCTATCACGTGACTGTCTTTTGGATTTTACCAGCAGGCCTCAGAGAGTTATAAAAGTTCAAAACTCCACTGCCAAACTCTTTTTTTAAATCACAAAAACGTGATCTGGTCACACACTTCCCTTTGACTCTCTTCACTGGCTTCCCATAAATGAAAAGATTCCTGGCAAAAATCTGCTTCAAGCTTAATCTT
>CM065721.1:16121358-16126358 GCA_033310375.1 Conus canariensis
ACACACACACACACACACACACGCACAGTCGCAGTACATTCTCATGTACATATGAGTTTCTTCCTACTAACACTGCTTAAAAATCAAACATTTCCTTACAAAACCACACACACACACACACACACACACACACACACACACACACACACACACACACACCCTTTCCCTGCCTCCAGCTCACTCTCTTCCCCACCCTCTACTCCCATCCTCAGCCTCTTCCCTCCCTACTACCTCTACCCCACCAACAATTTCCATCCTCTATCAATGACCTCCCTACCCTTCCCTCCTCCCCCATCCCCCTCCCTCCCCCCCCCCCCACCCCCCCAACATCCCTCATCTTTTTTTCCCACTCATTTTCAAGCTTCTTTTTCAGCACCTTTTCTATCCTCAAAAATTAAAGTCAGTTTGGAATGCAGTGAAAACAAGAAGGCAACATACATTAAATGTATGGTTATCTTACAAGACCAACTGGAAAAGGGACTGGTAGCCAGCAGAGAGAAACACAGGAACCAAGAAGTCACAAAGAACATGTTGCTCTACAAACTGGAAGGGGCAAGTTGTTGGTCAAACCCTCTATGGAGTGTTATGGATGGGACGAGTTTCAGAACGAACATTCTCACACTCTCGGCAGTACGGTCACTACCAGTATCTATCATTACAAAGTAATGAGACCATGCCTCTGACATGAATGAATCCGGCTCAAAATACACAACACACAGAAACTCTTGCATCACTAAATGATTATGACACCAGGCTGTGCAGAAAACCTGCAGAGGCACGTGAAATGGGACAGAGTCAAAACCTGCAGAGGCACGTGAAATGGGACAGAGTCAAAAAGCGTCTTTGATGAACGTAACTCCTTTACTCTCCTGTGATATGACCACAGAGCGATATGTGTGTTTATGGGTAGCTGTGGTTGGGAGGAGAGAGACTAATCATAAACTGAATAAAACATATACTGTTTTGACACTGAAATCACTTCCAGTATTATATGGGTGTGTAATCAAGTAGATTCAATCCATGCATGTGTTCCTGTATTTCTTTATCTGACAAAGCACGAGCAATATGTTCTTTGTGAAACAGGACAAAATAACATTCTACAGATTTGAAAATCAACAATTGATAAATTGATAAACATCTGTCACTATGTCTCTAACACAACAATCCAAAAAAGCAGACTTCAACACTTCTAAGTATTACAAGAGACAGCACACAAACTATCGATCTTATTTTGTCCTAGTGAATAACAACATCACACATTTCACAACTGGCAGCTTGCCAGGAACAACAAACATCGTTAAACTAAACATCTGCCTCTTTCTTCGTCTTCTTCCATTAAAGTCCAGCTGTCGACATCGACATCAACTGACATTTACTGATTTAGGGGATTCGGAATATGCACAGCTTGGGGAAAGAGGAGAAAACAAAATTTGGGGGTTTGGCTCGGCACTCTCAATCTAAACAAGCTAAGGGAGGGACAGGCGTGTCTGTGGGCAGTGTGTTCCAGTCCGGATAGTCCCAGAGAAGAAGTTTTTGTGCTAGTTGATGTGACAGTGCTGGTTTTGGTGGCTTCTGCTAACATTATGACAACTATTATTCATTTTATCAGCATATACACATTTTATACTTGAGAACAAGATTTCCACGATTCTAAGACTACAGCAGCCCATGTTTTGGGCATCCAAGATGGTGATAATGAGCTTGCTACTTACTACCTTGTCTGAGCAAATCTTGCAAGTGAAGTAACACTTTAAATAACAATACACAATGATGGTAACTTTTGTTCCTATGGTGAAGTATTTACAGTGCACGTAAAGCTAAGCTCATGTTATTTTGGTACCATTCACCATGCACACAAATAGCACACAAAGCAAGCTAACTTGTCATTAATTTAAATAAAGTCATGAACCACACAACTTTATGAACTATCATGGAGGCAAGGTGTCTCTAAAACAAATCATCTTTCTCTAAATTGCTTTTGGGGTAAGATGTCCCCAAATTCATTACCTTGGAAATAATTTCAACCTTTTCAGGCTTCGGCAACGTCAGCCACCTGGCAATGTCTTATCCTGCTGAAAAATCTGCTGCAGTAAGATGAAAATAGTTCTGCAGTGTCATGTCTAATTCAAGTGGTTCCCCTGCTCTCAGTCATTGGCAGGTGCCTCCCAAAAAAAAAAGAAGGAAAAAAAAAAGAAGGAAGAAAGCTATCCCTGGAGACTCTTCTGAGCACTGCTTTAACAAAGTTTATATATGCACCAGAAGCATGTGGTGCTCTCTAGTATAGCAAAGACCTAAAGACCTCTGCATCAGTACACAACCGTCACTATGCAGACTATAGCATCCAGATTCCTATTCCCATTTTACTGCCTTTAATATTTTTATACTCTCTGCGTGCAATAGGCCATCATGCAGGTATATCAGAAAGAGGCAGTGACATGCATGACATGCTGACTAGGATTTATGTGTCCAGCTTTATACTTCTAACATGATACCACCTGTTACTTTACCACTGGTGTCAGCTCTGTCTTTAGTGCAAAAGGTCATAGGATGTTTCCAAGGTGCTGCTCGCATTTGACCCATCGTTTGGATCCAAAGTAAAAAAATAAGCATTGAGCACAGCCCTGTCATGCAGTCTCAGAATGGAATTAAAATTGGCAGCACCATTTTCATCATCCTCATTCTCATTGATCAGCATTAAAAAAATTGATCATGATCCTGGCAATCCTAGTGCTGTGAGTTCGAACCTTCACCTTACCATTCCGGTAGAGGTAGATTTTTCCCCTCTGAGTTAACATTTGTTCCAACTCAGACTTCATTTCCCAAAAAGTCCTTCAAATATGCATGTAAACTGAGGTTCTCAGTGTGAACACATGCATGACATCTTGCACACATGTAAAATTTGGCCACTGGTATGGGTGACACATATACACATTGCAAGCACATTTTTTCTATGATATAAATTGCATCAAATCTGTGATATTTCATTTTTCTAACATAACTATATCAAAGCCTACATGCCATATGATATAATATTGTATGATTATTCATAATGATAATACTAATAAAAATAATAAAAGTCCATTACAGCATTATACTGAAAATCTGCTCATATCAAGACAATTTACAGAAGGAATAAGAAAAATCCACTCTCACAAATCAACATCCTCACACATGTACCCATAAGCTTCTGCCCCTTAATTTTCTGCCCCCTCCCCCCACCCCACCCCACCCCCTCCGCCCCTTCCCTCCCACCCATTCTGAAACATCCAACTTCAGAACGGCTGCAATGACTCATGAGTGGCAAAGTGCTACCTACATTTCGTTCTTTCTTTAGTAGAGTCCAAAGTTAACAAATCGTCTTCTCCATGGAAAGCTGAAAAGGCTGGAGGGTGGTGGAAAAGGAGGGAAGGGGCCCCTAAAATAGGACTTTGTTGCCCCCTTTTCCCCAGCCCCTACTCTATTCCCTACTTTCTGACCTTTCGTATTATCTTTATCCCCTAACTCACGAAGCTGAACTCTGTTCGTATTGTCATTGTCACCGCGATAACTGAAATTGTTTACCCACACTCTGAAGTGAAAGCAAAAGTAAGAGAAACCTTTTCGTTTTATGTGTAACATTGCCACATGCTAGTTTAATACAAAATAAAAAGGAGAAGAAGAAGAAATGACAGCTCACCCTGACTAGCAGAATATGCGACTAAGCGCAACTTGGCTGTTGGAAAGGCACGCCGTTCAGTTCAGTCAAGTGCCAGATTTTGACAAGCCGCCATTACGCTCGACCTTAGTCACATGACTTTGCGTCTTCTCACATGATCAATTTCTCTGTATCTCACTATCTGTATCTGTGACGTACGTCGCTGTCGCCAAGGTTTAAGGCATTATCGCGACGGGTTGGGGTGTGCGCAGCCTAGCAGGTTCACTGTTTGGACGCTATCGGTCTTTTGAAACTTTCAACAGACGTTGCTATCACAATATTTTCTTCTAGGTGGTTCCAGTCTCTTACTGCACTAACAAAGAATGACTGTTTGAGCTGCTCTGTTTGGCATCTGCTGACTTGGAATGTTCTTGTGTTGTTTCTTATAATAGTCCGAGATCGCACTGGTGGTACAGTAGTCGCCAGTTGTTCGTGGCCCTATGAGTCATCCTGGTCTGTGTGGAATAAGACACTCAGCAGATGGTATGGCCGGTACCAGCCCCTCAACCACTTTGTAGAGGAAGATGAGGCGAAGAGTCTGCGCTGTTGGAGTGTTGACAGTTGCAGAGTGTGAAGCATCTTGGTGATGGAGCCGGGTGTTCTGGAATTGTAATCGCCGGTTATGAACCGAGCAGATAGGCGCTGCACTCTTTCGAGTCTGTCAATATCCTGTTTTAAGGTCAGGACTCCATATGGTGGAGCCATACTCGAGGGTTGGTCTGATGAGAGATAGATAGGCATTCTTCTTGCATTGCAGGGGGCAGAAGCGCAGGTTTCTCCTGAGGAAGCCAAGGGTGCTGTGTGCTTTCTTGCAGGTGTGGGCAGTGTGGGTGCTCCATTTCAGGTCATCGGAAAGTTGGAGACCAAGGTGGGGGTTTGTGTGGACATACTGAAGGGGGGGTGTTACATCGGGAATAGATGTAGCTGGTAGACTGCTGTATACTGAGGATGTAGCACTTGCTGGGGTTAAACTTCATACCCCAGTCAATGGCCCAGGTTTCAAGTTGGTTGAGGTCTTCTTGAAGCTGAATGTGGTCTTGTAGGGAGTTGATCTGGCGGTAAAGGAGGCAACCGTCAGCAAATAGGCGAACCTGAGACTTGACGCTGCCCGGGAGATCGTTGATGTGGCAGAGGAAGAGGAGCGGGCCCAACACCGTTCCTTGAGGTACCCCGGAATCCACCGAGGTCTCTTCAGATGTGACGTCCTCTATCACGACGGCCATCTTCCTGCGTTGGAGAAAGTTTGATAACCTGGTGTGAAGGGGACATCTGATTCCACACTCGTGCAGCTTGTGAAGGAGACGTT
>CM065721.1:16128858-16131358 GCA_033310375.1 Conus canariensis
CCAGTTGCATTAACGCTGAGTTTTAAAGATTTACGTCAAGTCAAATTACATGAAAGGATCAGATCATGTTAACAATAATGTTAACTGATGTTAAATTCACAGTTCACACGTCATCTGTACATTAAGTATTTCATACAGATACCATCAAACATCCCTGCACTAAACCAGACAATCGCATTTCTGTTCGATTTTTGCCGTATGTGCACGTGTCTCATTGACAAGTGATGTTTATCGGTAGGCTATTAACTAACAGCTGTCACTCAGTTTCACGTGGACCATTTTGTGTTGTTCGCTAGCGGGATAAATCACCAAAGGGCAAATCGCTCAGAAGCGCGAACCCCAAAGCGTGAGTTTACTTGTCGAAAAACGCGAATGATGATATTTTGAAAAAGCAAAACAAACAAACAAGCAAAAACAACGCCAACTTTCAGTGCAAAAAAAAAAAAAAAAATGCACACACACACACACACACACACACACACACACACACACACACACACACACACACAGTTATTAGAAGTTTCTCCTGAAATCCAAAGCGAAAGGGTGAGCGTTCTCCAGTGAATTCTTCGCATCATACTGGGATGATTGTTATTAGTCCATCTTAGTGCAGGAATTAACTTGTACCTCGCTTCAACTGAAACTTGAACAGATGCATCTGGATTTTCAAATTGAGAACCTTACTTGGTGCTCCTGTTTACTTATTCATACTGCTAATTCACTTTAAATGATGAATTTTACTCAAAATCTGGAGATTTTTTAACAGTCAGTCTACTTACTTTAAAGAGGAAAATGAAGGAGGGGAAAAAATTAACTAGGCTGTGGAAAAAAAGGGCTGTCAACGCTTATTCAAAAATAAAAAAAAAAAGAAAGAAAATCCGTTTTTTACTTACCGACGTCAAAATTCGCACACACTTTTAAGCTGACTCCAGATTCATGATTTTGGGGTAGGCGTTCAGTTTCACATACATAGATGTTCACGCTTTTCATATGCAACCCTGCTAGTACTTTGAGCTTCGGGAATCAATGCCCAGAAAACATGACAGCTTTGCAAGCCACGGGGCTTTAACGCCTAGAAAACATGGTACAATTTTAAGCTGCGGGGTTTTAACGCCAAGAAAACACGACAGCATTGTAAGCCACAAGACTCCAACGCCCCAAAAACGCGACAGCATTGTGAGCTGAAGGGCTCCGTTGCCCCGAAAACATGGCAGCTTTGTTAGACGCAGGGCTCCGATGCCCCGAAAACATGGCAGCATTGTTAGAAGCAGGACGCCAATGTCCAGAAAACATGGCAGCATTGTCAACTCAGGGGCTACAGTACCCAGAAAACATGGCAGCATTGTCAACTCAGGGGCTACAGTGCCCAGAAAACATGGCAGCAATGTCAACTCAGGGGCTACAGTACCCAGAAAATATGGCAGCAATGTCAACTCAGGGGCTACAGTACCCAGAAAACATGGCAGCAATGTCAACTCAGGGGCTACAGTACCCAGAAAACATGGCAGCAATGTCAACTCAGGGGCTACAGTACCCAGAAAACATGGCAGCAATGTCAACTCAGGGGCTACAGTACCCAGAAAGCATGGCAGCAATGTCAACTCAGGGGCTACAGTGCCCAGAAAACAGGGAAGTTTTGTAAACTGAAGGACTCTGGTGCCCAGAAAACATGACAGACTCTTGAACATGTATGCACTGAAGAGGCTGTCTTGATAAGTACTCGCAAAAACACCTGTTAAAACACAAATATTTGACAAAAGCCTTCTTCACGATCTCTACGTGTTTGGACCCCAATGGTCCAGACCCACCAAGGAAACTTCGCAGTAGACACAAAACAACGACAACGCATTAAAACGGGCTGCAAGAAAGGCTGTGATTTAAAGGCTGATGAACACGTTTAAAATAACTTTCCGTTTTCTCCCCCCCCCCCCCCCTCCCCTTTTGCCCCTCCTCCCCCCTTCCCCCACCCTCCTCCCATCAGCCTCGTCCCCCTCAACCCCTCTTACCAACAGGAAGCAGTCAAAATCAAGGCATTCTCAAGTAGAATCAAGTTCGTGTGCTAGGCTCTACTCCGTTTGTTCTCTACGTCAGCGGCTTTCCAGCAGGACTGTCACGTACTGGAGGCTTTTTGCCAGTGGCAAATAAGGATGTCACACCCCAAAACGATCAGGACGGCCTTCGCGAGGGTCGGACAGACTTGTCTTCAGGAAAAGCCGCTGGACATGAAATTTTGCCCCCAAGATGCTCAGTCATCCGCTTGACCTGTCGACGTCACACCGCTCAACAGCTACTGCCAACATGGTCGCCAGCTGCATGGGAAAACACGGGGCCAGATATACCTCGGTGTCTCTTATGAGGTGGGAGACCACACGAAGCCAACATCACCAGCAAAGCAAACAGATCCTATGGCTTTATTCCGGCGTTCATCAAGCTCCCTGAGGCTGGCTTCAAAGCCCTGTCCTGCAGTGTGCAAGGCCTCAGTTTGGCTTTGGGTTCTACA
>CM065721.1:16136358-16146358 GCA_033310375.1 Conus canariensis
AATACTTAGGTCTGTGTTTGTAACTGATTTTTATGTGTATGAGCGAGCTGAATGCCCATATGCACATACAAGCAACAGCATCTACACTTTGCTGTTGAAATTGCACAAGAAGAAAAGCTTTTTGCTAAATATATATATTAGACAGAAAGTAAAAATATTATTGTTTGACTAGTAAACTGTCATTGACCAAGCTGAAGAAATGTTTTACATTCCTGGTCAGTTTTCTGTGTTGTGTGTACTATTATTCTTTGGTGATAACCAAGCTGATTGCAAAGCTTTCAAAAAGTATAGTAATTGGTGTTCTTGCATTGGTAAGTACATTTTGAAGAACAGTTGAAGGCGTGGGTACTTGGGAATGATTATGACTTTGTAATATCAGGATGATCCATTTTTCTGAACATTACTGCTTCTTTTAAGATAAAAGCTTTGACTCTTCAAGTTCAACAGATTGACAAATATCATGATGGACATGGACTGTGTTACAGCTGCAGCAAAGGCTGATGAAGATGGCGGCACAGTGGATATGGACCTGGGTAAATCCATGGAGGCTTCTCGAACTGACGATGAAACTGTGCAAAAGTAAGTCTAATGAATCATCCTAGTAAACACCTTCGGTATGCTGTTGTAAAATGGGAGGTGATGTTAACTAGTAGCCGAACTTAGTAAGTAGACAAAGAGAAATGTTCCAGGAAGACAAAGCTTGAAAAAGAGCCCTGGGGGTGGGTGTAGGATAGGGATTTGGGAAAGGGTAGAATGCACTGTAGTGTTATGAAAAGAACTGTTCATTCTGCTGTCAAATTAAATCTTAAGCAAGATTGTTCTATAGTTTAGTTACTGTAGTAGCATGAGCATGCGATTGGGAATTAACAGTTCTAAGACTGTGATTATGGGAAAAATCTGTTACTACAGTGAATGTGCACTTGTTATTGCTTTGTCTCACAGAACTATAGCCATTGGCAGTATTTTACTAACAAGTAATAATAGTATAATAGTAACATAATTTGATGTCTCATCTGTGGAGGCTGTAGTAAGGTATAAGACACAGAAATCATGTTGAGTAATCTCGGGTTAAGTGCAGAGTTTGGTAAAGGTCAGTGTTGTAAAAATACATTACCATTTGATTCCCATACAATATTCAGGTGTGTTCATTTATTAATGACTGTTTTGTGATTCATTTAGAGACTAAAGTTGTCATTTTGTATTGTTGCTGAATATTTTAAGGTTCATTTAGTGACTAAAGATGTCATTTTCTATTGTTGCAAACATTATTACACTTTTTATTTCAGGAAGGAAGTATTTGGCAATTGAGAGTGAAACTCAGGAGAAAACTGATTTAGTCACAGTGTGGACCAGTGCATTCACAGCAGTGTTCCATTAAAAATAAACTTTACGTATAGTATGTTTTACTGCTACAAGTTGGCAGGCTGATGTAGCTGCCAGTGTAACTACTAACTGTTAAACTTCACTGGTAAGTTGCCTCACAGCGAGTGTGGTTGGTTGTTGGCAGAGAGGAGGAAGCCATCAAACTGGACGGACTGAACGTTGCTCAGATGAAGGAGCTCAGGGAGAAAGCGGAGAAGTTTGCCTTCCAGGCCGAGGTTAACCGCATGATGAAGCTGATCATCAACTCCCTTTACAAGAACAAGGAGGTGAGGGGAGTTTTCTGTTGAACTGAAAGTTTCCTATTCTTTATAGTTGAACTCTTTACTTAACATGAAGAAAAGGAGGAAGAAGGTGTTAACATTTTCATGTCATTTTTACGTACCTGTAGAAAGTGGAATATTGGTATTCTTTTTCTGCTGTGAGATTAATTTCCGGCCGGAGTTTGTTTTAATCTGGATGAAGGAATAATTAAAGTGGAATCTTGATGTAACTACAAGATTGAGGAAAAAGTGACAGAAACTGGAAATGATGGAAAAGTTACAGCTCTATATATACCGTCTTGTGCAAATATTTTGTGTGTTAAAATGACAACAGATCATGATATAAAACAAGCAAACAGGACAGGCAGTAAGAACACAGAGGAAGTTTGAATGTTATGTGTTGGAAGAATGGTCTTAAACTTGAAAACAGCATCTTATAGTTGTTGCAGCTGAAACTTTTTTGCTTTGTGTGTAGATCTTTTTGCGAGAATTGATCTCCAACGCCTCCGATGCTCTGGACAAGATCCGCTTCCTATCCCTGACGGATAAAAGTGCCCTCAGTGCCACCGATGAACTCAGCATCAAGATCAAGGTCTGTGGTGCATGCTGTCGGCTGCTTATTCTCTGTGTGTGTGTGTGTGTGTGTGTGTTTAATCTTTAATCTTTTTGCTTCCTCATCTTTCATGCCCCCAGTGGCATCACTCACATACCAGCTCATGAATATCCACCACTTCTTACTTAGCCACATCCAGTATAGGTCTGTTGTAGTCCCAGCAGTAGCAACTATCAGTCTCTGGGAGCAGTCATATGAGGACTTCATAACTTAGGCAGTGTACCAGTGAAGACACTGCCATATGCACTTTGTTGGGTTTTTTTTTTTTGTTGTTCACGTGATGTTTTTGTGCATATGTACGAGTGTGGTATTTTCCCTTTTATAGTCAAATTTTGGTGCATGTAAGTGGATACTTTTGAGTTTTGTTTATTTTGTGCATTTAATGTACATTTGTAGAGTGCCCTTCCAGTACTGTCTTTTGTCAGGCTGCTTTTTTTTGGCGCATCTGCATATTGCCCTGCCAGCATGGTGCTGTTCATTTATTTTTTTTAGTGTGTGTCATGTGTGAGAGAGAGTGTCTGCATAAAATCTTTTTCTCTGTTGTACATGCCCTCGCCAAATGTGGGTAGAACCCCTAACATTGCATCACTATAGACCTGGGCAGTCCAAAAGGAAAGAAATCAAGTTTGAAATGCTGAGAATTTTTTCTTATTTATAAAATAATCTATATGCTGTTTGTAAACTTTTTGTATTTTTACACCATTTTGTAGTCCTCTGTTTTGTGTCTTCACCCTTGCCCCTCCAAGCAGATCCACAGCTTTGTAAGTGTCAAAAACAAATTTTAAGTGTTTCTAGCATAAAGTTCAAATGTTAAAATCCCTGTGCCATACAAAGATACAGGGCAGGGAACTTTTAAAAAGACTTACCATGACTAGGGCAGCTTAGCATTATGGAAGATGGAGCATAGCCCCCTCCTTCCACCTTAACAATATGAACTGAATGAGGTATTGGCTTACTGCTAGATGGAGAGAGTGGGTTTTCAAGACAGTAAAAATTATGACTTCAGTTCAGGAGTGGTTTGAATTCACAGCCATCGGCTCCACATCTGAATGTACAGATCATTTGACTACATACCTTTCTTTTGCAACATACTCAGGGAAAAAAGGGGGGGAAAAAATCATGTAAGTGTGAAGCAAACAATACAAACTGTTTGAATTCACAGCCGTCAGCTCCACATGTGAATGTGCAGACCATTTGACTACATACCTTTCTTTTGCAACATACTCAGGAAAAAAAGGGGAAAAAAATCATGCAAGTGTGAAGCAAACAATACAAACTCATTGTGCTCCCCACAATGTATAAATCCCATGGTCATTTGATCTTCAGGCGGACCCAGACAACCACGTATTGCATGTGACGGACACAGGCATCGGCATGACACATGATGACCTGGTGAAAAATCTTGGAACTATCGCCAAGTCAGGCACTAGTGACTTCTTAGCCAAGATGGGGGAGGCCTCGCCCACTGAGCTCACCGACCTGATTGGACAGTTTGGTGTCGGCTTCTACTCCAGCTTCTTGGGTGAGAAGACTTGAATCATAATCAGTGGATGGTGTGTGTGTGTGTGTGTGTGTGTGTGTGTGTGTGTGTGTGTGTGTGTGTGTGTGTGAAAAGTGCTCTTGTTTGCATGTTCTTGTGGATGTCACCACTGTAGAAAACTGTTGGTGACAAGGATAGGCTTCATTGTCAATTGCATTTGTATAGTATACATGTGTGTCTCAATCATGACCAATGGTGTAGCAATGCGTTGACTTCAGGGGTGAACATGTTTTTAGGCTACATTTCAGTGGACCCAGAATGGTAAATGGCCCTGTCCCTGGCAGTATGGTCCAAGGCAGGCAGATGGTGAATTAACTGAAGTGGACTGTTTCAGTGGCTGACCGTGTGGTGGTGACATCCAAACACAATGATGATGAGCAGTACGTGTGGGAGTCGGATGCCGAATCCTTCGCTGTGGCTAAAGACCCACGTGGCAATACGTTGGGACGTGGTACCACCATCAGGTAAGGGGAAAAAACTTGGCTGTATATGGATAGATTTTTTAAGCTGTTCTGGTATTATTATGGTTCATGCAAGCACATTGTGCTTTTTCAGAAGACAGTTCTGTCATAAAAACAAACATGGCAACACGTTAATTAGACGGCCAGTGTCTACTTCGTACATTGTTTACAGTCTTGGTGTATAGTAACTATAACAGCGGGAAATCGGAGAGGTGTTTCATAGAGGCAAAAGACTAGAATTCTTAACCTGATAAGTGGTGGCGATTTGGGAGTGGCGGGGAGTGTGAGGTATGGTCTTGAGCGTGCAAGATGAACCGCTGACATGGCACGAAACCTCTAATTGGTGCATGAAATGATTTGAGATTACTCTCCCTGGAGAGGTAGCTTTGTTGTCAGTGAGTACTTCTGCCTTTGCCCTTTTGTCAACACAGCTCACTTGTTACTTCTCTCGCCACCAGCAAAGTCTGCCCACTTCTTTTAAACCCACTTCTGGCAGGTCAGAAATTGTCAAAAGAGAAAAATGTGCGAGTACTGTGCAAGACAAAGACAGGAGAATGGGTCGCAGAGTTGGAAAAAACAATAGGCAGCGATAAAGGAAGATAATATGGAAAAAAAAAGGTAGTCAAAGAAAACGACAGAAAATTGGGAAACTATTAGAACAGAATTCCTTGAATGGCAGAATGATTGATTGTAGAAGACCCACCTGCCTTCCTTCAGGAGCTGAGGGAGATATACTGCTGAAAGAACTGTATGTGCAGTGTTTTACACAGACCTATTTACACATGCGATTTCACTATATTTTGTACTCGTGTGGCAAATATAACAGACTAGAAAAAGGAAAGTAAAAAAGTAGCAGACTTGAAATTCTCATGCAGCATTCACCCTTGTTTTCTTGGTGTGTCAATTTGGGTGCTTAGACCAAAGAGTGAAAACTCTTAACTCTCATCACATTTGGTTATGTCTGCCTCTTCAGCAACATGGCTGATACAGATCCTGAAAGATATATTGGGGAAAGGAAAAAACGGAGAGGAGCATGAATTTGTGCCAGAGTATGCTATTGAACTAAGTATGAAAGAAATTTTGTCGGAAGACCCTGTTTTTACTATAGCCAGTGCAGTATAAAGGCTGTGTGGTGGTAGGGGAAAACCATCCCCATACATTTATGTCGAAGGGGAAAACAAATGTCTACACACATGCACCTCCCACCTTTAAAAAAAAAAAAAAATCGAATGATTTGTACACATACTTTGTAAAGAATGCACCTTTTTTGTGAAAAAATACACAAGTAGACATTTTTAGGATGAACAGGCCTGTTTATATTATAGTACGTCAAACTGAATGCAAGCTATAGCGAGTTTGCTAGCTCTGTTTTGCTGAATTATGTTTTTGAATTAATATATTATGCAGTGTTACTGTAGAGTGCTAGTTCTTAAAGTTTGCCACCTGTGCGGATGCTGTTACTGTTTATCTTCCCTGAGATTAGCAGATGTGTGAGGTGTGAAAGAGGCGATGTGTGAACTGACATTAAGTGAGACATGGGTGTTCTGTTGTCAGCCTGCATCTGAAGGAGGAGGCTCATGACTTCCTGGAGACAGGCACCCTGACCAACCTGGTGAAGAAATACAGTCAGTTCATCAACTTCAACATCTACCTCTGGACCTCCAAGGTATTGGGCGCCATCATCATAATATTTTTTCTTTAAAACAAGTATTTTTTCTAAGAGGGTTGTTAAAAAAAAAAAAATGTGTGCATAGGCAGAGTTGACATACAGCAAGTGATAAAACATGACACGCTGCATTGATTTCATCTCATTACCAGTCATATAGCTTTCCAGGGATTATGAATCCTTACAAATGTATTCTGGTGGATGTGTTCATAGTTTGTTTTTTTTTTTTTTTTTAATATAATTTAATATCATTTTGCCTTTATACTAAGCACTGTGTGTTGATACTGATATCTCATTTTGCTGTGCAGACGGTGGAGGAGGAGGAGCCTGTCGAAGAGGACACCACTGAGGAGGCAGACACAGAAAAGAAAGAGGAGGAGGAAGAGGAGGAGGAGGGGAAAGTGGAGGAAGAGGAGGAGGAGAAGGCGAAGAAGACAAAGAAAGTCTCAAAGACTGTGTGGGACTGGGAACTGATGAACTCTGTCAAACCAATCTGGACTCGCAAGTGAGTTTCTCTCTCTTGCTGATGTTTATTGCCATGTTGATTTTAGGGCGCAGGGTCATGAGAATCCTGCTAGATTTGTTCTCTGCAAACGTAAATAGAAGCTGTGAGCAGCCCTCGGCTCACACAATAGAACATTCTGTATTCACCAGTGGCTGTAGGAGAAAAACAATAGATCAACATTAATGAAATATGATTGAAGACTGAACATTGCATCCTTACACGTCCAAAGCATATTTGTATAGAAAGTTGTAATTGATTTGTTTTCTTTCAGCTAAATTGATACCTGTGATCTTGTAATATCCAGAAATAATTTTGATCCATAATTCTCTATGCCAAGCATAGGTTTCAAGCATAATGAAGCAAACGTTTTTTTTGAGTTTGCTTTCCCAACTGCATCTGCAACAAAGAAAAGAAACACTTAGAAGTAGCAGACAGAAAGTCGGTGTACAGGGGAGACATTAAAGTGCAACCATAGCATGATGTAGACCCATACGCTTCGATGGAGTGTTCCTAGAAAAGATGTGATTTTAGTGCAAGAGAAGGAACAAAAGTGTCCCAGTTGTGGCCTGGCTCGCCCCCTTTTTCCATAATGAGGGGGCCCTAAGGATCTGGTTTTTGTTTCTGTTTTTGTTTAACCAGAATCAGCACTGCTGTTGTCAGTTATTCAGTGATGAGTATGTCAGTATGTGCTTGTCATTCTTTCAACAGCCCTCTGTTAGTCATGTTTGTAGCTTTCGGAATTGGTTTGTATTCTTGAGTCCCTATGACTTGTATCCATTCACATGGGTTGTTCCTAACTTCATGGTGGCTGCAGCTACTGATGAGGATATTTGTCTCAGTGTCAGCTGTTTCCCTGAAGGCATAGAAATCAGAGTGAATGCAGCATATCTTTGTTTGGAAGCTTTTGTTTTGGAAGAAAATGATTTAAAAGTATACATTTGAAAGTAGTTTATTTCTTGATGGGGGGGGGGGGGGGGGTCTTAAAATGATTATAAAAGAATGATATTAATTTGGTTTACTGGGTTCGGGCACAGACAGGTTCAAATAGGTTCAGTTACAAACTGTACAGAAAAAAAAACACAGGCGAACCATTGACACTAGTGAGTACAAAAATAACTCTGACGTAAGATTAATTTGAATGTTGCTCAGCACTGATCAGCACACGTCTTTTCCTTTCAAAAGAGAATGATGTAAGTAGAAATTTATGAACAAAGCGTTTTGTCATACTCTGGTCAATAATGATGTAGAAATAGCAAAAGAGTGAACGCATCAGTTAATTGATTCATGATCGATCAGGTGTCTGATTTGTGCAGGTAAATGTTTAGCACCCCCATTTGAGACAGACATTCTCCATCTGTTACATTTCAGATTAATCTCCACAATAGTTTGCATTTCAGATATAGTCTAATTTTGTATTGCCTTGTTTTATATCTAATTGTATAACTTCATTGTCATAACACATTTTCGGGAAATTTGGGCTGCTGTTGCTGAGGAGAGCTTTTCACTAAAGTACGGTGCCTCCCATTATTTTTTCTTTCTTCCTTCTTTCTCTCCCTTTTTCTGTTTTTTTTTTTTTTTTTTTTTTGATCAGTTTACATATATTTTCATTTTCCTGTCAAAAGTTTTTTTTTATTTATATATAGTTTTGCCCGGATAACTGTTGCTCTGCACATGGGTTCTCATTTATCATCATCTCTGAAAGACTATTGCTTGGACCTCTCTGAAAAATCTGGTGGAAAGGGGCAGAAATTCCTTCCATGTGTGAGATTCAAATTTGTGATCCAGGGTTCTCTTGCCTCAGAGGCGAGCGTGTTGTCCACTGAACCCCACTGTACTGTAGAATGCTGTTCAGTAAAGTTGAGTTGATGAATGATGTGCAGGCAGTCTGAAGTGGCAGAGGAGGAGTACACCGAGTTCTACAAATCCATCAGCAAGGAGAGTGAGGAGCCCATGACCAAGATCCACTTCACTGCTGAAGGGGAGGTTACCTTCAAGTCCATCCTCTTTGTTCCCAAGCGCTCCCCCTTCGACATGTTCAACAACTATGGCAAGAAGCTGGATGCCATCAAGCTGTACGTGCGACGAGTCTTCATCACTGACAACTTTGAGGACATGATGCCCAAATACCTCTCCTTCATCCGGGGCGTGGTCAGTAACTGGCTGTATGTCACACGTGTGTGTGTGTGTGTGAGAATATGTGTATGTGCATGCTCCCACAAGTGTACCGGTGTGTGTGTGGTTGTGCACACCAAAGGAGAGCAAAGGGCAAAAGATGGAGCCAGGAGTGCAAGTCTTTAAGGTTAAACTACAAATCTGAACCAGGAAAATTTTGAAAACTTTGCCTTTGATTTGCTGAGATTTTGTCTGGGTTGTTTTCTAGTGCCTATATTTGCAAATATTTTCTTTGGTTTATCTTTGCAACACTTATTGTTAAATGTTTTTGAAAGAATACTATTGATGAGTTTAACTGTCATCCAGTTAATTTTGATTGTGAAATTAAAAAAAATATCTGTTTTGATGACCAAAGCTCTCCAGTAGAGAAGGTAAAGTACTGGACTGATATGTATATATATATATATATATATATATGTATGTATGTATATGTATGATCCCTTTGCTTATTGTGATAAATATCAGGATTGGTAGGATGGTTTCAACCCAGATGTTAGGATGGGTTAGATGACCCAAATTCAGTTCCATGGTTAAGGACCCTTCTCCACTTGCACTTCTGTGGAACGGTTTTTGGTAGGCAGTTTAGAGAATGTGACTTCAAAGTTACTTCACCGGTGTCTATAGTTGGTGTTAAGAATGTAATTCTGTGTTGGCAACGGGAAGATGAGAGTGGGAGTGTACATAATGTTTTTGCTTTTAGTGGACATACATTCATTCTTAATATGTTTGTGTTCTGGTACAGATTAATGTGAATTCTTCTGTGAATGTTCGTATGTTGTCAGATGATTTGCATATTTATTTTGCGGAGATGAGGGAGCAGGGGAGGTGGGTTTTTTTTTTTAAAGATGTGTGCTGAATTTCCACTATGGTGTTAGTATTTCAATGGAGCGATGTCTGCGTGTGGGAGAAAGTGGCAGTGTCTTCACACATGCTTAGAATGATGACACAGAGGAGATGAAGTCTTTTTAAGTGTAGTGTCTACATACAAGCCAGTAATGATGACACAGTGGAGACAAGTCTTGATGTGTAGTGTCTACACACAAGCCAGTAATGATGACACAGTGGAGAGGTCTTTTGACATGTAGTGTCCTCACCCAAGCCAGTAATGATGACACAGTGGAGCTAAGTCTTTTGATGTGTAGTGTCTACATACAAGCCAGTAATGATGACACTGGAGACAAGTCTTGATGTGTAGTGTCAACACACAAGCCAGTAATGATGACACAGTGGAGAGGTCTTTTGACATGTGTCCTCACCCAAGCCAGTAATGATGACACAGTGGAGAGGTCTTTTGACATGTAGTGTCTTCACCCAAGCCAGTAATGATGACACAGTGGAGCTAAGTCTTTTGATGTGTAGTGTCTACATACAAGCCAGTAATGCTGACACAGAGGATGCGT
>CM065721.1:16151358-16171358 GCA_033310375.1 Conus canariensis
AAGTGTAGAGTTTTTTTTTCGGTTGTTGTTGTTTTTTTAACAGAAAAGACTTGTCATTATCTGAGTGTAATAAGATGAGATCAATAATATTGGAGTTTGTGACCGAAGGTTTCAGTGTTTTGCAGTAGCTTTGAAATCTGATCCAGTTGAAATGCAAATTTTTATTAGATTGGAAGTTTTCGGGGGGAAAAAAATCCTGTTGACAACACATAAGCTTTACAAAAAAAAAAAAATTTAAATGCATAAGGTTTTTAAGGACCCAATCTTGATCCTTGATGTGACAGGGTTCGTACGCTCCTTGAAACTCCTTGAATTCTGACAGTCAATTTCAAGACCTTGAAAACCTTTGAAAATCAATAAAATGTGGTTCTGTTGACCAAACCTCCTTGAAAACCTTTGAAAATCAAGCCATCAGCTAAAAAAAATCTTTAATGTGGCAAAAAGAAACGGCAGTTTGATTTTTCTGCGTTGAGGCTAATGAAAAATAATTTTAAAACAAATTTTTACATTTTGGCGATTCTGGATTGCCGTCTGCTATTACCAAGGGAGGTAATTTGTAACCTCATCAATTTTGAAGAAGTTACAAATTATCTCCCTTGGTATTAACGCACGCAATGATTGTAATTTTTTTTTCTTTTTTTTAAATAGTTTTTTTTTCTCTTTTTTTCCTCCAATCAGTTTCTTACACACCATGCATAGTCTGTTACAAATGGACATATTTTTGCTGATGTTAGTGTTTTGGCATTTAACACAAAGTCTGGGTTAACCCGTAGAGTGCCTTTAAGCCGTCAGCTGACGCCGCATTAAAAATGCTTTCCCAGTGCCTATGGGCCGTCCACTGACGTCATGCATTTTTCTTGAATTTTCATTCGTTACTATTTCTATCAACGGACTTAAATAGAGTGTGCGTAGTAAGCCTTATATGTCTGTAGTATTAAAATGATATGTAAATGACCACACGTGAGGGAAAGCCCATTTATTCTCATCACTGACTGGATGACCAGCCAGCACTTCGTCTCGCTTGCAAAGATGGCGGCGCAACCTTCGACAAGCGCAGCGACCAAATCAACGTATTTACACAGCTGAGCAGGCTCTGCTAATGATTTTTGACAAAGACAATAATCTTTTATTCAACGACTCACTCGAGCATGAAGGTGAGATGATGATAGTCATGGAATTGCCAACCGTATTCGTCAGTTATTGTGTCGGGCTGTGTGACCTCAGTGTGTGTTCAGCTGACTGGTTTGCCAGCGTCGAACAAGCTCGCCTAGTGTGTACTCTGCACTGCATGCCAGTGGTCAGTGACGTGGTGGTCAGCGCGAGAGGGGAGCGCAGCCTGCTCGCGGCGTGGCACGGGGCAGAGGGAGAGGTAGGGGAAGAGGAGCAGTGAAAGAGAGGGTTGAAGTCCAGCAAGGGGGCGTGGTGGGGAGAGGGGGGCGTGGTCGTGGACTGACCTGTCTGCATAGAGTGTGAGCGTCTTGATAGACTTCTAAACTGTTTTACTTTCATTTACAGGTGTAGTGTGACAATACAAACTTTATTTTCAACTTTTTTGCTTTGTGTTCTTGTTTGGATGTGAAGATGTAGTGGTAAATACATATCTTTTGATCGTGCAAAAAAATCTATCCAAATCTAATTGCCTAAATACTTTTTTATTATCAAAATTAAAACAAAAGAAGCCCAGATTCAAAATCTTCATTCAATTTCCTTCAAAAATCATGTATATTTCATTGTTATATCTTTTGTAGTTTCTGAGCTAGAATTTTTTGTTAATTATTACCCCCAAATCATTAGATTTCCCTGGCACTGGGAAAGCCTTTGTTTGTAACATTTTCAAGCAGCGAACGGGTTAATGCTCTAATGTGTGGTGTACTGGCGCACTCACTCTGATAAAAATGAAAAAAAGAAATGGCAGTTTGATTTTTCTGTGTTCAGGTTGATGAGAAAAATTATTTGAAAACATTTTTTTTTTTTGCTGTTTTCTTTGAACAGAAAAATTTGTTTTTAAATAATTTTTTTCATCAACCTTAACACAGAAGAATCAAAATGCCATTTCTTTTTTCAATTTTTACACAAGTATTGTAGCCTTGAAATAGAAAATACACTCCTTGAAAACTCCTTGAATTTTGTTCTTGGGAGTCTGTAGGAACCCTGTGTGAAGAGCTCTGCAAATTTGAGATTTTATGACTAGTTTGGACAGTGCAGAAAAACCTGTAGGTCTTTGGATTTGGACAAATGGTCATTGAATTACACTTGCAATAACTGGGGGAGGAAGATAGTTTATAGACTGTGGCACAATCAGTCAGGCATACTTTGTCAGATGGAATGACGGCCTGTCAGTGGAATACAAAATAAATTCTGTATGAAAATTTAAAAACCACAATACTTTGAACAGAAATGTGTAGGTAGTTTGCTGACAGGTGTGCCTCTTGTGCAGGTGGCCAAGTCCCCCTTTGTGGAGCGTCTGCTGAAGAAGGGCTACGAGGTGTTGTACCTGGTGGAACCTGTGGATGAGTACTGCATCCAGTCCCTGCCAGAATTTGAGGGGAAGAAGTTCCAGAATGTGGCCAAGGAGGGTCTGAAGGTGGACCAGTCTGAGAAAGCCAAGGAGTACCGGGAACAGCAGGAGAAAGACTTTGAACCTCTGCTCAAGTGGCTGAAAGAGAACGCCCTCAAAGATAAGGTGAGCCCAGTCTGCCAGACTGCAGGGAAAAGGAGTAGCTACAAAGGGCATTTCTATGTCTGTGTTTGTTGGCTACAGTTTGAAACCAGATTTTGTGCGTGTGTGTGTATTTGTGTGTGTGTCTGTGAATAGTTCAGGCCTAGGAATTAATGATTTTCATATTTCCCCATTATTTGATTATTTTCTTTCTTTCGCCTGAAGATTTGCTGCCTGATCCTTTTCATACTTCCTGAAGATTTTTCGCAGTCTGATTTTCTGTTCATATGTTATCTAGATGAGGGAAAGGGACTAAATATCAAGTGCTGTGTGTTGACAGATTGAGAAAGCGGCCATCTCTGAGCGTCTGTCGGACTCTCCCTGTGCCCTGGTGGCTAGTCAGTACGGCTGGTCAGGCAACATGGAACGCATTCAGAGAGCACAGGCCTACGCCAAGTCAAACGATCCCTCACAGTCGTAAGTCATACCCCTCACACCTTTTGTCTGTCAGCAATGATGTGGGGGCCCCTCGCCTCCTCCCCGCCAAAGTTTAGTGGTTGGGATTGTAGGTTATGGGCTGGGAGGTTGTGGATTTAAGTCTCCTTGGCGACATTTCAGTGTTTTTTTTTCAGCCTTGACTAGCCGAGTTGAACTCAAATGTCATGAGTGAGTGGAACTGTACAGTTTGAGTTTCATCCACTTCATGTATACATCCCAGAGAGTGTGGATCAGACTTTTTTTTAACCACCACTGCAGGCCTGAGTGAGGCCAGTATATTGTATGAAAGGAAGCATACGCCGTTGCCATGTTACATCGTCCCTCACCAAATGAAGCTGCAATCTAGTTCAGTATCTTTGATCATCATTGTAAAAAGAAAAGTATGTAGCCCTTATGTCTGTCGTTGAACCTGAGCTTTGATTTCCTATCTACGTCCATGCTCAGTGAGTTTGTGTCCAAGTTATTGGTGTTAAGTTCTTTGCAACTATCAGATGAACCTGATGGTGCCATCACTGAATTGAGAATGCTCACCTACACTGGTTCTCTGACATGGCAAGTATCATATGCACCATTGCACTCCACCAAAAGGATTCAGCAGTGCAATGTCTCCTCCAGTGGGTGCTATATGACAACCTGATATTGACTGCTCCATACAGGCTGCTGTCACTTAGGCTGTGGCAGGATGAAGCTGCTTGTAGCTGTACATGAAGAGTCTGGAATGTACAGTACTGGGGTAATGCCTCTGAGTGGGCATGGACGATGAGACAGCCAAAATAATTGATGTTCGGCCATGTAGAATGTTTCTTTGAAGTATTGAAAAGATCTCGTGGCTATATGTGTATTTAAGCAGGGTTCAGACAGTCATTAAAGTGTGGGAAAGATTGGAGAAACTTGAGTCACATTTTGAAGGATTTATAGAAGTCTGTTAAAACTGACTTGGTTTCTTGATTAAATTGTTGTGAATTTGATTTTGTCTTCTTAAAAAAAAAAAAAAAAAAGGGAAAAGAAAGAGTTGTTGCATTTGGATTCAGTTTCCATCAGAGGTTTAAAGACTAACTTCTAAAACTTTTTAGTCATAAAGAAATACTTTAGAAACTAAACCCATCAAATTGTAGCTTGATGATAATTAATTCTGCTTTAAAAAAATTGAAATGGATAGCCCCCTTCTCTGAAATAAAGTAACACACAAGAGTTTGATTGCTATTGTGTGACTTATGAGGAGTCTTGGGTATACATTATGCTTGAAAATGTCCTATCAGGTCTTAAATATTTGTTAAAAGTTTGTGAATTTTGTGGCGTTGTTTGAGTACATAACATTTGGGTGTGCAGATTCTACGCCACCCAGAAGAAGACCCTGGAGATCAACCCCCGTCACCCTCTCATGAAGAAACTCAAAGCTCAAGTTGAGGTCAGTACTCAACATGTCTTCTTGCCCTGACAAAGCATAAAGAAAGAAAGCTCTAATTATGTTGCACCGTCTTCTCCATCTAGATTCAAATCACACATGAACCAGTCTATAGTGACGATGGTCACCACCCTCAGGCTACACAGATCAGAGCTGGTGGTTTGGAAGCCTTGATTGTACCATGATAGGTGTAGGCAAGCAGAGCCCAGTTGGTTAGGTCTGTCTTGCAGAAAATGTCAGTGTCGTCATTGTATGACTGCAGTCAGAACCTTCGTGCACCATGCATGTCAAATGCATTTGAAACACACAGCATGTTTGCCTGTGTGTATGTCGATGCATAGTATATCAGCTTTGCATGTATCCATTTAGACAGTCTCATGCAAAAGCTTGAAACTACACCGCCATTTTGAATTTGCCATTTTGAGTAGAATACATAAGATTGCTTTTGTGCTATTTTTTTTTGGTCTTTGTTGTTTTTTTGTTTTGTTTTGTTTTTTACTTGTGTCATGGATAATGAACAATATTGTTTCAAAATCATTCACTCTTACAAGGAGGAAGGGAAAAAGGTTAAGCATGTTCAGTTTCATGGAGTAACAAGTTCCTGTGTCAAACAATAACACTTTGTGTGAATCAAAACATTTCCTAGGCATCCTATAAAAAAAAACACACACACACACACAAAAAAAACGAAGGAATTTATTAGCAATAAAAACAAGATGGCGTGTTGGTTTCTAAGAACTATGTAGCAAACAGTACGAATGGCGTGTTGGTTTGTAAGAACTATGTAGCAAACAATACAAAATCGGATACATAGTCCAAAAGATGAAATGGCTTTTTTCAGCAGGTCCTGGAACTTTCAATATTAGCAGTAGCAAGTTTGGGACAAGCTTTATAGCCTCTTAAAAAAAAAAGAAGTTAAGTTTAGGTGTAAATGCCCTATAATGAAAAATTTTTCAGAGGGTTAGCTACTCCCAGAGACCAAAAGTGTGGGGAGCCCTGTGCACACAGACAGATCCATGTTGGCCACACCACATCTGTCCAGGTGTGAGGCCACAAAGAGGTGGGGAGCCCTGTGCATGTAGATGGTCCATGAAGGCCACACCACATCTGTCCAGGTGTGAGGCCACAAAGAGGTGGGGAGCCCTGTGCATGTAGATGGTCCATGAAGGCCACACCACATCTGTCCAGGTGTGAGGCCACAGTCAAAGGGGTGGGGAGCCCTGTGCATGCTGATGGTCCATGAAGGCCACACCACATCTGTCCAGGTGTGAGGCCACAATCAAAGGGATGGGGAGCCCTGTGCATGCTGATGGTCCATGAAGGCCACACCACATCTGTCCAGGTGTGAGGCCACAATCAAAGTGGTGGGGAGCCCTGTGCATGCAGACTGGTCCATGAAGGCCACACCGCATCTGTCCAGGTGTGAGGCCGCAAAGAGGTGGGGAGCCCTGTGCATGCAGATGGTCCATGAAGGCCACACCACATCTGTCCAGGTGTGAGGCCACTATCAAAGAGGTGGGGAGCCCTGTGCATGCAGATGGTCCATGAAGGCCACACCACATCTGTCCAGGTGTGAGGCCACTATCAAAGGGGTGGGGAGCCCTATGCATGCAAATGGTCCATGAAGCTGATTGAAGGCCATGCCACGTTTGCCCAGGCGTATGTGAGGCCACAATCCACAGAGGTGACATTTCAGGGGGAAAAAATGAAAGAGTGAATAACTAAGAAAAAAGTTCTGAAGAGGATATTCTGATGGCATTTACTGCAGAAGAATAAGTAAAATTTGGTCAAACATTGGCAATTCTTTTCTTTTTATTTTAAGTATGGGATCTGTTCCCTTTTGTACCTAGCACTGTATTTTCATGCATCTCGATATCTTACACATTAATGTAGTAAACTAGCCACAGTTTCTTCATTGTGAAACGCTGACGGTGAGAGAGTCCCAGCTGACTGGTCATTGATGGACATGCGCCTCTGTGTGAACAGAGCGATGCAGAGGACCAGACGGCCAAAGACCTGGCAGTGGTGATGTTTGAGGCAGCCACACTGCGCTCCGGCTACATGCTGCCTGATAGTGCTGGCTTTGCAGACCGCATCGACCGCATGTTGAAACTGAGCATGGACATCCCCCTGGATGAAAAGGTCAGTCACAGCACTCCTTTCTTCTCTTCTATTTATCCCTCTGTGCTTGTGTGAGATTGTGGTGATGCATGTGTTTTTCTGTGTGTATGGCCTCAGATTTTGACAGTCTCGATAACGGTTATTTCTGGGGGAAAAATTGGTTCCAAGAAGGTCGATGTTTGTTATAAGAATTCATAATCATTGGGTTTCCCTTTTTTTCTTAACAATCCCCCCTCCCCCCTTGCCCCTTCCCTCCTCCCTCCCAGTGTAATGATCCTGTTAAGACTGGCTTCAGGAAGAAGGGGAGGAACAAGGAAGAATGCTTCATTCAGACTGAGAGGTCCAAGGACAGGAATTAACCCTTCTCTTATGCACCCGTCTCGAGAGGTGGAAGGGGTTGGGGAGTAAGGGTAAAGCTACCCAGCCTCCTCCCCTCCGTTCCAAGCTTCTCATAGTTTAACATATTTAGAGGCAGGTTTAGTTGACATCTTTTTGTGGAACCTCAGTCAGACTCAACTGTCTCAGCCAGTTGTCAGCAGCAGATACAGCACTGCTTCACTGACAAGACATCGTCACCTTCGTGTTGTGAATAGAATTCCGCTGGGCTTGACTTGGAAGGTGACAGTCATTGGAGCATTGTCTTGAGTTACGGGTTCCGTAGGCCTCTTAGATCAGTGACTGTTTGCAGTCTGGTGCACAGATGATCATGTATGGATTAACTAGAAGGCCCTGCCATGCTCAAAGGCTCTCCAGAAGAGACAGGGTATGGCTGGCTTGGAAAGGATCAGCAACTCTGTTTTAAAGGGGGAGAAACTCTTTTTGGAAGAATTTGCCTGTTGGGTAGAATGGGGGAATTTTAGAAACCCACTTTCACTGCAAAGTAAATTTCAGTTGTATAGATGCAGTCTATACAATTACCCTTGGTTAACGGTATGAACCTTGCTTTTTTTGCTGTCAGCCAGTTTACCAAACTGAAATTGAAAGAGTACAGTGGTAACAATGCAATCCTTTAGAGAGTGTCTTGTGTATGTGTGTGTGACGGAGGGAGGGAAGAAGAGAAAAAGTCTCATTCAGGTGATTTCAGTGTTGGAATGACGAAGGGAAGGAGGATCGTCTCCCCATGCAGGCTGACTTTGAAGGGTGGTGTGGGTGTGCAGATGGAGGAGGAGCCGGTGTTTGAGGAGGATGAGGAGGAATCAGCCGAAGGAGAGGGGGAGGACGAGGAGGTCAATGCTGAGGAGGAGGAAGAGGATGGAGAGGTGAGTTTCCTTGGCTCACTGAGTGGTGTGTGTCTGTTGTTCAGGTAAGACTGGTGGCTTTGATCAGACTGTTGGAGAGCAAATTTGACATGTTTTCTATCCTGGGATTGCTGTTTAGCATAGGTAATTTTCTGGATAGATGAATGAACCACCAGTGTATAGATAGTATGCATACACAATTTCTTCTCTATTGTATGCAGTAAAGCCAGTGGAAATGATTGTAGGGAATAAAGGGGATTAAACACTGAAGCTGTCTTCCAAAAGAGAGTATCGATTGAGTTTAGTATAGCAATTATTATAATGTGCAAAGTATAGTCAAGAATATAGATTTGTAGCATTGCAGTCTCCACCCAAATTAAACATAACTACTGTGAGGTAAATGTTTACTAAGGGGAAGTACACCTACTGGAAACGGGTAAATATCCAGTAATTCCAAACTGAAGGCTCTGAAATCATCTTTTCAAGTGATCAACATTTTGAGTAAGCCAGATGTCATGTGTTTGCCCAACATTTTGGTCTGTCCTGTCCATTTATACTCATCAACATTATGGCTTATGAGGGTTGTGTTTTATAGACGAGGGATAGCTAGATCCTCGAGAGTGCTGCTGTTTCTTTGCAACAAATCACGGCCAACAAAGCTAGGTGTTGGTGATAAATAGGGACCTCATTTAATCAGATTTATGAGTTAATGAGTCGCGGGTGGGCCTGGATGAAATGTTAGGAATCTGTCAGTGTACATTAAATGTGAACCATTTCTGTTTGTCATACCTCGCCATTAACAAACCTCTCATACAGACAAGTCATTTCATCAAATCCGGATCCAGATTTCAAACCTAGGTTTGTCTGAAAAAGTCTACTGGACTAGCATCCACCAGACCCCATCTTTCTGTCATGTCTTTGGATAGATCAGTTGGGTGGTGAAATGTGCCCCACTGTATGGTATAGGTTTTAACTGTCATATGGTGTTGGTGTTGCAGGGGGAAAAGGAGACAACCCATGAAGAGCTGTAAGCCTGCCCAACAGCTGTGAATGAGGAACGACAGGGCCATGTGAAGAACGGATGAATGAAATGATGAATGGAGAGAAAGAGAGAGTGAGAGAGGAAGCCAAGTATGGGGTTACCTCATCAGGGACCCAACATTGGTAGGTACTTACAGTCAGCTGCACATCCCACACACCGCCACACTGCCCCCTGGTGGACCCTGCTTCAGGGACCCTGACAGGTTTTCTTGAGATAAAGAATGTGGCTGAAAATGGATCAGGACTTTGTGCTGGTGGTAATGTGAGGTTTTGTTGCAGATTAGATTTTTTTCTTTCTGTTTGCTTGGCATTATCTGTACTTAGATGTTAGATTTTAAAAATATTTGAGGCAATAAGTTTCATTTTTATTTTACAAGCCAGCTGATTCACATTTTTTTGAGTTATCTTATTTTTTGTTATACATTAGTTGTTGTTTTTAAATTTTATTTCTCTGCACGAATCATAAGTTTGTTGGCTGTTGTAATTTATGTTATGTTTCTGCAGCTGAGTGGCCAAATTGTGCACATGTTGAGGTGGATTTGTTTTTAATCGGTTTAGAACTGAATGAGGTTGTGCTTCTCAAAAATAGATTTTTGCTTACCAGACTGTTGGGAATTTGTAGCAATAAAGCCAGTCAGTACATGAAATATATGGAGTGATGTACCTCCTCAGCATTTTACATGGAAAGGAAAAGTTGATCAAGATGAAATAATGGAATCAAGGTTTCTGCTTGATATGTAAAATTGAATCGCAACCCTTGGTAATTTCATTCTTCTTTCATTGTAGAGATACAAGGAAAGCATACATTATTAACAGAAGAGTTTGTTGAAAATACATACAATAAGATGAATGTAGTAAGATGAAATAATTTTGTGTGTGAAAAACCTAAGCATTGTAAACTGTGTTAAACATTATCAAATTTGATCACATTCCTCCTTACCGGAGGGTGTTAACTTTGTTGACGACTTTGTTAAAGATTCACAAAACAATGAATACTGTATATGTTGAAGAAAATGCTAAAGTTAATTGAGAGATTTCTTTTTTTATTTAAAGTTTGAACCTTTGTTTTATTTACGTATTTTTCATTTATTTCGTTTATTTTTGTTGTTTTGTTAAAGGTCTGCTGATTTGGGATGAAAGCTTTGGTTCTGCTGTGATGTTTGACATGCAATAAACACTTTACACATAATGTGAATCGTCAGTCCATACACATTCGCACACTGCACACTTTTTGTTGAAGACAAGGCTGATCACTTTTTGTTGTGCCTCTGTTTATTAAACTCTTGAGTGTTACTTGTTTATCTCCTGTCATTCTGTCCCAAGAACAGATTTGGACTGCTAGAGGAAGACCACTCAAAAAAAGGAATAGAAAGTGGCTGAAAAGAGAAGTATCTATGTAAAGCAACTTTCTGCGCAAATGCAAGAGAAATCGTTGATTTGGAGGCGGTATTTTTTTCTTTCTTTTTAAAAAAAAATACAGAAAGCTAGGTTTTTCATAATTTACTTGTATAGGCTTTGCAAGTTGCAATTGATGTTGCTTGCAGATGTGAATCTGGAGAATTTTCTTAAAATGCACAGCAGGGTTTAAACTTGGTCTTGATTTCAGTTTTTGTATGGCATATCATTTGTATCCACCAAGCACAAATTTGTTTCTCAGAACTTTCTTGTGGGCTGTTTGGTCAAAGATTCTGTACAAATTCATATTGTTGAAGTAACGATGGGGTAAAAAGACAGGTCAGCAGCTACTTCATTGGCTGGATGAGGACCAAGTTCATATTGTTGAAGTAATAATGGGGTAAAAAGACACGTTAGCAGCTACTTCATTAGCTGGATGAGGACTATAGTTCAGCAGCTTGTGGCAGCACTAAGAAAGACAATGTTTAAAAAACAAAACAAACATTAAAGAACAGAGAAAACTGGATAAATGAGGTTAAAAGGGAAAGGGATGAAATGTTCTGATATGTGTGATTGGGAGTAAAGATACATCTTTGCATTGTATTGTTCCATCAGTTTATGGCAGTTTCACATCATTTCTTCATCAGAAGCTATTTTTCATGTCATTTTTCTCTTCACATCTTTGTGCATGTGAAGGCAACAGTTTTTGATGTTGGTGTGGTGCTGAGTAACAGGCCCAAAGAATGTTCATGCTCTGTTCGACTGTTGGATTTTATTCTTGTTTTCTGTGAGGTGTGGGTGTGTGCTTGAAAGTGGCGGTGATTGAGGGTGGTATAGTTGAATGTGTGAGTGTTGGTTTAAATGTTTTGTGAGGTATAGCTGTTGGAACTTGTCCTGCTTCAAAAGTGGACAGTTTTTTGTGGATTGATAGATACAGATGTTTGCTGGGACACCTGGTCAGGATGAGGATTGTGTTGTGTATTTTTAGTCGGGTATTAAATCTTTACATAATTGATCTCCTGTGGAAAGTTTTCTCTGTCTGGATGTCAGCATGCATGCGTATGTTATCTTTTTATGTGTGTGTGTGCTTATACTTGTATATGTGTGTTGGGGTGAGCGTACAGTGAAGAAAAGTAGATACATATGCATGGATGCACACACAGACGGAGCATGGAGGATTAAGTTGAAGCAATGAAAATGTTCAGAAAATCACGGAACTGAGAGAACAAAGGTCACAGATGAAACGATGAAAATCGCTGAACTGATGCAATGAAAAGCGCAAAACTGAAGGAATGAAAAATCACAGAACTGGATCGACAAAGTGAGGAAAATCACAGAACTGAAGCAATAAGAGTCGCAGAACTGAAGAGATGAAAGTTGTGGGACTTGTAGAGATGAAAACATGCAACTGAAGTGAAACGGCAGAAATATAGCAATGAATAACTGAAGCGATGGAAATCCCAGAACTGAAGCGATAAAAATCGCAGCACTTTACAACTGAAATAACAGAACTGAAGCAGTGAAAATCGCAGAACTAAAGCAATGAAAATCACAGAATTATGGCGATGAAAATCACAGAACTATGGCGATGAAAATCTCAGAACTATGGCAATGAAAACGACAGAATGGAAGAAAAGCATTGAGGAAATGCATATGTGCTTAACAACATGCAAGTCACTTGTACACAGAGACGCACATGTTTGTAATTGTATTTATTCCTACTTGCATGCTGTTTCAAAAGGGAAGAATGTTTCTTGTTTGATTCTTGAAAACATATGAAGGAAACTGGGTTTGGATGTCAGGTTTGTTTATTTTGCATGTTTTACAAACGTGTATGGAATCTGTTGATGACGTGACTGCCCTGATGTGGCTCCTTACTGTTGGTTGGGCCGTTAATAACGTGATGAATGATTGATGTGTAATACACACACACACATTCACATATTCTATACGAATATATCTTAAAAGAAGAAGAAGAAAGTCGAGCAGCTCTTCCAGTGACCAAGCATTCAAGAAAATCCGTAATAAAACGGCAACGACAAAATACAAACGGCAACAACAAAAAATGAGCGACTATATAACATCCCGTTGACTGAAGTATGTAGTAAGTGCAATGAGGATAAAGTGTGCCTGAACAAACTAAATCAAAAGGTTTGACTTACCTCGTGGAACAATTGTAGAACCATCTTTCCACCAGCATTCCTTATTGGGCACACAATTGAGATGAATATGATACAGTGCTGTGCCAAAAGTTTTTTTTCTCCATTTTATGTACTTATATTTGAAGGTATGTAACGCATTGTTTTTCATTTTATCAATGTGGCAAAAGCCTCGAAAGAAAGGGCACATTGATTTGATTGCACACACGCCCCACTGCTGGATTGAAAAGTGAACGTTGGTCAAAGGGAAACAAATCCAGTCGAGCTCGGCAGACGACCGATTCACGGCTAAATGTGAACCAGGCACAGTTGGGAAGATTGTCACTTCGTAAGATTAGGAAGCAACGCGATGTGGAATGCTCAGGACGTGCAGAAGAAGAATGATGGAACTGTTTCCAGGTATTTCAAGACTTCAAAGAAAGGACAGGTAAAACAAAAAAAAAATATCCCACCATATTGACGGATTGTGGACCGAGAAAAAAACATTGAATAAAACAACAGCATTTTATTTGTCACTTAGGAGAGGAAGGAAAGAGGGGATACTCCACCAAGCTGTGAGAAGGGAGTCCGATCCGAACTGGAAAAGAGTGGTTCAGACCTAAATTCCACCGAACGATCCAAGCCGGTTTTTCGCTGATGATGAGACAATATTGTGATGGACATTCGAATTTTTGGAAAGGATTTTTGCAGCCTCGATTCCTGGCATTGTGTATGAATTGTATGCAGTTCTGTCAGTGGAAGACAATTACAATGCCTCAGACAGACAAATGAAAAGGACAACATTCCGCTTCCTTCCTGCCTAGCTCAACCCTAATGAAGTCATCTAACCTCAATGAAATGGTACATAAATGTGCGTTTAAAAAGATAGATCGAGAGAGAGAGAGAACTGCATCGTACTCGCTGTACGTGTTTGAATTCGGTCTCGATCACAGCGAGCTTATATCATCACTGTATATAAACAAATACTGTTGGGTTTTGTCAGAGGCCCCATCGACATGACTGGTTCGCTGCGGTCAACCAATGTGACATGATGACAGACAGTTCGCTGAGGGGTAAATCGACGGTAAGAGAGCTTGCTGAAATTACAGGAACTTGGGTTGTAGACTGACTTTAACGAATCCGTCACGAAAAAAAAAAAAGAAAAAAAAGCCCCGCTCGAGAAAAATGTCAATGAAGATACATACAATTTTATACACAGGTGTGGATCTGGGAGACAGCGTGGATCCAGGGGCCGTCATTAGCAAAACTGTATTTGTATACACTGTGCTGATTATGCGTATCCCTGCCCATCCCCTCGCCCTTCCCTTTCACCCGCCGTACACAACGCTCTTTGTGTTGTGAAGAACTTTGCGACAGTAAGTTCTGCTTCGACCCCTCCCCAGTCTCCTATCCCCACCCCGCCCTTCTTACTCAACAATTAAAAACAAAAAGTTAGTCACTATACCCAGTCAGTAAGTTAAGTTTGGCCACTGTTGACCACTGAAAAAAGAAACGATCCGGTTCCGATTCACTTACAGACATGTGTAAAATTGTATACTGCTACTGAAGTAATTATTCTGTAACAGAACACTTGCAGACATGGATGCGAAATTGTATACTCGTACTGAAGAAAGCTTGATTATTCTGTACCAGAACCCTTAACTTTAAGACAGTTGCACAGCTTGAACATTGATGTCGTCTCCTTGTAGATCCTCATGATACAGAATGCCTCCCGAAAAGAAAAAAACACACTATTCTCTGAAGACGGAGAGCAACTACCTCAGTAGCGCGATATACATGCGTGGCCGATGCAATACATTCACTAATGGCCTGGCATTTGGTTACAAAGGTGTTTAGCTTGATACACCAGCACTGGGTAACGCTCACATTGCAAAGTTCTGAGGAACATTGACAATGTTGGTAATAGTAGTTTTTAACGTCATATGAGCCGTTAGTTCTAAAGACAATCGTTCCCTGACGAAGTTTGAATGGCGCCGAACAGGACGGCAAGACCCAGCAAGTGAATCGTCAATTTGCAGTTACAAATAGGAAATTTGCATCACACGCAGAGCTGTTTCTCTCTCTCTCTCTCTCTCTCTCTCTCTCTCTCTCTCTCTTCTTCTTCTTCTTCTTCTTCTTGTTCGATGTTATTGTATGAGCATAAAGGTTAATCAGGGGAAGTAATCGCCGCCAAATAATGAAGAAAAGTCCCGAGTTTGTTGACCCTCGTTCCTCGGATGGTCTCGGTATCTCCTACAAGAAGTTGATGCCAGTGCGCCTTACATTCGCTAATACAAAGACAGATGATAGATCTACGGATCTCACTGTGGAGAAAGGTATTGTCCGTGCGCTTTATATTGGTTAATACAAACACAGGACGAGGTAGATCTAAGGATTCCACCAGCTTGAAGAGATCATTAAAAACCTCTTGTGCCCGATTCCCATTCTCATTGCCTGTCTCTAAGCGTACATCTCATCCACCGCTCCCCCGCCCCCCCCTCCGCTTTCCATATTCTCCTCTACCCCTCCGCTCCCTCTTCGTGCTTTCCCAAACAAGCCATGTCATTTGCACAGCGGTATTTCCTACCACCTCACCTCGTCATCGTGCTGCTCCTATCCCTACACACTTGCTGGCCACAAATGCTCATGACGGATCCTTAATCCACTGCTCTCTGTCGTCTGTCTGTCATATTTATAATGCTCTCTCTCTTTCTCTCTCTCTCTCTCTCTCTCTCTCCTCTCCCTCTTCCAGAGGTCAAGGCGGTGATTATACACTACACAAGAAAGAATAGACAAATCAGGAACTATAGAGGAACCTTATTATGCATCAAGCAAGATCTACACAGCAATATAACAAAGACTATAGATTGGCAAGCAAAATAAATAGCAAAACAGGCAGGCTTCAGGAAAGATTTCTCAACAGTAGATCATATCTTCACACTAACATCCATGATAAGTAACTGCCTATACGGCAGAAGAAGAAGTAAATTGTATGTAGCCTTCATTGATTATCAGAAAGCGTTTGACACAGTAAATAGAGAAAAACTCTGGGAAATCCTACAGAAACACAAAATATCTACGAAGATGCTTAACATGCTAAAAGCTATCTATAAAACAGTACAAGCATGTGTAAGACATGGAACTGAACTAACAGAATTCTTTGAATGTCACACAGGAGTGAAACAAGGGTGCTTACTGTCCCCCCTAATCTTTTCATTACTAATTACAGAAGTTGCAGACAATGTCACAGCTAAAGGAAGACACGGATATCAATTCTTACCCGGAAAGGCAGAAATATTTTCACTTCTATTCGCTGATGACATAGCTTTAATATCAAGAACACCAGCAGGTCTGCAAAACCAAATTAAGAACCTACAGGAAGCCTCGGACCGCATTGGACTAAAGGTTAATCTCCAAAAAACAAAAATCATGGTCTTTAGAAAAGGAGGATACCTTGGCAGACTAGAAAATGGAATTACAAAGGGGAAGAAATTGAGGTAGTAAACAGCTACAAATATTTAGGTTTTACTCTAACGACTAAACTCTCAGTAGATATTTCACTTTCAGAATATGCAGGAAGGGCGAAAGGGAAAATAGGTGAAATAATGAAAACAATGTATAGTTTAGGACACTTAGATATAAATATATTTTTTAAGCTATTTGATACACAGGTCAAGTCACTGCTACTGTACGCAGCAGAAGTATGGGGTTTGACTCGTTATTCAGCGGTGGAAAATATACATTTATTCGCATGTAAAAGATACATGGGGGTAGGGAGAAAAAACGCCAAACAACTTAGTATACGGAGAACTAGGAAGATATCCGATGAGTATAGATAGTTCAATAAAAGCAATCAGATATTGGTTCAAAATAATGAAGATGACTCCAGACAGGATACCTAGACAAGCATATGAAAGAGAAAAAACAGAAACTTGACAAACCACAGAACTGGGCGCTGGAAATTAAACGCTGTTTGGATATGTATGGCTTCTCTGAAGTCTGGTTGAATGAAGGCGTAGAAAACGAGCAAAGATTTATCATAACACTAAAACAAAGAATCATAGATTGTTACAAACAGAACTGGCATAACAAAATAGCGAATAGTGAACGATTTGCAACATATTATACGTTTAAAACTATACACCAAACTGAAGAATACTTTCGCGCAATCACAATCGCGAAGTTTAGAAAAGCATTGACAAGATTACGATTAGGAATAAACGAACTGCATGGCAATAAAAAATATATAGATAATCAAGCTATAACAACATGCCCCTTCTGCCCAACAGTAGAAACAGAAATGCACTTCTTAATGTGGTGTCCCAATTACAGGCAATTGCGAACAAAATACATTTTCAAACATTTTAGTAATAGAAACGCAATCACACTGGAAAGTCTGCTACAAAACGATAATACTGAAATCATAAGAGATATTGCAATGTACATCTTCTATGCCTTAAAAACGAGACAAACCCATATGTAACCCACACACACACACTGACGATATAGGAAAAATAGAAATTCTAAACAGAAAACAAAATATTTTACAATCAACGTTTCAGTCAATGTTTTTGTTGTTGTCATGTTGTAATGTATGTTGCGTACTCCTGTGGACGGGCCGAGGGCCCCACAATAAATGTCGCGGCGTGAAAGCGCGCGTCAAGCGTCAAGCGTCAAGCGTCTCTTCTCTCTCTCTCCTCTCTCTCTCTCTCTCTCTCTCTCTCTCTGTTGTAATGTTTGTCTATTGTATCTTTTGTATTCATATGACTGAGAGCCGGATGTAACAACAACAAAAAAGGCCACTGGGAGCTTCTTCCGTCTTCCCCACACGACTCATCGTGTGTGTGTGTGTGTGTGTGTGTGTGTGTGTGTGTGTGTGTGTGTGTGTGTGTACGTTTATGTATCTGTTATTCATATCACTGCGGGCCGGATGTAATGGGAAAAAAGCCACTTGGTGCTTAATCCGTTTTTTTTTACGTAATAAAAACCACTCTCTCTCTCTCTCTCTCTCTCTCTCTCTCTCTCTCTCTCTCTTGTGTGTAATGTTCTCTCTCTCTCTCTCTCTCTCTCTCTCTCTCTCTCTCTCTCTCTCTCTCTCTCTCTCTCTCTCTCAGGATTTGTGCCAAAGTTCCTGCTGGCTTTTACATAAAAGAGGATGTCACCGAGAAACATATACATGATTCATAAAGGGCATTGAAACTAGGATTATTCATTATTCTGGTGCGCCGGCCCATCAAATCTTGAAAAGCGTGCTGCTGTTGTATAGAGAACCCTTCAGAGCGAAGTAAGTAGTCAACGAACAGGATGACTGGTCAGGGGGATGGCTAGTTGTCTTGGAGGACAGAGTGGTCAGTGGCGTCGTAAAAAATAAGAGGCGTTCTGAGTGTGTGGGCCTCTAGCAGATCTTTTATCCAAGACACGACACCGTTCGATTACCTATCAACTGTTGACGTAATCATCGTTTGCCTTTTAGTAGAGTTTCACAACAACACTGGATAAAAAGAAAAAGAAAAAAAGAAGGAAAAAAAAAAGAAAAGAAAAGGAGAAAAAAGGGGGAAAAAAGAACAGAAGGAAAAGAAGAAACATGTCAATAGTTTTCCCTCTGCCCACTCACTATACTTGTCCACATTTGTTTGGTTGTTTGTTTTTGTGGTGGGACGGGGGGGATTGTTGACAAAATACATCGCCAGTGTTTCGCTTCATGACTCAATGGAGAGTGTTGCTGACAGACATGTGACCATGCCTCACATGAAGGGAAAAAAATGATTCGATGCAGACGAGAACCAGCGGCTGGACAAGCCCTCTTCAAAGTTACCAACATGATAAAAACTTTGTACCACATCCATTACTATCGCCACTGACTTCGCCCGCGGAGCGCAATATTAAAGATGTAAAGAAAGAGGCATCCACAGCAAAGCACGCGGATCTGACCCATCAATTTAGCGCACCTGTCGAGCAGAGTTGTGCAACGGCTCGATCGTCAATGAAGCCTATTTGAGTCGTGGGTAAGTCGTGTGCCATGCCCAAAGAACCAGCGTGGAAATACTCCAGGCTCTAAACTGTGTCACCGTGGGCCTCGTTGAAATGGGTGTTTCACCTGAAGCAGTGACGTGTTGCACGTGCCTTGTGAACAGCTTCCAAATGCCATTGCTCCAATGACACGACAACCCCGTTAAGTGCCTGTGCTCCATTCATTAGGACATTCTCGTGAGACAGGGCGGTTAGTGCTAATTACCGGCACCAGTGAAAGAAAGATGTATGTAGGCTACATCAACAAACCACAATCCCCCAAGACGTTGCCATTTCCAATCCTGCTGGCGCCCGCTTTGACGTCCATTTAACGTAATGTCGTTCTGTGGTATCGGTGCAGTATCAGATAAGTACTCTCCCCCTCCCACCCCCTCCCTCTCCTTTTCCTCAATCCCTTATGTATCACTTTTGACGGATGGAAGGGGAGGGGACTTTAACTGCAAACTGAAATTAACATTGATGCAGGTCGAACCAAAGGCATTTGATCTTGACCATGCCGCTGTCCGCCACACACAGAGAAGAAGTAGGGGGCAAAAGAAAAAGCAGGGCCTACGTTTAGACCTATAGCCATATTTTGAACAGGTCAATTTACCGGTCAATGGGCGGTCTGTCAACACGCAGGTGGTACACGTGCACGAAAAGTGACTGTTACATCACAATGTGTCCCAAACGCGTCTCGGCTAGTTCTTGAATGCTTCATCCCACTGCAGCAGATTATACAGACAGAAAAGAAGAGAAAGATATTGGGACACCGCGCGGCAGTAAGTGGAAAGGCGGTCTGGATGAGAAAGCCCCCCCACCCGGCTGACAATGGTTCCCCTCCAGGCAAAACGTTCGTTACGCCTCAAACAGTTGCCTGCCGACATTGTCGCCCGTGACAATTTGGGCGGACCTCGTTGACTAAAATTGTCGCCGAAAGTGAATTTGTCGTCGACGACACAAATCAGGTTCACCCTTAGCACCAAAATCGTCGCCATTGCCAAACTTTGTCGCGAATGATGTTGTCGACAGCTGCTGGTCTTGACACTTGGCTGAAGAGATGTTGGCCTAAACTGCTCCATCAGTTGGCATTGTGCCGTTGATAGCTGACTGTCAAAAAGCTGGAGTTTTGCAACATTGTCTGGTGTGCCGTGTGTGTGTGTGTGTGGTGTGTGTGTGTGTGTGTGTGTGTGTGTGCCATGTGTGTGTGTGTGTGTGTGTGTGTGTGTGTGTGTGTGTGTGTGTGCGAGAGAGAGAGAGAGAGAGAGAGAGAGTGTGTGTGTGTGTGCGCGTGTGTGTATGTGTGTGTGCGCGCGCGTGTGCGTAAGTGCTCTCTCTCTCTCTCTCTCTCTCTCTCATACACACGCGCACACACACACACACACACACACACACACACACACACACACACGCACACACACACACACACACGCGCGCGCGCGCGTGCGCACATAGATAGATAGATTGATAGACAGACAGATAGATAGATACGTAGA
>CM065721.1:16181358-16186358 GCA_033310375.1 Conus canariensis
TGATACATATCCTTTGCCATGCTTCCAGGTCAAACACAACCGGAGACACAATAAATCATGATATCTTTTGAACCATTTAAATGATTCCAATAAAAAAAGTTTAAGGGTTTTTCTTTAATTTTAAAAAGCTAATTACGCATTTGTCATCCAATTGGGGGGGGGGGGGGGGAGTGAAAAAGTAAAAACGTAGTCCAATGCTACGTTATTTGAGAACACACCGTCCACGTTATAGGTCCTACAGGACTCATGTCATTCGCTATTGTCTTTTCCAGATGTCCTTTTGACTACTCATCCCTGACAATGCGGCTCTTTGATGACTCTTACATTTCCCCGAGGCCTGACTGTCGCCAGTGATACAGGCCTCCCAAGACACATTTCCTTAAAAGACAAAAAGCATTTTGTGAAGGAATTAGGCGGTGAGAGATCTGTACTGTAAGGACTGTGTAGTAAAAAAAAAAAAATGACACCTGGTAAAATTTACCTAGCAAGACGTAATCCTACATCAGAGTGTAGCTGACAATGACGGTCCACGCCGAACACTTACTGTTAAAGTGGCCGCAGATAAACCGCTCTAACTGGAGGGAAGCCTGCTTGTAAGCAGCATCAAGGGATATATACTAACACAACTGACTAGCTTCTGCGCACGTGAAACCAGTAGGAGGCAACTGACAGCCCTGACCTGAATAAACAGAAACGGCAGGGAGGGTTGGAAGTAAAGCAAGCTTTCACTTATATCGTCGGCTCTATATTTATAATAACACCACAAGCACTCTCTCTAGAAAGGAAAAGAGCTGGGCCTGAAATAGTTACGTTGGTGTTTGTTTACATTTCGGCTGAAGGGCGTCACAACAATTTTCAGGAACGGGTTGAATCGGTCGTCAGTTGGCCGTTTCAAAGCAAAATGATTAGTTCTGTCTGCAGGATTGGCTAGCACAGGACATGAGGAATATGTTGCTTTCAAACTGATACAGAACCTCCAGTTTGGGGTTAGGTTTGAGGGCAAGGTTGTGAGGGGGAGGAGGGGGAGGGGGGTGTAGGGTGGTGGTAGGGTGGGTGGTGGTAGAGGTGGGTGGAGAGAGGTGGGAGAGTGAGAGGGAGAATCGGTGGTAAATGTTTGTTTTTCACAGGCAAGCGAGCACACACACACACACACACACACACACACACACACACACACACACACACACACACACACACTGACTGAAACCAATTTATTGTCAGATTAACTCATCGTTGTGCTGACACCCCCCCCCCATACACACACACACACACACACACACACACACACACACACACACACACACACACACACACATGTTCACTCACCCACACAGACATACGCACACGCACATAGAGAGAGAGAGAGAGAGAGAGAGAGAGAGAGAGAGAGAGAGAGAGAGAGAGAGAGAGAGAGAGAGAAGTGTTTACGTTTACTTCGAATGGATCCGAGTTCATGAACAGACTTTACTGCCGTGCACAACATTTTGTCATCAGGAAATTTGTTGCATCATTTCCTACCAACCAGTCCACTGACCAATGAAACACGTTGACTAGGAAGGGCTGACAACCCTGACATGGCCCTTTGCAGTCAGCTGGGCTATATACAACATGACATAAATTGAGCAACTAACTGCAGCTAATCACCTATCCATTTACTGACCAATAAACCAACTTGAACTCACCCAAAGAAAAAACGTAACTCCTTAAGCAATAAGTAAATTAAAAACAATAATGACAATGAACTAAGCACGATTGATTGACATTGAAGTACAATCAGCTGTAGCAATCCATTGATTGACATTGAAGTACAATCAGCTGTAACAATCCACCTGGCCATTGATAAATCCTTTTCATTTTTTGTTCTCTGTCCCCTCTTCTGTGTCACTTCAGTGGCACTGTATCCACGCTGTTCATCCACAGCCACAGCCTGGTCCAACTGGCCACAGCCCTGACACCGGCCATCCATTGGGAGCAGTCAGTGTCAAGTCGTCCTGAAGCAACCCACCAGAGGAGACACTGCACTGCGGCAGAGTCACTTCGGTGCTGTTCTGCTCTGAACCAGCATACGCTAGACTCTATCTACTAAGCCCACTGCTGATGACAGTGCTTGTTGGCCTGAGTGAGCTCTCCCTCCAGGGGCGCCACGTCGTCCGTCCAACGGCAGTCTCAAAGAATTTGGCCGATACCAGTGACCACTGGATAGAATCGAACCAAGGCGCTAGACGTGGAGAGAACATCGAACTGAGGTCACACCATGAGAGCTTGGCATGAATGGGCCACAGATTTTGAGTTTTTGTTTATAGTGCTTATCAATGAGAATGAGGACGATGAAGATGATTTTCGGGATTTTCATTCTGGTTTGAGACTTCATGACAAGGGTGCGCTCCAAGCTTACGGTCATAATACGTACCTGCGTCTCATAGGCCCAAGACATACAGACACTTTTTGTGTTGGTCAGAAAATCTGAGCAGTACTCTCAGAGACACATCCATAAAATGGATGAATCACTACTATGATACGGTCACTGTCTCCCCAATTGAGCCCATAGCAATCTCAGCTGTGTGGGTAGGGGCCAGTTGGGTCAGAAAAATCCCGCAAATAAATGGCTTTGATGGGAATTGACCCCACGACCATCCAGCCCAGAATTCCACAACACTAATCACTTCGCCACGGCGGCTCGTTTGATGCTCCCTCTTAATCGCAGGGAAGCCTGCTTGTCAGCGGCATCAAAGCGTTGTCTAACACAACAGCAGTGTTTCCGTGCACGGGAAACCCGTGAAAAGAGCTGACTGTTCTGATCTAAATAAACAGAGTGTGAGGAAGAGCTAGAGTGATGCGGAAGAGCTTTTCACTTATCTTGTTGGTTTTATAAATAACCCCTCCAGCACTGTTTTGAAGGGGAAGATGCTGGGTATTTAAGGGTCACGTTGATGTTTGCTTTCGTTTCAGTGAAGGAACATCACAACGAAATTCAGGAACAGGATGAGTCGGCCATCGGTTGTTCGTTATAAAGCGTAATAAGTAATTGTCTTTTAAACACGTGATACGGTGGGCTGTGAGTAACTGTTCGGAAATGAATGCAATTTGAGGGGTAGGTCGTGAGGTAGATAGGTGGTGGTGATGAGTGGGGAACACTGAGGTGTTGAGTATAATGGGATAGATGAGTGCAGCACTCTCGTGCCAGAATACACACACACACACACACACGCGCGCGCGCGGGCGCGCACGCACGCACGCACACACGCACGCACGTGCGCACACACTCAGAGAGAGAGAGAGAGAGAGAGAGAGAATAGTGTAGAGTTTACATTTGTTTCCAAATGGAACTGACTACATGAACAAACTGTCGTGATCGCGTTGCACACTATTTTGTCGTTAAAATCGTTGCACGTGACCAATCAGCTGACAAACGTATCAGCTAGCTTGCCCACCAGTCAACGAACCAAGTATTAACCAACTCAGCTGGTCAATCTGTTCAACATAACTCCATGAACACCGAGGCTTCCGATGATTCATTGCTGTTGTGGAGGCTGGGCTCACTCTTTCACAGACATCATAAAGGGTATTTGTACCCTCAGCTGGCATTTTTGAAAGAGTACAAAGATCGGGAAGTTTTTTTTCCTCCCTTATTTAAGGTCGGTATTTGGAAAGCTGGGGTGGATATGAAGTTTCAAGCGCACATCCAGTTCTGTCTCTGTCTCTGTCTACCTGTCTACCTGTCTACCTGTCTATCTGTCTGTCTGTCTTTCTGTCTGTCTGTCTCTGTCTGTCCGTCTGTCTCTGTCTGTCTGTCTCCTTAGCATACACATACACACACACACACACACACACACACACACACACATACACGCATGCATGCACACACACACATACACACAGACAAACACACACAAACACAAGCACGCACATGCACGCAGCACGCATGATGCACACGCAAATGCCGAGAGAGGGGAGAGAGAGAGAGAGGAGAGAGAGAGAGAGAGAGAGTTGAAAAATAGGAACTTTTCAAGGAATACAGCATTCTGATAAGACCCGGAAGAAAAGAAAAAAGTGACTGTGTTTTACAGCACGTTTATTTACTGAATGAAGTGTGCAGTGATCATCACTTTCTTCATGGCGAGTTAGAGGTGGAACTTTTGGGAGTTTTTGAATCTATTGTGAGCAAAATGGTTCCTAATCTTACTCCTTGACACGGAGTTCAAATTGGCGTTAGTTCTCAAACGCCTCCTGATTGCCTAACTCCCATCGTCGAAGTAGAGGCAGCGTTATCTGGGAAACCTACAACCTGAAATTTAAGTGAATCAGACTTCCTGTTTTACTTTGTGGAAGAATCTGATTGCTTCTTTTTTGTCGTGGCCGTGCAGAGACTGATCCATAATTCAAGAGAACAAGTCGCCATTTTTGACAAAGTATGAAACTCTATGAAGAAGAAAGCGCCTCGTCAGGCGTAGCTCAGGCAATGGTCCAATAGTCCAATCAGATACTTTAGCATTACAGAAAGAAAAAGATACACCCGAAGGTGCAATTGGGACCCAGAGAAGTGCTGTCCTCAACTGGCGAGCAAACCAGGAGCAATCCTGTACCACCCTTGGAAACCTGCGCTGTGCTCACACAGGGTGTAGCTACGCACAGGACATTCCATTAAGGCGTCAAGGGACACAATTGCTCCCTGGCAGATGCCATTGTGTAATGACAACTGGATGTGACACGCCAGCACCTCCACGGGAGCGTTCCCACGAGTGTACCAGCCCATGTTGCAGAATCGGAAAGCACAGGCTGAAGATCTTTTGTGTGTCGTCTGCTTTTGGAGGCACCGTGACATGTGAAGTTTGGGGAAAAAGAAAGAAACCCAAGCACCATGCAAAATTCTAATGCCTCCTAGCGTAAAGAGTTGTTCAAGCAAGCGCTGAAAATGATCAAAGGGGAACACATGCACTTATGGGAATAGAGAGTCTTGCTGAACATACATACGAAAATATCACAGTTAATCAAATGAGGCA
>CM065721.1:16193858-16206358 GCA_033310375.1 Conus canariensis
GACGGGAGGTTGGGAAGAAATAGAATAATTCATGGGTTTTCGTTCACACCTGGATTTTAATTGTGACGCTTCTTCTTCTTCTTCTCTTCTTCTTCTTCTTCTTCTTCTTCTTCTTCTTTCTTCTTCTTCTTCTTCTTCTTCTTTTTCCTTCACCCACTTGATCACAGTGGTGCAGAATGTGGTGTCATTTTCTTCTTTCCAGCTCAGCCTTCAGAGACAGCGCTGACGTGAATGGTAGATCCCAGGCAAAGCAAGTCACCCACAACAGAGAGGAGGGGTTGTTGGCCTTGATGGCGGGGAGGTTTGTCTGCATCGTGGTCATGGCCGGTTCATGCCAGTGGCAGACGCCTTTTTTGTCACAAGATATTAACTGGATTCCACTCCAGTGGGCTTTAAAGCTTAAACAAGTGACCCGTAGTAACATGCAAACATATCACAATGTAAATTATGCATTTCAACAAGATAAAACAACACAAAACAAGGCAAAACAAAACATACACCGAGATACATGTGCCAACACACATGATAGCTGAAACGCGTTCGAAGATCACCACGTTCTACAGGTTCCTGATATTTGCTTGGTTTTGTTGTCGTCTAAGAGCGACAACAACAGTCTTTGCAAGGGGATGGCTTCTGATCTGGACACTTAACAGTGAGCAAGTCGCAGATGTGTGACGTTCTATAGAAAGTTATTTGTTGTGATACAGTTAGGAGATCGACGTGGCTGAAGACTTCAGTAAAGAAGAAAAAATTCTCAACTGACGACTTATTAAGTTCGTGACTCCCTGTCGATTTAGTTGTGAAATAACAGACAGATGTATACTTTTTGAAAATGTGGAAAGCAGTGTTCCAGCCAGTCATCTCGCTTAGATATGTGATGAATGTTTGCCGTTGCTTTTGACGATCAGCTGTAACTCTGTCGAACTCCAAATTCCGGGCCGACGAGGAGTCGAATGGAAATCGGTTCACAGAATGAAGGAGCGACTGCTGTAAAGAAGAAGGCGGGTAAAATGAACATCCACATGGTCACGTTTTCATAGCTTGATCTGTCCTCTCCCGAAACTTTAACAGTAGCCCGTGAGAGGGGCAGCATTGCGTGAGTGCCTCTCTATCTCATTTGTTGCTTTAAGCCATTTCATTTTTGCCTTTTAGTGACAAAAAATTGTTTCCGTATTTAGCCGATTTTTCGCGCTAAACAGGAAAACATCGTACGGATCAACAGACGCGCCCGCAGACGAGAGGTTAGAATTCTCTCTTGTCTTTTCTTTTCACACTATCAAGGCGACTGGCGTGAAACAATCGCGAGAGTATCTTGGGGTTCTGTTGCATGCAAGACATAATGGCCGACAGACGACAGACTTCTGTAGTGGCACTCACTGGTTGGTGCCTGAAAAGTTGTAGTGTTTTGAATTGGCAGATGAAAAGTAGTAACGTCCGTTAGGGCAAGAAAAGTAGTTATGTCTTTTGATTGGTGCATGAAAAACAGTAAGGTCTATTGATTGGTGCATGAAAATTAGTAAGGTCTATTGATTGGTGCATGAAAATTAGTAAGGTCTATTGATTGGTGCATGAAAGTAGCGATATCAGCTCAATGGTGCATAAACAGTGGTAATATCCTCTGATCAGGGCATGGAAAGTAGTAATGTCCTCTGACCGATTACATGAAAAAAAAATAGTAACGTCTTCGAACTGATGCCTGGAAAACTGAAGCGTTCTCTGACTGGCAGATTAAAAAGTAGTTGCGTCCTTTGATTGGTGTATAAAAAAAAAAGTACTGAGGCTACAAACATTCGAATGAAATATCTTGTTTTAGAAACAGATAACAAGAAACAAAAGAAACAAAAATTAAGATTGAATGACAGGCAACAAGATGAGAAAAAGAGAGAGGGCGGGGAGAAAGAGAGAGAGAGAGAGAGATGAGAGAGAGAGAGAGAGAGAGAGAGAAGAGACAGAGAGACGGAGTGAGAGGAGAGAGAGAGAGAGAGGGGGGTGTTGGGTATGTGGGATAGTATGAAGGAAATCTGTCTTTTCTGGGTCTGCTGGAGCCATACAGGAGATCGCCAGTTCCTGTTTAAAAGAGTTTCCAGATACCTGTTTCTTTACCTCATCTCCACCGCTATCCAGTTTATGACCGAGTGTTGATATTGGAAATGGAAAACTACACCTGTGAAACATATGGTTCTCACTGCTTCGTTCTGTTTACACACACACACACACACACACACACACACACACACACACACACACACACACACACACAGAGAGAGAGAAGAGAGAGGAGAGAGAGAGAGAGAGAGAAAAAGAGAGAGAGAGAGAGAGAGAGAGAGAGAGAGAAGAGAGAGAGAGAGAGAGAGAGAGAGAGATGGAGGGGAAAAAACGCCATCTTATGAACGAAATCAGGAGATTTGGCAAACAGACACATTCTCAGACATCCACCATTGTGTCCGCATACCACATGAAACCACAGCAACCCCTCTCCGCCCCCCCCCCCTCCCTCATATCCGTGTGCCTGTATTCCCCTTTCCTGCATCCCCCTCCCCCTTTCCACTTCACTCATCCATCCTCTCTTCCTCGCCTCTCCCAGTCGCTGCTCTCAAGCCCACACTAGGAGTTTTACTCTAACAGTTAACTCGGAAGAGTTAGTCGAAGGGGGCTTAACTATCTGAGACAGCGGTGAGGAAAATCCAGGGGCGGATTAGGTATGAGTGGCGGAGGGGAGAGAGAGAGAGAGAGAGAGAGAGAGAGAGAGAGAGAGAGAGAGAGAGAGAGAGAGAGAGAGAGGAGGTGTCTCCGAACCGCCTTCGCCTCTATAAAAATAGATGCTTGTAATGTTCGCGTCTGTTTAATTCAGAAACTGCACCTTACAGTCAATGGTTTGTTTGTCTTATTAGTAGGGGAACAGCTACCTCCTCCCCCCCCCCCCCCACCCCCCTCCAAACTTCATTTCTAACCACCCCTCCGCCAATCATAAGATTTTCCTCCTGTTGTTGTTAAGTTCGCGCGGAGATCGGTTACCCCGCCTCCCTCCCTCCCTCCCCTCCCTCCCCCCACCCGTCGCCTGCCCGCTTACCAAACCCCTGCTCTCTTCCAGTCGCCAGTGACACTGTTTTTCCTTGTTATCGGTTTAGAGTTTATGCCCCCCTCCCCCCCCCCCCCCCCCCACTCTCCGCCCTGCCCCTCTTCCCCTGTGAACATCTTAGATACTAGCTACTACCCCTACTCCCCTCCGTCCTCCATCTGGATAAACTGATTACCCCAGATGGTTTGGGTAAGCGGCTTTCATGCTATGCCCCTTTAGCTGGGTGTCCATCTTCTGGCGCTGCAGTTCTTTGAGCCGTGCAATGCAACCAGCGCTGCCTGTTCCTGCTATTCTCCCTTGACTGGTCACGGAGACACCAGGTCTCCTTGGCCGGATGGTCTGATGACTGCAGGAAGGGGTTTGCAGGGGAAGGCTGTGAGTGAGAAGACTGGATTTGTAGGGGAAGGCTGTGAGTGAGAAAACTGGATTTGTCTGTGAGTAAGAAGACTGGATTTGTAGGGGAAGGCTGTGAGTGAGAAGACTGGATTTGTAGGGGAAGGCTGTAAGTGAGAAGACTGGATTTTTAGAATAATGCTATGAGTGAGAAGACTGGATTAGTAGGCGAAGACCGTGAATAAGACTGGATTAGTAGGCGAAGACCGTGAATAAGACTGGTTTTGTAGCGGAAGACTGTGAATGAAAAGACTGGATTTGTAGGAGAAGGCTTTGAGTGAGAAGACTGGATTTGTAGGAGAAGGCTGTGAGTGAGAAGACTGGATTTGTAGGAGAAGGCTGTGAGTGAGAAGACTGGATTTTTAGAATAATGCTATGAATGAGAAGACTGGATTTGTAGGGAAGGCTGTGAGTGAGAAGACTAAATTTATAGGGGAAGACTGTGAATGAAAAGACTGGATTTGTAGGAAAAGGCTGTGAGTTAGAAGACTGGATTTGTAGGAGAAGGCTGTGTGTTAGAAGACTGGATTTGTAGGAGAAGGCTGTGAGTTAAAAGACTGGATTTGTAGGAGAAGGCTTGTGTTAGAAGACTGGATTTGTAGGAGAAGGCTGTGAGTTAGAAGACTGGATTTGTAGGCGAAGGCTGCGAGTGAGAAGACTGGATTTTTAGAATAATGCTATTAATGAGAAGACTGGACATTTTTGAAGAAGTCTGTGAATAAGACTGGATTTGTAGGGGAAGGCTGTGAGTGAGAAGACTGGATTTGTAGGCGAAGGCTGTGAGTTAGAAGACTGGATTTGCAGGGAAGTGTATGAGTTAGAAGACTGGATTTGTAGAAGAAGGCTGTGAGTGAGAAGACTGGATTTGTAGAAGAAGGCTGTGACTGAGAAGACTGGATTTGTAGAAGGCTGTGAGTAAGAAGACTGGATTTGTTGAGGAAGGCTGTGAGTGGGAAGACTGGATTTGTTGAGGAAGGCTGTGAGTGGGAAGACGGCAGTGAGACCGGCGAGGGATTGGCAGGACAGTCTACTTTCTCAGACAGCGTGATCATGTTAACTTTGTGCTCAAATTCCTTCACTGGATATCTATCAAGGAAAGAATGGAGTACAAAAGTATTATGCCACAACTGTTGTCTTTGGCTTCAACCTTCTGTCTGTCTATACATCAAAGCAGCTCCGATCCCTTGCAGACAGGTAGTCTGTCTGTGCCCAGTATGGAAACTTGAACTTTGGGCTCCGTTCCTTCCCTTTACTTACTATGCACCAACTGTCTGGAATTCTCTGCCCTGTGATTTACGTCACATAGAAGACACTTCTACCTTTAGCAAAGGAATGGAAACTGCTCTGTTCATTAACTGTTTTCACCAATAATTCCCCCCATTTGTTTTGCCATGCCATGATGTTCATGTCATTTGTCATTGTCCAGTGCTTTGGGGTGCAGGTGGTTGTCTGTATATATCTGTATGAGATCACTGTTAACTCTGATTGTTGTGAGGTTTCGCTGTGCCAAGTGCAGGCGTCGGAGTCAGTGTGAATTTAGAGTTTTGTGCATGATGGCCTCTTAACTTTGGCTTATTCATGCGTTATGTTTATGTTCAAACGTTTCGTTTACTGTTCATGATGTTAACGCAACATTGGCCTAATTCATCATTCTGGACATGCCGCAACAAATGTAAAGCATTTGTTCTTTTTGTACTCCCAGTTTTTATAGAACAAGGAGTACTTTAGAATGGGAACGAAGAAATGCTGTCTGTGTGTGTGTGTCTGTCTGTCTGTCCGTCCGCGGTCAAAATGTGCTCCACTCGCTCCAGACAAAACTACTGGCCGATCTTTCTGAAAATGTGTAGGTATGTTCATTATGGTCACGGATGATGCCCGAAGTTTTCTTTTACCGTTATATCCGTTTACTAACGGCTATAAACGGCCCATAACGGTTTTTCTTGTTTATGGAATATTTCAGAAAGTACTTGGCCGATCTTTCTGAAAATTTGAAGGTATGTTCATTATGGGTCATAGATGATGGCCGATTTTTTTACCGTTATATCCGTTACTAACGGCTATAACGGCCCAAAACGGTTTTTCCTCTTTATGGAATATCTCACGCGTATTCAAGATAAACTGGGAGCACGTTTACATGCTTTGCATCTTGTTTCTCCTCTTCCTCCTCCTCGTTCTCCCTCTTTCCTCTCCTCCTCCTCCTCCTCCTGCTCCTCCTCCTCCTCCACTGCCCCTTGCTCCTTCTCTCCTCTTTCACTTCCTCAGCCTCCTCATCCTGCTCCTGTTCCTCCTCCCCCTCCTCTTTCTCCACCGCACTCCCCTCCCCCGCTTTTCCTTCTTCCTCCCATGCTTCTACCCCCCTCACCCCACCCACCCCGAATGAAAAAGAAAGGGGAAAACAGGAAAAAAAAAAAAAAAGAGGAGCAGTTTTAGAAGAGGTTGAATAAGAGGTAAAGGAGTCGGGGGGGGGGGGGGGGGGGTAAGGTGATAATTCAGTTCGTGGTCGGTTGTTGTTGGTATCTTGGTTTTGTGGTCTTTTGTATTGTGTTTATATTTGAGCACATTATCTTCATTTTGTTTGTATTGATGAAATGTTTCAAGCACCCCCAGCTGCGTGTGTGATTTGTTTTGGGGTTGCGAAATTAAACCTCTTCACACAATGCTCGATTCCTCCTCTCCAACCCCCGTCCCCCTCCTTTCTTCACTTTCACCAGCAGTTTCCGATCCTGAGGGGGAGGGGGGAGGGAGGGGATAAAGAAAGAAAGAAACAAACAAACAGGAGAGAGAGAGAGACAGACAGACAGATAGACAGACAGGAAGACAGAGACAGAAGTGGTGGCGGTATGGGTGGTGGTGTGACAGACAGACAGACAGACAGAGAGTAGCGGCGGTATGGGTGCTGGTATGACAGACAGACAGACAGACAGACAGACAGACAGACAGACAGACAGACAGACAGACAGAGAGTAGCGGCGGTATGGGTGCTGGTATGACAGACAGACAGACAGACAGACAGAGAGTAGCGGCGGTATGGGTGCTGGTATGACAGACAGACAGACAGACAGACAGACAGACAGACAGACAGACAGACAGAGAGTAGCGGCGGTATGGGTGCTGGTATGACAGACAGACAGACAGACAGACAGACAGACAGACAGACAGACAGACAGACAGAGAGTGGCGGCGGTATGGGTGGTGGTGTGCGACAGACAGACAGACAGACAGACAGACAGACAGACAGAGACAGGAGTGGCGGCGGTATGGGTGCTGGTATAAGACAGACAGACAGAAGACAGACAAGACAAGAGTGGCGGAGGGGTGTGTGACAGAGAAGAAGACAGACAGGGCAGGACAGAGGTCGCTAGGTGTGACAGTGACAGACAGACAGACAGACAGAGCAGAGAGTGGCGGCGGTATGGGTGTGTGTGGTGGACAGACAGACAGACAGACAGACAGAAGAGTGGCGGCGGTATGGGTGTGGTGTGTGACAGACAGACAGACAGACAGACAGGACAGAGACAGAGAGAGAGTGGCGGCGGTATGGGTGGTGGTGTGACAGACAGACAGACAGACAGAGACAGAGAGTGGCGGCGGTATGGGTGGTGGTGTGACAGACAGACAGACAGACAGAGACAGAGAGTGGCGGCGGTATGGGTGGTGGTGTGACAGACAGACAGACAGACAGAGACAGAGAGTGGCGGCGGTATGGGTGGTGGTGTGACAGACAGACAGACAGACAGAGACAGAGAGTGGCGGCGGTATGGGTGGTGGTGTGACAGACAGACAGACAGACAGAGACAGAGAGTGGCGGCGGTATGGGTGGTGGTGTGACAGACAGACAGACAGACAGAGACAGAGAGTGGCGGCGGTATGGGTGGTGGTGTGACAGACAGACAGACAGACAGAGACAGAGAGTGGCGCGGTATGGTGTGGTGTGACAGACAGACAGACAGACAGGCAGAGAGTGGCGGCGGTATGGGTGGTGGTGTGGCAGACAGAAGAGACGAGGAGAGATGGGGGTATGGGGGGGGGGGCGGCGAAGGAAAGATGAGAGGGAGAGTAGAGAGTAGGGAGGAGGAGGAGGCGTAGACGAGGCAAAGATAAGGGGAGGTGAGAGGAGAGAGAGAGAGAGAGGAGGAGGAGGAGAGAGGGGGAGGAGTGGGTGAGTGAGAGAGAGGGGTGGGGGGAGAGAGGATGTGTGTTGTGTGTGTGTGGGTGGTGATAAAGGGGGAGTGTAAGAGGAAGTGCGAGGATGTGTGTGTGTGTGTGTGGTGTGTGTGTGTGTGTGTGTGTGTGTTGTTGTGAGAGGTGAGTGGTTGGGAGGGAGGGAGGAGGGGGAGAGGGAGCGGCTTTGTATGGACACCCACTTTAGGTACTACAGTCGACGGGGAAGGGATGTCTCATACTACTACACGCATCACCAGAACGGATAAGACATCAGGGCACCGAAAATACCCCTTCTTATGTTAGTTAGACCTTGACAACCCTCTGAATGCGGCCACCTCGGCACTGAACGAACACACCTCTCTCTATCTGAGAACAGCGAAAGCATGTCTTCAGACTTTTCCAATAAAGACCAGCTTTCTGTACAAGTTTTCAAGCCAAGCTGTGGTACGCAGTTACGTGAGGTGGCTTCCAGAGCTTCTGCGAGTCACGAACTCTTAACAGTAAGAACTGCCAGTGTAGATCCGAGCATTGGAGGTGAGAAGCCTCCGGACAAGCACCCGGCACCACCTGTACAGACCATGTCACAAATGACGATGTCCAGCAGCGTGACAGTCACTATTGAGACCTGCAGGATCACTGTGAAGAAAAGACAGCGGAACTGGCAGTGACACGTGACAAGAGATGAAGCCGACTCACCAAGACCATCCTCAAGGACAATACAGGAAGAAAGGAGAGTGGACAGACAGAGAAAGAGGTGGACAGACGACACTGTGAATGGACCGGGAAGAGCTTGGCCACAAAAGAGCGCGAGATACATATTCGTACTAAAAAACATGACTGTGTCTCCAAGGTCTTGCTGAGGTTGAAGGGTCGGCGTTTTGATCGTTTCATCTACCAATCAGGGAACGCTTCTACTTTTGTGCACCAATCACAGGACGTTTCCCTCGCGTGCGAGTGAGACCCAAGAAAGTCTGGCGACCTCTCGCCTTTTCCTATCCCGGCTCGTCGCTAGAGTGTGTTACGAAACACTTCACCAAGCTGCGAGAATTCTTGCCTCCTCGCTTCTATGAAACGCTTCTCTGCTGTAGTGGTCATTGGCAGTGAACACGGCAGTGCCCCCACCGCCCAGGCGAACTCCGGGACCAGGAACAGTAACTCTGTAAAGATGTGGACTCTCTGATCTAGATTGACCTCTCGTTCTGACCCATGAATGTCAGACGCGTGGAGGTATTTACATCATGGTTAAACGTACCAAGACAGGCCACCCGCCTTGTGGACCTGCGCGAAGAGTGAACCACTTCGGAGCAGGGTATTATTTACTTGTCTGCCTGTCTGTCGGCCAGAAAGGTAACTCAGAAAATAGTTGGGCGTAACTGTGGAATTTCAAGGGTTGGTTTCCAGAGCCAGTCCTTAAAGAGCATGTGAACTTTGAGGTCTCTGAATTGAGAATCGAAGAACCACCGAAGGGTACAGTTTTCATACGAGTAAATGCAAGACATGCATGTGCTTTTACTATTAACTTTGTTCCGTTTTCGCGTTTACATCATTCTAACACAGGAAAAGACAAGACCCATCGTTCTGAGTTAATCACTATTTGATATGACGTCATGTTATTGATATAGTTAAACGTTCTGTTCCCATTAGGAACGGTGGCTCCTGTTATTGAGCGTTGCGTTTCACAGGTAGTTTTTCATTTGTGCAAGACTTAGCTGAATGGCGTGGCTTATGACTCTTGAGTGAGACTCGCGGTTTTTTTTTTTAACCTTTTTTTTGCGCAAAGATTACATATTAAGTCCCGGGGTGGGGTGGGGGGGGGGGGGAGGAAAAAGAGCAAGTTCATATCACATTATAAAGATAAATTCGTTTACTAAACATTGTGCATAGGTCAGCAATGGAAAGAATAAGAGAGAGACAGGAACAGGGAATATACACGCACGAGTATACTAAAAACAGACAGAAAGATATAGCGGATTGGATGTTAGACTGCTTCGAACATCTGATTTGTGCATACCAAACATCACTTTGCGACTGGAAAAAAAATCACCCCAGTAGCACATGACGAGTTTCGTAAATAATGAACAAACGTGTCGAATAAGAAAGTCTCTCATCTGGGAGTTACAGGACCTCATTGCATTTCTCTGTGTTAATATTTACTCCCACAACTGTGACATGCTATAAATCACACAAAACAGTTAGTTAAGACAAATAAGCATGATTCATGTTCAAATGAGAATTGTAAGCTTATTTTTCAGTTTTGTTTTGAAAATTTAATACTTTTAAGAAACCTGCCGCTTGTGGAAATCTGTCAACTATTTTGCATTTGTACAAATAACGCTTGAGTGAAATTATAATGAAGTAGAAAATACAACTAATGTCAATTGTCAAATCAAAATCAAGGAGCACGAATGATTCTATCAGGCGTATATGACGGGCGTTCAGACTTTTCTCTTTTACCAAGTCAGCAAACATTTGAACATATTCGCATTTCTATAACATTGGGTCAGTATTGTTCTTATACAAACCACGAAAGTTTCACTTTCTTGTCGTTGTTTACAATTCTTATTCTTTTTTTAAAACGAACTCGTTCTTTCTGTGTGGGAGGTCGTTTCAGGCGAAGAAGTTCTGATTCACAGCTTGTGTTGAGGCCTACCAAGCATGTCGACCTCATGGCGTTGTGGATTTGATAAGTGTGGGTGTCCAAGGACGTCCTCGTCGTCACTTCATTATTGTCCCCTCCCATTCATGGGCTTGACAAGGGAACACACACCGCGGGGTGGAGGGTGGGTAGGTGTTAGGGTGGGTGTGGGTGGGGTGTTACATAAACCTTATGACTCATAAGCAACTTGTCGTCTGCTGGGTGTTTGCACAGCTCTCAATGTCAGCGGTGTACACCCATCAACTTGAACACTGCTGGTTTAGCGATTGTCTGGGTGGATATCTGTCTGTCCGTCCGTCCGTCTGTCTGTCTGTTCTGTCTCTGTATTTGTCCGTCTGTCTCTCTGTCTATCTGTTTGCTTGCCTGAGGCTTATTTGTTTTATGTATGTATGCATATACGTGCGCATGCATGTAGGTCTCTATGTGTGCATGTTCCTATTCTGTTTATTCATTTTTGTTTGTTTGATTGTCCTTAACATTCGGAACTGTAGACGTGTGCCTGTAGTTTCTGTCTGGCGGTTTTTACAGAATTGTTCCATGCACTTTGGAGTGTGGGCCGTTTTGCGCATGTCATAGGGCCTGTATATCCGTATATCACTTCTGCGGGGCTGCTAGTGGTGTCAATGGTGACAGCACTTGAAAAAAGAAAACCCTGCTCTGTTGGAAATACCAGATCCGCCTTCAGTGATTTTCTACACTTCTTCCAGCGTCTTCTTCTTCTTCTTCTTCTCTCTTCTTCTTCTTCTTCTCCTCCTCCTCCCCTCCTCCTCCTCCTCCTCCTCTCCCTCCTCCTCCCCTCTCTCCTTCTCCCTCCTCCTTCTTCTTCTTCTGTCCTTCATCGTCTCTCTCAGTTTCTCTGTCTGTCTGTCTGTCTGTCTGTCTGTCTGTCTGTCTGTCTCTTCTCTCTCTCTCTCTCTCTCTCTCTCTCTCTCTCTCTTCCCCCTCTCTCTGCCTCATATTTCCCCTCTCTGCCTCCCATTCCTTCATACCTTCCTCCCACTCACCTCCCTTTCTCTCAACCGTGAAACGTTCCAGAGTGGAATCTCAGACTGTTGTCTGGTTCACACTTCATTCATTGTTAACTGAACTTACTGTAAGCCTGTTTATTCCTTCAATTCATCCGATGCTTCCTTCTTCCATTCATCCATCTGTTTGTTTATGTGTTCATTGGTTCGTTCATTCACTGTACGTTTTGGGTTTTTGTTGTTGTTGTTGTCGGTTTGCTGGCTCGTCCGTCCAGATCATCCACATTTCCCCCATTTGACTCGCTGCAGTGTGTAGATTCCCCGTGGTTTTCAGCTGTCGGGACTGAGTCATTTCGCAGCTATGGTTTAAACCCGACTCCACAACGAAGTGCGGTCTTGGCTGACTGGGAGAAGAAGAGAACAAAAAAAAGAAGGAACAGAAAAAAAAAATAAAAAAGGGGAGGAAGGCCAGTAAGAAGAGAGGGAGGAAAAGGAGAGAAGGAGAGGTGGAGGAGAGGCGAGGTAAAGGAAAGAGGGAGAAAAAGAAGAAGGAGAGGTGGAGGAGAGGGGCCGAGGTAAAGGAAAGGAGGGAAAGAGGAGAAGGAGTGGAGGAGAGGCGAGGAAGGAAAAGGAGAAGGAGAGAGAGGTGGAGAGAGAGGGGCCGAGGTAAAGGAAGAGAGGGAGGAAAAAGGAGAAGGAGAGGTGGAGAGAGAGGGGCCGAGGTAAAGGAAGAGAGGGAGGAAAAAGAGGAGAAGGAGGTGGAGAGAGAGGGGCCGAGGTAAAGGAAGAGAGGGAGGAAAAAGGAGAAGGAGGAGGTGGAGAGAGAGGGGCCGAGGTAAAGGAAGAGAGGGAGGGAAAAAGGAGAAGGAGGAGGTGGAGAGAGGGGGCCGAGGTAAAGGAAGAGAGGGAGGAAAAAGGAGAAGGAGGAGGTGGAGAGAGAGGGGCCGAGGTAAAGGAAGAGAGGGAGGAAAAAGGAGAAGGGGAGGTGGAGAGAGAGGGGCCGAGGTAAAGGAAGAGAGGGAGGAAAAAGGAGAAGGAGGAGGTGGAGAGAGAGGGCCGAGGTAAAGGAAGAGAGGGAGGGAAAAAGGAGAAGGAGGAGGTGGAGAGAGAGGGCCGAGGTAAAGGAAGAGAGGGAGGAAAAAGGAGAAGGAGGAGGTGGAGAGAGAGGGGCCGAGGTAAAGGAAGAGAGGGAGGAAAAAGGAGAAGGAGGAGGTGGAGAGAGGGGGCCGAGGAAAGAGGAAGA
>CM065721.1:16238858-16241358 GCA_033310375.1 Conus canariensis
ACATTACCTGCCTGCAGCAAAGTCAACATCACTGACATGCTGCAAAGTCAACATCACTGCCTGCAGCAAAGTCAACATCACTGGCCTGCAGCAAAGTCAACATCACTGGCCTGCTGCAAAGTCAACATCACTTGCCTGCAGCAAAGTCAACATCACTGGACATGCAGCAAAGTCGAACATCACTTGCCTGTGCAAAGTCAACATCACTGGCCTGCAACAAAGTCAACATCACTGGCTGCAGCAAAGTCAACATCACTGACATGCAGCAAAGTCAATCATCACTGGCCTGCAGCAAAGTCAACATCACTGGCCTGCAGCAAAGTCAACATCACTGCATGCAGCAAAGTCAACATCACTGACATGCAGCAAAGTCAACATCACTGGCCTGCAGCAAAGTCAACATCACTGGCCTGCAGCAAAGTCAACATCACTGGCCTGCAGCAAAGTCACATCACTGGACATGCAGCCAAGTCAGCATCACTGGCCTGCAGCAAAGTCAACATCATGGCCTGCAGCAAAGTCAACATCACTGGCCTGCAGCAAAGTCAACATCACTGGCCTGCAGCAAAGTCAGCATCACTGGCCTGCAAAAGTCAACACATGCCTGCACAAATCAACACATGGCTCAGCAAAGCAATCATGCTGCACAAGTCAACATCACTGGCCTGCAGCATCACATCAGCAGCAAGTCAGCATCACTGGCCTGCAGCAAAGTCAACATCACTGGCCTGCAGCAAAGTCAAATCACTGGCCTGCTGCGAAGTCTACATCACTGGCCTGCAGCAAAGTCAGCATCACTGGCCTGCAGCAAAGTCAACATCACTGGCCTGCAGCAAAGTCAGCATCACTGGCCTGCAGCAAAGTCAACATCACTGGCCTGCAGCAAAGTCAACATCACTGGCCTGCTGCGAAGTCTACATCACTGGCCTGCAGCAAAGTCAGCATCACTGGCTTGCAGCAAAGTCAACATCATTGGCCTGCAGCAAAGTCAGCATCACTGGCGCTGCTGCGAAGTCAACATCACTGGCCTGCAGCAAAGTCAACATCACTGGCCTGCAGCACAAGTCAACATCATTGGCCTGCAGCAAAGTCAGCATCACTGGCCTGCAGCCAAGTGTCACTATTACAAGCCCCGTGGTAAAGATGAAACTCCTTTGTATTACTTTTCTTTCTTCTCATGTGCAGCTGAAAAGAAATCGAACGTCTGGGCCCTTTTGACCGTGCATGAACACATCATGCACACACTGGCTAATCCGTTCATAATCACAAAGTGTCATTTAGCCGTACTTCATAGCAGCCAGTGCATTAATACAATATAGCTGTATGAACGGTTTCGCAATTTGCCGTACCGTCCCAACAATATTATTTTACAATCACACTAACATATTTGAAAAACAGCATAGGGGTGAGAGCTGAAGGACGAAAACTGACTTGATAGCAGACAGAGATAGTTCGTTCGTGTAGTGAAAGAGTAAGGGAAGTTCTCTTTGAATAAGCTTGCTTCTCACAATGATTTACACAGCTGCTGTGGGTTTTGTTTTTACCTAATGCTGAACAGAAGAGAACGGGTTTACAGTGTGTTTTGGGAAGGCTGGAGTAAATCTTATGAACTGACTGTTTGGGCCCATCCACCAAACAGTCGAAACATATCTCTCTGTTTCCTTTACACACATGCACACAGCTCAAACGTGCGTGCACTTATATATACCCACGTACACACACACACACACACACACACACACACACACACACACACACACACGCACACGCACACTCGCACACGCACACACACACACACACACACACACACACACACACACACACACACACCTTTTCTCTCTCGCTCTCTCTCTTTCTGTGTCTGTCTGTCTCTTTCTGTCTCTCTGCCTCTCTCTCTCTCTCTCTCTCTCCTTTTTAAAAATAATATTCTCTAGCCACCCATCTCACCCCCCCCCCCCCCCCTCCTTCCCTTCCCCAGCTCTCAGACCTGGAATCGTTTCTTTTAAAAAGCCGTGAGTTCATCCAGCGCCAGTTCTGCTCCGAACTGCGTAGGAGGAGGCGGAAGGAGACTGAAGGTGGAGGAGGGAGATGGAAGGTGGAGGAGGGTAGACGGGGAGGAGAGCTTTGCAGTTGCCGGTGAGGAGACTATTTTAGAATGCTGTGGCGGTCGGCTGGAATCGCTTTGGGAAGTACTGAGAGGAGTGGGTTGTGGGTTCCATTCCAGAATTCCAGAGTAGGCCTCAAACTCTCGCTGTTTTCTATGACGCAGAGCTCTGCTTGTAAGATCTGTTAGAGAACGAGTTATTCGTACAAGTCCAGCCCCTGAGACATGTCGTGTTTGACTCTAAAGCAGTCGCTTTTTTTTATTATTATTTTTTTAAATAATTGATATAGTTTTTTTTCGTAACGCAAACACAACATAACATCTTCTTCTTCTTCCAGTGAATCAGCAAACTTCATAGATATAAAGATTCGGCTGAACTTGAGGGTGGTCCGGTTG
>CM065721.1:16253858-16256358 GCA_033310375.1 Conus canariensis
ACAGACTGGATCAACTTGGAAGTGGGTATTGCAATGGGCTGTGCAATTTCCCCAATACTGTTCGTGCTGGCAATGGAACTCATCTTGAAAGCAGCAACAAACAACGCGAAGCAAACAGACCTTGGCGATGAATACAAGATGCCTCCTCTCAAGGCCTTCATGGATGACACTACAGTGATTTCATCCAGAGAAGACGAGACACGTCATGTGCTGGAGAGGCTGGACGACATAGTTGCCTCATCCAGAATGAAGTTCAAGCCAAAGAAATCACGGAGTCTCTCACTGAGGAAAGGAAAAGTGGCCGGATCTGTGGTCTTCAGTGTTGCCAACCAGGCCATTCCAACAGTTACAGAAGAACCAGTCAAGAGCCTTGGAAGATGGTATGATGATACGCTGAAAGACACACAAAGAGCAAAAGAAACCAAGCAGATGGCGGAGGAAGGCTTGGAGACCATTGACCAGTGTGGGCTCCCTGGCAAATACAAGGTCTGGTGTCTGCAGTTCATGCTGATACCAAAGCTGCTATGGCCTCTGATGATATACGACATCTGCACCAGCATAGTGGAGGCAATGGAAGCCAAAATCAACAAGTTCACAAGGAAATGGCTTGGTGTCCCACCCTGTCTGACTGACATAGCGCTGTACTGTCGCCAAGCAAAGCTGAAACTACCCCTGAAATCCATCCTGGAGGAATACAAAGCAGGGAAGATCAGACTTCAAAGCATGCTGGAGGACTCAGGAGACAAGGTGGTAGAAGCAATTAAGCCCCAGCTGAAGACAGGCAGAAAATGGAAAGTTCAAGAGGCGATGGATTCTGCAAAAGAAAGTCTCAAGATCAGAGAAATAACAGGACACACACAGACCAACAGACAGGGACTGGGGGTGACCAAAACTGAATGGTGGTCAAAGGCCAAAGGAAAAGCCAAAAGAGACATGATGATTCAGGAGATGAGAAAAGAAGAAGACCAAAAAAGACTCCAAAAAGCAGTCCAGCAGAGCCAGCAAGGGCAATGGACAACGTGGGAGAATGCACTCCAAAGAAGTCTCACTTGGAATGACATTTGGCACATGGCCCCTCTCAGGATCAGCTTCATTCTCAGATCTGCATATGACCTTCTGCCCTCAAATGCAAACCTGGTGAAGTGGGGGAAAACAGACGATCCTGCATGCCCCCTCTGCCATGAAAAACAAACAGTGGAGCATGTCCTAAGCTCATGTAAAGTAGCCCTGGCTCAAGGAAGGTACACATGGAGGCACAACCAAGTGCTCAAAGAAATTGTACAAGTAGTCTGGGCTAGTACCAACACCACAAAAGGGAAAATCAGGACTCCAAAAGCACCCGCAACATTCTTCACGGCAGGAGGCAGCAAATCATGGCCAAGAACAACAGTGCCACTCGAAACATGCAGGCAGAGTCTGCTGGACGGGGCAGATGACTGGGAGTGCACTGCAGACCTCCCAGAATGGAAGAGTCACCCAGAGATCATCAGCAAGAGTGGCATGAGACCAGACATAGTAGTCCACTCTAAGTCAACCAAGCAGCTGATCATGATCGAGCTCACGGTGCCATATGAGAACAGAATGGAGGCAGCTCAAATCTACAAGACTGAAAAGTATGCTGATCTGGCAAACAGCCTGAGGAGAGAAGGCTATCAGGTCAAAGTCCTCACTGCAGAAATTGGAGCTAGGGGGTTTGTAGGAACGTCTGCATACAGCCTCATGAAACAGCTCTCAGTTGCAGGGAAGGAAAAAACCAGAGCCCTGAAAGCAATGGCAGAAGCGGCAGAGAGGTGTTCAAGCTGGATCTGGTCAAGGAGGAACAAAAGTGAACTTCATAAGGCTTAATTTCCCTACAAATATCAGGTGTCCCTGTGGCTCAGTGGTTAAAGCGCGAGTCATTAAGTGGAAAATGAGCATGTCCAGAGGGTCATGGGTTCGAATCCCAGCCATGGCTCGTCCCAAGATGGGAAAAAAAAGGGGCAGCAGAGGGACATCCGGAGTCATGAACCGGGTGTGGCCCAACCCCCCTAGAGTGTCAGGAGATAAGGGCCGAAACACTTGCTTGAAGGGGGCTTCTCTTCTGAGGACTCTCTGCTGCCACGCTCTCCACGAGTTTCTTTCTACTATATACATATATACACACACATACATATATATACATACATACATACACACACATACACACATATATATAGTACATAATATGACCATTAATCCTCTAGTAGTTTAATATATGGTGACCATTTTTTTTGGTAGGTAGCATGATTCATCTCCATCAAGGACATATATTTCTCCATTTTATATCTATAGTTCAGCTCCTTCAAAAACATGTTTACATTGGGTTTTGTTTTGTTAATTCTACATTTATAGATGAAATATTTTCCCATTAAAAGGGTGTCTATGTTTCTGTCTCTCTTCTCTCATTTGTCCTTTTTTCTGTCTTGTCTTTTTCTTTCTTTCTTTCTTTTTGTTTCTTTTAACTGTTTGTCTGTCTGTCTGT
>CM065721.1:16261358-16273858 GCA_033310375.1 Conus canariensis
AGACGATGATGCTGATGGTGACGGAATTCCGGATTATCAGGAAATTGACACTGACGGTGATGGGATCCCGGACTATCTCGACGACGACGATGACAATGACGGTATACCTGACGATGAAGATGATGATGCTGACGGTGACGGAATCCCGGATTCCCAAGAAGTTGATACAGACGGAGATGGAATCCCGGATTATCTAGATGATGACGATGATAACGATGGTATCCCGGATCATCTAGATGAGGATGCCGATGGAGACGGAATTCCTGATTATCAAGAAATAGACACGGATGGCGATGGGATCCCGGACTATCTAGATGACGACGATGACAATGATGGTATACCTGATGATGAAGACGATGACGACGATGGAGATGGGATACCCGATGATCAAGAAATCGATACTGACGGCGACGGAATCCCTGATTATCTAGACGATGATGCTGATGGCGATGGTATTCCTGACGACAAGGAAAAGGATACGGACGGTGACGGAATTCCGGACTACCTGGACGATGACGACGATAACGATGGTATCCCTGACGACCTTGATGACGACGATGATGGGGATGGAATCCCCGATGACCAACAGATCGACTCTGATGGCGATGGCATCCCAGATTATTTGGATGATGATGACGACAATGACGGAATACCAGACTCTGAAGACGACGATGCCGATGGGGACGGAATTCCGGATGACCAGGAAATCGACACGGACGGTGACGGAATTCCAGACTATTTGGATGATGATGATGATAACGATGGTATACCGGACGAGTTGGATGACGACGATGATGGAAATGGAATTCCAGACGAACAAGAAATCGACACGGATGGTGACGGAATTCCGGACTATTTAGACGATGATGATGACAATGATGGTATTCCTGATGAATTAGATGATGACGATGATGGTGACGGCATACCGGATGATTTGGAAGGGGACAATGACGGAAACGGAATTCCAGATTATCTGGAAGTTGACACCGATGGGGATGGCGTTCCGGATTACCTGGATAATGATGATGATGGCGATGGTATCTCCGATGCCCAAGATGATGATGATGATGATGATGTTCCGGACGATTTAGGAAAGATCGATTTAGATGAAAATGGGGTGCCAGATTACAAACAAATCGATACGGATGGAGACGGAATCCCTGACTACATAGATGATGATGACGACAATGATGGTATCCCAGATGATGAAGACGATGACGACGATGGGGACGGAATTCCGGACATACAGCAGATTGATACAGATGGTGACGGAATTCCTGATTATCTAGATGACGATGATGATGGTGACGGAATTCCAGACAGTGAAGATGAAGATGCTGATGGCGATGGAGTGCCGGATGATGAAGAAGACGACACAGATGGTGACGGGATTCCGGATTATCTTGATGACGATGATGACAACGATGGAATTCCGGACTCCAAGGACACGGATAAGGACGGCAATGGAATACCCGATTTTATGGAGAAAGACACTGATGGTGACGGAATTCCGGATTATCTCGATGACGATGACGACAATGATGGAATTCCAGACATCCTTGACAATGATGATGACGGGGACGGAATTCCAGACGACAAAGAAGATTTTGATGGCGACGGAATTCCGGATTATCTAGACCCTGACGCAGATGGCGACGGAATCCCAGACAAACTTCCAGATTCAGATGGAGATGGAATACCTGACCAGTTCGACGACGACGACGACAATGATGGGATTCCTGATCTTGAAGAGGACACAGACGGAGACGGGATTCCGGACTACCTCGACCCTGATGCTGATGGTGACGGGATTCCGGACAAACAGCAGGACAAGGACGGGGACGGAATTCCGGACTACCTGGACGACGATGATGACGGGGATGGGATCGCGGATGGCCAGGAGGGCCACTGCACCAAGGACAAATGTCCACCCACCGCCAAGGCCAAGAAGAAGAAGACCCGGGACATCACGTTCTGGAGTCGGGTGGCGAATATCCTTCGTCAGATGATCCAAGCTGCCGTGGCTGGGAAGGAGCAGAAATCTTCCTCGTCCAAGCCGACTCCTGTGGTGCAAAAACCCCACGAGGAAAAATACGACCTGTTCGACCTCATCAAATCCAAGTTCTTCGGTGGGGGTGATAAGAAAGATGATGATGACGACGACGACAATGATGACGACAACGACGACGACGACGATGACGACAAGAAAGGGAAAGAGAAAGGACCCGGTAAAAGCTCAAAACCCAAACCTGGTTCCAATCCCAAACCTGCTGCCCAGCAAGCTCAAAAGCCTCCGGTGAAATCCCCACCGCAGAAGACCCAGCAGAAAGTTCAGCAGCCGGTGAAGGCCCAGGCCAAACCAGCCGGCCAGCAACAGGCCAAGACCAAGCAGCAGAAAATGATGAGCAAGCAGCAGCAACAACTGCAAGCTGCAAAGCTGCAAGCGGCTAGAGCCAAACAGCAACAAGCCGCAGGAAAGAAACCACCCAAAGCCCAGAAACCGGTACAGGCAAAGAAACCGGTCCCTGCTCAGAAACCAGTCACGGGGAAAAAACCGGTTGTTCCTCAGAAAGTGGCGGCCGGCCAGAAACCAGTTCCCAAACCGGCACTCAAGAAACCGGTCCCTGCCGGTCAGAAACCAGTGGCGGGTCAGAAACCGGTGATGGGAAAAAAGCCTGTGACACCTCCCAAACCGGCGACGGGTCAGAAACTGGTAGCGGCCGGAAAGAAGCCTATGGCCGCACCAGCAACAGGGGCAAAGAAACCGCCTCAAGCCGCGCCGAAAACGACCGGAAAGCAGGCGGGTAAAGTCACAGGGGGCGCTTGAAGAGCGACAAGGGCAAGAACCTTGATTACCCAGGGCAGGGAACTCTTGGCAAAGAGAAGAGGTCAGCGGATCCCGCTGGTTGTCTGCAGGTCTGGAGGGAGGTGGTGGGGATGGATGAGGGAGAAAGATGCAGCGTTGTGATTCTGCAGTTTGCCGACGCTTCCGACATTCCTGCGTACTTTCTCGCCCACATGCCTTTTGCCAAGAGTTCTTCTTTTTTTTCTCTCTCTCTCCCCCTTTCTCAGTCTGTTCTTCCTTGTTTTTCGTTCTGTCTTTCTTTTTCTTTCTTTTCTTTTCTTTTTTTTTTTCTTTTTTATTTATTTTTTTTTCGTTTCTTTCTTTCTGTCTTTCTCCTTTTTTTTTTTTTTTTTTTGATTTCTTTATTTTTGACGGGTGCTTTATTTTTTTCTTTATTTTCAACCCTTCTCCGGTTTCCTCTTTGTATGTATGTTCGTCTTTGTTCGTTTTTTTTTGTTTTTTGTTTGTTTGTTTTTTGTTTGTTAATTTTTTTTTTTTTTTTCCCGTTTTCCTAAAGTTTTCCGTACATCTGAAGCAATATGTCTGTCTGGCAGTCTGCTTTATTTTTCCTCCCCCCCCCCCCCCCCCCCCTCGTCTTCCAACCAACCCTATCCCACTTCTCTCCGCATACAAAACCCACCTCCTACCCCCCCCCCCCCCCCTCTCCCCCTCCTCTCTCTCTCTTTTCTTTCGGCCGGCTCCTATTCCACGATGCTCACTAGAACTAGCCAATCGTCGTCTGTTTCTCCGTTCGTTGATGCGCATGTCCTGACATGGGTTTGGTTAGTTTTCCGTCCTTGGGAGAGGGGTGGGGGGAAGGGGGAGGCTAAGAGTGGAAGGGTGTTGAGAGCGGAAGAAAAAAAAGGGGGTAGTTGTGTTTTCTGAAATATAAGTGCCTATTTGATACTTCTTCAAAGGGTATTTTTTTAAGTTCGTTAACAAAATATCGGTACTTTATTTGTTAAACGTCTGGATTATGTGAGGGGCTTATTTTCTTTCATAACTTTGTTCCTCATTTTAATTTAGTTGTGTTTGTTCATTATATGCGGTCCGGGAACTGTTGAAATCATGTTTTATTTTATTTCGTTATTAAAATTTTTTTTTTTTTTTTTTTAAAGGAAATGAGATCTTCTGTTTATATCTTCTGTTTTCTTCATATCATTGCATATTTGTTTCGTAGGGAAATGAGAGTTTGGTTTATACACGCAGTTTTGCGCATATTATTATTGCATATTTGTTTCGTTTTAATGAATTGATCAGTTACAGGTTTATTTTAATTGGTTTGAACTTTTCAAACTTTGGGCGGAAGAGATGGGAGTGGGGCTTTCGCTTCCTTCCGTCCTGATTAATGTTTGCTTTGTTTTGCTCTGTTGATTGCTGGAATAGTTTGTAAGTTGCTATGTAGGTTTTTCCCCGTACTTCTTAGGGTTTTTTTTTTGTTTGTTTTTGTCTTTTGTTGTTGTTGAAATTTGACTATCATGTACAATTACTTCAGAAGTATGTGAACCATTGTGCCTCTGCTCCACATAGAGATTCTGTCCGTTTGTCTGTCTGTCTGTCTGTCTGTCCCTCCTCTTCCCCTCCCCAACCCCTCCTTCCCTGCCTCCTGCATCTTACAGAAGACAGACAAAGCGAACCTGCACGTGTTGACCATGTCAAGTAACTCATGCTGTCCAATTACCTCCCTTTGTCACACGCCTTCTGACACGTTAGGAAAAAAGATTGTTTGTTAGGATCATTATCATCATCGTTATTGTTCGAAGTGTTCGTCACGAAATGTCAGAGGATGCGCCTTTGCCGTTTTCAGGTACTGATGTAACTAATGTCATGGAGTGTGTATGATCGCAAACGTGCATCACAAGTCGGTCTGGAGGACAATAATCTAAGCATCGCCATTTGAATTTTTGGGAAAGGTGTATTGAATTGAATGGATTGATATTTTGTTCCATTTAACATCTATTTGATTATGTGATTGAAATGATTATTAGATACGTGTAATGTACATTTAAGAGTTTATTAGATGCTTGTACTATATGCTTCGGGGTTTGTTCTGGCTGAATTACTAGGAGTTAAGTAAGATGTTCAGCAGAGATACAGTCGTTTAATGTACAAAATCATGAAGAATTTTCTTCTGAATCAAACGAACATTAACTCCAGGGGTAAAAGTTAGTGATGTCTTTCGTTTGGGCTGGTTAATTCGGTGCTTGATTGGTGTGTTTGATGACAGCTCAAGATTGTAAAGCGCTTAGAGCTTGGTCTCTAGCCGAGAATAGGCGCTATATAAGTATTCATTATTAGTATTATTATTGTTAATTAGGCTACTTCAAGCTGAAAAAGTTAGACTGGAAACTGGGAGTGGATGGGTTGAAATCGAATGCTATGGCCGAATGCGTAGATCTTAGAGTATTTGGAGCATAAACTAAGCGTGTGATCTCATTGAATTAAAAACAAAAATGGTGTGTCTGTAATTTTCCTCTCTTTTTTTTCATTGTTTTTATGATATATTTTTCTGGCGTGTGTTTGTTTGTGTAGTGTTCATTGTGTGCTGCTCACACCACAGTAGATGCCAAAACTACCGATTACATTTTTCAGTGATCGGCTTTTTGTTGTTGTTACTTTGTGAATTATATATATGTACATACATCATGTTCAGTTTTTGCTTTGAGAGTTTCCCATCTCCCATAATTATTCGGTGCAAATCATTCTCAAGCTAATGTCACCTCATGTTTGTGTACCCAATGACCTTGCGATGTTTATCCCAATTTAAATGGTTTCTTATTTTTATTTATTTATTTTTTTATTATTTTTTTTTTTGACATGTTAAATCATAAATGTCACTGCCGTTCTTCTATCGCTTTCCGGCTAAGCCCGTCTCCCAATTTCCCTGTTTATTTCCCTTTCCTTTCTGCACGTGACTGACTTGACAAACACTGACGATTTGGTTGACACTATGACAGCTATGACGTCAGAAACTGGTCATCAGCATGTCGTAAATATCAAAGTTTCGTCATATTTTTGCTGGGTTTTCGCCACGCAGAATGCGTATGCGAAATTTTCGCCGTAACTGCACGTCCGGTAAATTTTGGTCTTCCGTCATGATTTCCTCCACACTCTTTTTTTATTTTTTTTATTTTTTTTTTTTTTTAATAAACTTAGTTTTGTTTTGTGAAGACCTCCAAACGAAGAAGAGCTTGTGGTAGAGACGAATACCTGTGGTAGAGAAATACACCGTTTTTTTGTGTTTTTTTTAATGTAACTCAAGTTTCGTTACGTGACCGTGTGTGACTACATTTGTCACAAAAATCGGTGGAATTACATTCTTGAGAGAGAGAGAGAGAGAGAGAGAGAGAGAGAGAGAGAGAGAGAGATGTGAAGCATCGGTAAGAAGCCTTGAATACTTCAATCATTTATTTCGCTCCTATTCCTCCTGACCCCACAATCCCCTCCGGTTTTAAGGTCTTTCTTACTCCCCCCCCCCCCCCCCCCCCCCACACACACACACTTTACTCCTGTTTCCCTGAGTTGTCATCACCCCCTTCCTCCATTACAATGTCAGTGACATCGTAAGGAATGTGACGTTGCCGTCGTCTTCTGTTTCTTCCAGTCAGAGATGTTTGACGTCACCCCCACCCCCCCGCTTCTTCTCCCTCCTTCTCCCCCCCCCCCCCCCCCCCCCCCGCCCGCCCGCCTCCCTCCCCTTCTCATCTCTCCAGACTTATTCGTTACTTCATTAGATCACTAACGTACATCTTTAGAAAGGTGAAGTCGCTATGTGAACCTTCTTGAATCCGTCTGTCTCATGCTTTTTCATATGCTTACGAGGTGTTCACCTACCTAACACCATGACACAAGTAATAACTGTGATAAGTCAGAGTGTTAAGAGAGACCACCGACTCCAAAATGTTTTGGCGGGGGATGTTAGCCGGTCCCAGAGTCTTTCTCATCTCTCGTCGTTGACTTGGGAGTGGAGTTCTTCCAGTTCTTGTCCATCCTCAGTTTCTGTTTGTCCGTCCCCCCACCCCTTCCCACAGCCCCCCCCCCCCACCCCCTCCCTCCCCCCTCCATTTTTAATCTCCGCCTTCCATTCTTCATCAAACGTGGCTTGTCCTGTTCAGTAGCCAGCTTGAGAATAGTGAGCGGTTTTTTGTTTGTTTGTTAAAGATTGGATACAAAGTGTTGACAACTGGAGAGTCGTTTCGCCTATGTAACGAATACCATACGCATCATTTCCGATTGACGCAAAAGGATGGAAACGGATTAGCTGATGTAGATGGCCTTTTGGTTGATGTCAGAAAAACAGGACAGGCTTGGAGGGGGAGCTTGTTTACAATGATAAGCAGACCCTTTGAAAGGAACAAAATGATCACACACACACACGCAACGCACACACACACACACACGCGCGCGCGCGCGCACGCACGCACGCACTCACGCACACACACACACACACACACACACACACACACACACACACACACACACACACACACGGAGAGAGTGCAGGTGAAGGAGGTTTCTTGGCATCTGAACAATGTCTTCATCTTGACTGACAATGACAGGCCTGTTTCTGTGAAGGAAACGGCTTCACTTGTTCTGGTGGGAGGAAAAAAAATAAAATAAGGAGAGAGAGAGAGAGAGAGAGAGAGAGAGAGAGAGAGAGAGAGAGAGAGAGAGAGAGAAGACAACACACGAACACTTGTACTTGAGTTCATTGGCCTGTTTGGGTAAAACAATAACAACAACAACAACAACAAAGGCGACTTAATCTGAGGCAATGTCCGTGACGAAAAGGCAACAGAGTAGCCTCGTATGATGCCTGGGAAGTCTTACAAGCGTTGGTTTTGAAACAAAAAGGGCCGTAACTGCTGGACTGTGTCCATCCCAAAGTCGGCCATCTTGTAACCCCGTAAATGAAACACCAAAGAATGTCATAAAAAAAGATTTTTTTTATTTTTTTTTTATTGCTCTGGGATGGATGTGTTTGTTTGTTTTTCATTTGTGTACGGATGAATTCGCGTGAGGCGGAGTAGTAACGTTTAAACTACGAACTGCTGATTTAAAATCCACGGACACGTATCCAAGAAAGCGAGACTGCTCTCAGTATAGGAGTTAAGCCAGTGAAAGCTTTGGCCTTAAGGTGGTTGGTCCTGTATTCATATCTTCATTGTGTTCTTGTGTATAATTATGTACGACTGGACAACTTACAGTTGTTATGTGTGAGATGAGTGGAAGCTCCTTTTCAAACTTAGCTGTATGTGTACCGTTGTGTTGGTATTGGAGTGAGCCTTCTTGTGTATGTGAATTCATTCGTGTGTGTGTGTGTGTGTTGTGTGTGTGTGTGTGTGTGTGTCGCGCGCGCGCATGTGTGTGTGCGTGTGTGTGTGTGTGTTTGTGCGTGTGTGTGTGTGTGTGTGTGTGTGTGTGTGTGTGTGTGTGTGTGTGTGTGTGTTGTCTGTTGAGGTCTGTCGATTTACACACGCAAAAAAAAGAGAACCTGATGGGTTGCGTAAGACTGCCACAGACAACTTGATTTAAAAAGTAGGGAGGGAGAGGGGCGGGGGCTAGTTAGGAGAGAATGGGGCGCTTTTTATTCGGCAGATCCACAAAGAAGGACGAGTCTATTTGATCTTCCGAACAGTCTTGTATGCTGGAGGAACCTTGTCTTTCCATGAAAGCTTTTTTTGTTATAAGCCCTGTTTACTTTACTCAGTCTCTCCCGACAAATAACGGTCATTCCTCTCTCTCTCTCTCTCTCTCTCTCTCTCTCTCTCTCTCTCTCTCTCTCTCTCTCTCTCTCCTACCCGTTTTTCTCTCTTTGTTACCCCCACTAACTCCCTTTCGGTATTCCTTCCCCGCTCCATCTCTGTCTATGTCTGTCTGTTTCCTCTCTCTCTCTCTCTCTCTCTCTCTCTCTCCTCTCTCTCTCTCTCTCTCTCTTAACGAGCTAACTGACTGTCCATGCCAACACTTCAGACAGAAGCTTACCGACATTGATCGTCTGTATGGTAAAGGGAGGCGGAACGAACTAACAAAGGGAGATAAACAAAGTACCTGGAAAGGAGTCACGTTTGGTCAGAAGACTGGCATTTTCAACCCATTGAGAGAACACGGTGACGCAAAAGTGGCGCGGAGTTTGTCAGATTTTATACGTTGCGTGTGCTGTCCTGTTTATCACGTCATCGTTTCGTGTGCATACCCTCGTCAAAGATCAGAACACTCACGATACAAAAAGCACCTCAACCGCGCACCTGCGCCCTGAGCATGGACACGAGAACTTCACACCGTGTAGAAGAGCTCATGGAGAGGTGATGGGATTCGCCAAGCATGACCACATCTACCCATGTTGTAAAAGACTGGAGACAGCAGCAACCACTATTGCTGTGCTGTGACTCAAAGGTCTTAAAGCTAACGAATATTGGCCAGCTCGTTTGACTGTGTAATTATTTTATTTTGCCTTTTTTTTCTTTTTCTTTTTTTACAAATACTTAAAAATGAGTACGGGAAACGCATCCGATTACGCGAAATCGACGACAACAACAACAACAACAACAACAACAAAAAGATCATTTTCACTTCAAAGATAAGGGAAATAATCAACAAAATCTTGGCATTGCTTTAAATGCTCTTGAACATGACGTTACGTTTATACGATCTGTTAGTCTGAGGTGACGTCATTTATTGGTCAACACGAGCGTACTACATACAGTCTTCCGAAAACCGGTGGAAGAACTATAAGCAGTCTGTGGTGTGTCCTATTAGAATGAGGCTGAGGATCGTTTGGCTTTAGTAGAGAAGAAGACTACCTTTATGTAATTCCACTTGCATGTTTTACATTGTGATTTGTTGGTTGGTTCAATGTTATTTATCGATTGATTTTCATGGTGTTTTATTTTACTGATATGATGTTCTTGTTTGGAGTGTGAGGTTAACTCCTGAATCAAGGAAATTTTCTTGTTGTTAAGATGTGAATAGTTTAGCTACCTTGTCAAAGCAGCTTCTCTTGTTTGTTTGTTTGTTTGTTTGTCTGTTTTTCCAGGATATGCCCCTCCCCCCCCCCCCCCCCTCCCGATGGTCTGATTTGCTTTGTGATTAATTTTTCTGTGTGCGAGTTTAACTATCCAGACTAAGTTCCGTGTGGAAAGCTAAGCTGGACTATGGTTATCAACACTTGAACAACTAACCAGCAATAAAGTATGTGTTTGTTTGCGTGGGACACGGTCATTTCATTTACTTCTTGTCATCAATCGGTTTGAATCCTAATCATTTATTGAAAATTTGATACGGCTAGAGAGAGAGAGAGAGAGAGAGAGAGAGGAGGGGGGGGGGGGTCCTGGACATAATGGGCTACATGTGGTTTTCTTTACGAGAGAAGTATGGCAGGCGCGTGCGATGAGATGTTTGGCGCATGCGTATGCGCGCTGTTTGTACTCAACAGGGAAGCGTCGCCGCCAACATATCATCTGCTATCTAGTCTACCCCTCTCTTATCTTGTCTGGAAGCTGCTCTCTCTCTCTCTCTCTCTCTCTCTCTCTCTCTCTCTCTTCTCTCTCTCTTTCGCCCCCTCCCCTTCCTCTCCTCCTCTCTCTCTCTCTCTCTCTCTCCTCTCTCTCTCCATCAGCCCCACCCGCTCCCCTCCGCTATTTCCCCGAGCCTCCCCCTTACTCTCTCTCTCTCTTCTCTCTCCTCTCTCTCTCTCTCTCTCTCTCTCGTCTCTCTCTCCAGACAATCCACCCACTCCCCCCTCTCACTCCTCTCTCTTTCTCCCCCCCTCTCTCTCTTTCTCTCGCTCTCTCCAGACAATCCATCCACACACACCCTCGGCCCCCTCTCTCTCCTCCTCCCCCCTCTCTCTCTCTCTCTCTTTCTCTCGCTCTCTCCAGACAATCCACCCACTCCCCTCCGCTATTTCCCCCGCTGCCCCGCTCTCTCTCTCTCTCTCTCTCTCTCTCTCTCTCTCTCTCTCTCCTCTCCTCTCTCTCTCTCTCCTCTCTCTCTCATTCGAATGAAACTGTCGTCTTTCCCAAAATCTGTTGATATATTATAAACTATGCACTGAAAGAGGGAAGAGTTTAAACGATTCGAGCATAAATAGTTTATAGTAGAAAGAACATTTTATACGTTTCTTCTTTGTTGTTTATTCCTTTGTTTGTTATGATGTCTTTCTTTCGTTCCTTCTCTCTGTCTGTCTGTCTGTCTCTCTGTCTGTCTGTCTCTCTGTCTGTCTCTCTGTCTCTGTCTCTGTCTCTGTCTCTGTCTCTCTCTCTCTCTCTCTCTCTCTCTCTCTCTCTCTCTCTCTCTCTCTGGGGGGGGGATGGAGGGGGGATCTTCTCTTTCTTTATCTACTTGTTTATGTGTTTATTTACTCGTTTGTTTACTTCTTTATTTATTTTACTGTTTGCATCCTCATGTTACAGTTGGTAGCTTTCCAAAATTACAATTCTCTCCCCCCCCCCCCCCCCCCCCCCGTGTGTACATGCACGTGTATGTATGTTCGCGCGCACGCGTGTGCGCAGCGTGCATGCATAGGCTACTACTTGTACGTTTGTTCAATGTTCAAATGGTCATGGGGAAAAATCATGTACGCGGATAACCTCTTTGTAGAAAAGTCTAAAAAGAAAAGCGGATAGAGGAAGTAGGAGGTGAGAGGGGACGAGAGGGAGGGAGGAGGGAGGGGTGTGGGGATGTGTTTCTCTGTCTTACAGAACGAACAACGAAGCATGAGCCACGTGTCCTTGTCCTGAGCAAAACGCGCTGAGCAGAAAACAATAACAACAACAACAACGAAATGTCTTGTCTCTTCGTGCTTGCTGCAAAGTTGTTCGACCCTTTTTGCTGTTAGCTTATGACCCATGTTAGGAGCACCAAAGTCCAAACGGGGTCACCTTTTTTTTTCTCTCTCTCTCTCTCTCTCTTTTTGTTATGGATGATTGCCAATATCTTCATGACTGCTCTGGAGTGCTGTTTGTTGTTGCTGACTGTAGACACTGCGGCGTGGTAGGCCTATTGTGTGACGTGAAACTTCTGTCTTCTTTTCATTTCTTTCTTTCTTTCTTTTCAAACGTAAATCTCTGACTGTATGTATCTCGCTAGACCTTTCTTTCCTTGTGTGATAAGGATGTGTGAAGAAACCTTGGCTTGTTTTCATCATCATCATGATCATTATTGTTATTATTATTACTGTTTTATTATCATTATTATTGTTATTGTTGGTGGTGGTGGTGGTGGTGGTGGTGTTATTGCTTTTGTTGCTGTTATTATTGTTGTGGTTGTTGTTGTGATCGCCACCATCACCATTTTTGTTAATATGTTTATACTGTTGTTCTTGATGTTGCTATCATCATCATCGTGGTTACTTTGTTTTTGGTGCCGCTGTTGCTGTAAATCGACAGTTAAAATTATCAAAACACAACTGTAATCCATTGATTAGGTTACATCAGGTAACTTTACGTCGACAACCATGTAAAGTAAAGAGAGAACAATAGTCTAGGGGGGCGTAAGCAACCCTGAGGAGTGAGAAGAAGGGGGGGGGGGGGGGGATGTTTTGTGCTGAGGTGGAAAGAAGGGAAGCCCAGATGAATCACCACTGTGGCCCCATGAGACCGTAAGAACCACGCACGAACTCGGACTGTCAGAAGGACATTTCTTTTCTTGCATG
>CM065721.1:16283858-16341358 GCA_033310375.1 Conus canariensis
AAAAAAAAAAAAAGGGAATAAGCCTGACACCACAGACTAAGGAGGTTACACAGACCCGTCAGTAAAGACAAATCGTGATGATTTCGACAGAGTAGTGTCCCTTAGACTTGGGTGGTCAAACAGCATGGCTACGAAAATAAAGAACGGCGGACATCATTGTGCAGCAATAAACTGCACGAATTCGATATGGAAAAAAAGACTAGACAAAAATCTTTTTACAAATTTCCGAAAGACCAAGCAAGGTATAGTTATGTTCAACATGGGAATTAGTAGATTTATACACGCATAGACCATGTCTGTTTCTAAGCAAATGAAAGTTTCGTTAAAGACCATTTCTGATTTAGATCTGAATGTATGAAATAAGCTTTTGTGTACACACAGTAACACAAATGCAAAAATGCTTAAGTGGGCACACACACAATTACATGTGTGCATGCATGTATGCATAGGATATGGGTGAGAGGGTGGGTGAATGGGTGAACGAATTGGGAAGGAGAAAAAAGCACCATATAGATAGATCTGTTCACAAATAGACTAGGTCGAACGACACTGACATAAACATACGCGTACGTCTGAGCATATATCAAGATATAATGCATGTGTGTGCATGCGCGCGCGCGTGCCTGCGCGCACGCGTGTGTGTGTGTGTGTGTGTGCGCGCGCGCGCGCGTGTGTGTATGTGTGTGTGCCTCTGTGTGTGTGTGTGTGTGTGTGTGTGTGTGTGTGTGTGTGTGTGCCTCTCTGTGTGTGCGTGTGTGTGTGTGTTAGTTAGTTAGTTAGTTAGTTAGTTCTTCAATTTAACGTCTGTTCACTTTAAGTGATATTAGACAAAATAATGCAGAAATGAGTGGATGAGAGAAATGGAAATAGTGTATGCAAAATGCTACGTGTGTGTGTGTGTGTGTGTTGTGTGTGTGTGTGTGTGTGTGCGCGTGCGTGCGTGTGTGTGTGTGTGTGTGTGTGCGTGTGCGACTTTGACAATTGAAAAGAAAATACTGTTCTAAATTTAACAATTTAAAAGATAAATTACAAAAAAACAAAAACAAAAAAAAAAAACCTAGAAATATTTACACAAACGAGCCAGCTGGGCTTAACATCAACGAATTTATAAATGTAAAAAAGGCGTGAAGATTCTGGAAAATGCATTGGGAATCTTTTTGTCGGAAGTTGGAGAGAGATGAGTTAAAATAGGAACAATCAAAAACAAAATGCAGAGTATTGATACTGTCGACTGTTCCACAAGCGCATTGTAAATTTCTGTGGAATTTTGTACGAAGAGCGTTAACTTTAAGCCTATAAAAGAGAGATTCCAGTTTCCGAAATTTGTGTACATGTACATACGTCTTTGTATACAATTTACGAATTTGAATGGACGAGTTAGATGGACGAGTAGATTTCTGAGTTCTTGAACAGCAGCTCAGTGAAGAATCTTGTGCATGTATTTTAAAGAGTACTGAATCTTATACAGATTATAGAAAGACTCAAAAGAGACTCTTTTTAAGAGTCTATAGGGTTCGTGAAGACTCCAAGGTATTTTAATATGGACAGAATTTTCGGAGTTTTTGGATCCCATACGGGCAGTTCTGTCTGCCCATTCATTTCCTACAATCCCACAGTGTGACGGAATCCAGCAAAAGTCAACTGTTATCCCTCTAGATCTAAGGAAATGGATAAGAATTTTTAGTTCGGTGATAATCTCGGCGCGACTGGTAGCAGCAATAGATTCCATTGCTTGAAGAACAGATTTGGAATCAACACAAAAAAGTATTCTAGAAAAATCACGTGGAATGTCAATAATATAATGCAGAGCCATTAGAATTGCTATTAGTTCAGCCGTAAAGACAGAGAACCCCTTTCCAAGATGAAATGATTTATCTGCTTTCAAAGCAGGAACAACAAAGCCGGAACCAGCATTGCCATTTAATAGGGATCCGTCTGTATAAACTTTTAAGTGATTAGGATAACTATCGTCAATATGTGACTTGGCCATAGCACCTAAGACGTTATTATTAACATTCTTTTGCAAATCAGTGTATTTATAATCAAACCTTGCTGGGATAAGTTCCCAATGAGGAATGGGACTCAGGGGATAACGTGGGGCTATGGTTTTGTGATCAATTTTGGCAGATTTCAACAGGTTTGAGGAATACGTAAGGATGGTTTTATTTGATCGTATTGTTTTTGCGCGTTTTGGAAAATCTAAATCAGATCGCATATCAAGTTCATCCTCATTTGAGTTCTGAACAGCAGAACATCTTAGAATGTATTTAGCACAAGCTAATTTTCGATAAGCATCCAGGGGCAAAACGTCAGCTTCATGATATGTCCCTAAAATGGAAGCGTAAAGGGGAACTCCCAGGGCTATTCTGTGTGTGTGTGTGTGTGTGTGTGTGTGTGTGTGTGTGTGTGTGTGTCTGCCTCTGTGTGTGTGTGTGTGGGGGGGGGGGGGGGTGTTGTCTGCCTCTGTGTATGTGTGCGTGTGTGTGTGCCTCTGCGTGTGGTGTGTGTGTGGTGTTGGGGGGGGGGGGGGGGGTCTGCCTCTGTGTGTGTGTGTGTGTGTGCGTTTGTATGTCCGTGTGTTTGTCTGCCCGTGTGTGTGTGTGTGTGTGTGTGTGTGTGTGTGTGTGTGTGTGTGTGTGTGTGTGTGTGTGCCTCTGCCTGTGTGTGTGTGGGCCTCTGTGTGTATGTGTGTGTGTTTGTGTGTGCGTGCGTGCGTGTGTGTGTGTGCGTGTGTGTGTGTCAGTGTGCGTGCATAATTGTGTGGTGGTTGTTATGCAATCATACACATCACATGCGCACAGACGCACGCACGCACGCACGCACACACACACACACACACACACACACACACACACACACACACACACACACACATTATACACGTCTGTGAGTTTGTGCAAGTAGACCTGCAACATGCACAATGGGAGCGGATTGTCAGGAGGGCGGGTTGTCAGGGGTAAATGTCCAGAAGTGAATTGTCTACGATGGGCAAATTGCCTGGGGTGAACTGTCTTGGGGTGAACTGTCCTGCTCCAAAACCGTGCTTGCAATTGTGCATACATGTTTGCACATGCACATGTGTGTATGTGTGGGTGTACCTTTGTGTATTTGTGTACTTGCATGCATATGTGTGTAACCGTGTGCATGCATGTGTATGTGCACGTGTGTGCGCATATGCATGTGTGTGTGTGTGTGTGTGTGTGTGTGTGTGTGTGTGTGTGTGTGGTGCACGCACACTCATGTGTGTATGCATTTGTGTATGCATCCAAATGCATGTGTGTATAACATGCATGCATGCATGCATATGTGTATATGCGTGCGCACACATGTGTGTGTGTGTGTGTGTGTGTGTGTGTGTGTGTGTGCGCACATGTGTGAATGCATATGCATGCGGTTAAATGAGTGCAGTTTGTGTGTGTGTTCATTTGTGTACGTTCCTGTGTGCGTGCGTGCGTGTGTGCATATTTATGTACATGCATGCATGTGTATGAGTTGTATGTGAATGTATCAGTGTGTTTTAAACCTGAAATATGCTGCTTTGAATGCAACAGCAAATACTAAACCTGAATACTTTTAACCACCCAGAGCAAAGGGATGTAATCGAAATTTTGGCTTGTAACAAGATAGTAAGGGAAAGAAGGCAGTGAACTATCTGTGTATATCTGTATATCTGTGCTGACGCGCAGCTGAAAAATCCGGGCCACGTATTGCATGATAAGCGTTTTGTTTAGGTACCCACGTTCCAGTGCAACAGGGGATATCACTCTGCCCACATGCCAAAGTTCATGAGTACTGAAAATGTCGCCTGCAAGGTTTATAAAGTGGTTCCTGTTTGCAGGGGTTTTCCCCTTCGTATGCGTGGTTATTATCATCAGAACCTTTACTTTCCAAGTCAGAACAGACCCTGTGGTGAAATGCAGTAGCTCAGAATTTATCCCGCTAACGGAGAAACGACTGGAGAATTTCCGACAAGCTCTGCGTTTCGAGACGGTGGCCACAGATCATCATATCTACAACCGGCAGGAGTTGGCACGACTGGGGCAATTCATCGTGCAAAGTACGTTACTCTCTCTCTCTCTCTCTCTCTCTCTCTCTCTCTCTCTCGCTCTCTCTCTGTCTCTCACTGTCTGTCTGTCTGTCTCTCTCTCCCCACCCCTCTCTCTCTCTCTCTCTGTCTTAGGGTTCAGTCTTCAGTTTGAATTATTTCCCCTTAAAGCGATATTCGACAACAAACAAACAACAAAATAAGTGTGTACGCCCGTGCGTGCCTGTGTATGTGCATGCATGCATGTATATGAGTGTGTGTTTGTGTGTGCGTGTGTGTGTCTGTGTGTGTGTGTGTGTGTGTGTGTGTGTGCTGGCGGGTACATGTGTATGCATGTATGGCAGCATGCGTTAGCGTGTGTGTGTGTCTGGGGCATATGTGTGTGTGTGTGTGTGTGTGTGTGTGTGTGTGTGTGTGTGTGTGTGTGTGTTCTTCTTCAGCTTCTTTCAATTAGATGTCATTGGCATGTCAAAGATTACTTCACACATGCGGGAGTGAAAAAGGAAACAAAACAAATGAAAATGCACAATGAAACAAAAAGACGGACTGACTACCAAAAGAGAAAAGCACTACTACACGTGGTACTACTGGAAGGCAATACACTTTTAAGGGCCCATGTAGAGGGAGCCCTATCATAGCCCATAGAGCCATGCCCAGCGCCATACCATTACCAAGGTCCACAAAGCGCCAACCCTACCAAATAAGGGAAAACAATATTTGGGGAGGGAGAAGAGCAGGGGAGAGGGGAAGAAGGGTTTTTTTTTTTTTTTTTAATTTAATGTTGGAAAGACTCTACAAAAAAAAAAAAATGCAGATACTGCCTCCTCTGGGAGCATTATGTTCTACTCCAAAACTGTGTGAGAAAAAAAGAGAATATCTGGTGGTTTATTGTGAAGAAGTGAACAGGACTGGACTGGACATGGTATGGCAGGCTTTATGTCTGCTTGGATGGAGCATACTACCTGTCAATGGAGATCAGTTCTTCCTCCCCACAGTGCCTGCCTTCAATATACAAAGATTATGACTCTGTATTGGAGTTATGTAATTGAAGCAAAAAAGGGGGGGGGGGGGGGGGAGTTTACCTGAGCATATTACTCTGTGCATTACTTAAAGTATTCAGTGGTATTATTTAGAGAAATCAAAGGATAAAAGTAAATCACAGCACCATGTCTAGGGTCACTGTAAGGACAAAATTATATAATGCATTGACCTAAGCAGAAGCAGAAAAACGACCTAAGACAAGTTGAAGGCATTTAATCCATTCTCAGTTCGGAACTCTTTTTTTTTTTTTTATATCACATAAATTGTTTACTGATGTAATTCAACACGAGTAATGTGTGAAGTACAGCAAAGCATCATAGATGCACTGCAGTTAAATGAAAAAATGCACCACTTGAGCAAAAAGTGACTTCACAGAAATTGTGAGCATTCAAAGTGCTCTTAAGAATTGGCCACTCATGGTGCAAATAAAATGTGCCAGCACAGATACTTTGAGTGAGATGTTGAAAATGAGAGACAGAAACTGAAAGACAGAGTCTAATGAGAGAGAGAGAGAGAGAGAGAGGGAGATAGAGAGGGAGAGAGAGACTGAAAGAAGAAAAAGGGAGATGGGGGCAGACAGACAGTTGGACAGAGCTAGAAGGAGAGACAGAGAAAGAATGGAGACAGGGAGAGATAGAGAGGAGTGTCTGGAGAGGTGACGGTAGGGTTGGGAAAGACAGACAGACACAGACACCAAGAAGAGACAGAATATACAGAGAGACAGAAAGGGAAAGTGGTGGAAAAAAAAAAAAGGAGTACTCTTCTAGTGGAAACCTTTTCACTCTTCAAGAAACTTGATGGGAGAAAGTAAAATTCTGGTATGACACCAACCTCACCAGCTGTGGGTGTTATCACAGCAGTGCAAGCAGAGCTGACCTGCATATGGCGCACACCTTTAGACAGGTTGTTTACGTAACAGACAACATAGTGACCAACCACTATGCACCATGTCTGCCCATGCACTGTCTTTCTCACTCATTCACACACACCTCTCTCTCTCTCTCTCTCTGTGTCTCTGTCTGTCAGTCTGTCTGTCTGTCTGTCGCTCACTTTGTTTGTCTGTCTGTCCGTCTGTCTGTCGCTCGCTCTCTCTTTTCCTTCTCTCTCTCTCTCTCTCTCTCTCTCTCTCTCTCTCTCCTTTCCATCCCTCTCTCTTTCTTTCTCTCTCTTCACTCACTTGCTCACTCTCTCTCTCTCTCTGTCTCTGTGTCTGTCTTTCTGTCTGTCTATGTGTCTCTCCCCAACCCTCTGTCTCCCTCTCTTTCAAGTATTGTGGATAAAAATCTCAGCCCTGACCTACTGTTCTACTGCCATGGTTATGTCAGTCATAGGAAGACAGGGGAGCTTTAAACAGAGAGTATACAGACAGCAAATTGTGCTGACAGCAGACAAAGACATTTGTGTGTGTGTGTGTGTGTGTGTGTGTGTGTGTGTGTGTGTGTGTGTGTGTGTGTGTGTGTGTGTGTGTGTGTTGTGTTGTGTGTGTGTGTGTTGTGTGTGTGTGTGTTGTGTGTGTGTGTGTGTGTGTGTGTGTGTGTGTGTGTTGTGTGCAACAGATGAAGGATAATTCAGATTCAAAGCATGGATCCATTTCAGCACCTGCCAATAATTTGTTTTCCAATCTAGAGGCAGATTGTGTGAACATCTGGTACCATTAATAAACACAGTTATCTTCTTCTGTTGGATTATCACAATCATCAAGTTAATTTCTTCTGTTGGACGATCACAATCATCAAGTTAATTTCTTCTGTTGGATGATCACAATCATCAAGTTAATTTCTTCTGTTGGACGATCACAATCATTAAGTTAATTTCTTCTGTTGGATGATCACAATCATCAAGTTAATTTTCCTGCTGTGTGACGGACACATTCACACTTTTAATGTTTCAGTCTAGCTTTTGTCCCCCCCCCCCCCCCCCCCCCCCCCCCATTCCTCCCCCCTCTTTTTTTTTTTAATTCTTTTTGCATGTGCATGATCATCAAAGATGTGAAAAGGGTGATTGATGGTTGACTTGGAAACAGTTTGAATATCCTAACTTCTTCATTGAAAGAATAAAAAATTAATCTAAACTTTGACTTTGCTGTTAAAAGCCTTTCTTGCAATTGTTCTGAACAGCCTATCCGGCAATCCATTCCTCCCCCTTGGTGACGTATGAGTTTGTGGCCAACTACAGCCTGTTGTACAAGGTGCAAGGCTCCGACAGTTCTCTGACCCCATACCTGCTGGCCGCTCACCTGGACGTTGTGCCTGCTGACCCCAGCCACTGGGATGCTTCGCCCTTCTCCGCTGACATCATCGATGACTTCATCTATGCCCGGGGTACCATTGATGACAAGCATAGTGTTATGGTGAGTGGCTGAGGTAGAAGGAAGATGAAAGATTGAGAGAGAGAGAGAGATAGACAGACAGAGAAAGAGAGAGAGAGAAAGAGAAGAGAGAGAGAGCGTGTGTGTGTGTGGACATGGGAAAAAGAGCGGAATGAGCATGATGGCTGTTAGGGCAGATAAACCATGTCCCTTCAAACACTTGAATTTCTTTTCCACGCGCTCTTGCTAGAGTAAAGGAGAATTTTGCTATTTTTCATCAAGATATTTGATAAAGACTGTAATTAATTTGCTGCACCCTCAAGGAATGGGAGTTGTGACAGGGTAACAGTTCCTGGTGCATTCCCTCACTGGTCACATTGGCAAGGATGAATGTTCGTCTGCCCGTGTTCTCTTAAGTTTTCGTCATGCTAAGCAAGTCGCTCACGCATGAGCATGAAAAAGATTTTGTCCATGGGATTCTTTCCTCCTCCTCACCATTTTGTGGTTGCACCAGGCCAGTTTGAAGGAGAGCAGTATGCAGATACACTGGTCATGTGATTGAATGTGAAACTTCATTCCTCAGTTTGGCTGTTCAATCATGTTTTTACGTACTCAGTTCAGTTTGAGGCATTCTGACTTATCATTCAAGCGAAGACCATGAAGTTGTAAAGAATAATCATATTTCCCACAGTCTGCAACCGATTATGTTCACACCGGCAAGTATTTGCTCTTGCATGTGCACACATGGGTTATCACTCTTGGCTGAGTGTTAAAAAGCAAGTGCATGTGAGTGAGAGGCTTGTGTACTATGACATTAGCCTTAAGTCCCCTGCTCAGATGATGTGGAGGCTGGTCATGCTCAGAATTCACAGCAGCTTGAACGAGATTGTCGTTGTGTGTTTGGCCATAGTAAAAACAAAACATGTTTTGTGCTTAGGCTTAATGTGTAAGACACTTTTCAGGGGACTTTTGTGCTTTGAAAACTTGACCCAGCAGAGCATGCAAACTGGCCGTAGCCTGCCAGAATTTGACCTGGTGAAGTATAGCTAGCCAGATAGGGAGTTTACAGTTAAAAACTTTCCACACAAATGTTCATTGTGGGAAGACAGTGTGGTGGGGTGAATCAATAAAGATTTGTCTTGGGTCGTTTGCAACATTTCTCAGGCAGGAAGGTAACAAGCTGGGAGGAAAGAATCTGTTCCATATGACTTAAGGAGGGTGATGATGATGGGCATGTGTTGATGGCAGTCCATCCATGGTGGGGTGTGTGTGTGTGTATGTGTGTGTGTGTGTGTGTGTGTGTGTGTGTGTGAGTGTGTGTGTGTGTGTGTGTGTGTGTGTGGTGTGTGTGTGTATGTCTGTGTGTGTGTGTGTGCAGGGCATTCTGGAGGCCCTGGAGTTCCTGCTGTCCAGTGGATTCCGGCCCCGCCGCTCTTTTTATGTGGCCTTTGGACATGACGAGGAGGTAGGAACATTGCTAATTTCAACGTCTCCAAGTAAGACAAGACAACTGGTGCCATCAGAGAAAACTGCAGTAGTCCTCTTCTTCCCCTTCCTCCTCCATCTGCTCACCTGCTCCCCCTCCTTCGTGCATCCCCTAACCCTCTGCTCCCTTTCACTCCCCTTCCCTTCCTGCCACCCTGCCTCCTCTCCCTGCCTCAGCTCCCCCCCCCCACCTCCATTCCCCCATCTTTTAATGAAGCATTTGAGTCTGCAGGGAAGGAATCAGGAAGGATACAGAACAAATCACAAAACTGTCCTTTAAAAGAAAAGAGGGGAAAAAAAAAAACTAGTGTCCGCTGTGGCACTGGGCCATTGTGAAGGTCAAAGCTCGGACAGAGGGTCAAAACCTCATTAGTTTCTTTACATCTCAGCAGACAATGGCGTGTAGGCATTGCAAGCCTGACATTGTTTGTAATCCTTTGTATTCTGCAGGATTTGCACTTTTCCATGAGTGAGCAGATTTAAGAGAAATACCAAAGAAAACCCCAAACACCTCAAAATATTTCAGTCAAAAAAAATCCAGGGGTGTGGGGTGGAGGAAAACGGAGAAGAAAAAAATGGCTGTGGAATCTAATGAATGCTGGTCATTTTTCCGTTGTTAGCAAATGATGCAGACATCACGAGATTGTGTGCGAATGATGTATGAGAGCAGTCAGTCCCTGTTGAAGGCAAACTAATGTAGAACTCGGACGCTGTGCATCAGCAAGGCACTATAGAAGCTAAAGAGGGACAAATGCTGTATGAAGAAGTGATCCAGGTAGTGGTATGACAGAAAAGTGGACGATATACCTCTCAGTGCTTAGAGATGTGTGAGACTGCCCCATTTTGAATTAAAGATTGAACATTTTTGCCGGGAGGGGAGAGGTGGTGGTGGTGGGTGGTGGAAGAAGGGGACATGATCCCGAGCCACCTAAGGCTTTCAGGGATTTTAGCTTTGCCTCGTGGAAGCCCCGACTGTGTGTATTTTTCAGCTTCCTACCTGCTTCAGAGTGCAAGTAGAAATGTGGGCAATACCTGTCTAATTTATAGTTATAAGCGATATAAGATTTAGATGTCCTATTCAGCAAGTAAGTAACATCGTCAGGTCAAGGACCCTGGAGATTTGTGTCTGACAAGGGAGTGAACTGTGTGTTGTCAGGTCAATGGGTTGGATGGAGCGGCCAACATTGCCAAGACGCTGAAGGAGCGTGGGGTGAAGGAACTGGAGTTTGTGTCTGACGAGGGACTGACTGTCATCAAGGATGTGATGCCAGGAATGAGCAAGCCTGTGGCCCTGTGAGTACCCATGGAGGGTGGGAGCAGAGCTATGGATTATGGTGTTGGATTAACAATGGTAATAATGATAAGAGTAGTAATACAGTCAAACTTCCTGCTAGAGGACTCGGTAAACAAAGACTCTCTCCTTTTAACTCTTAACTATATTCTTTTTGTTTACAACATTCCTGTAACTATCAGCTTAATCTTTTAGAGCACCAAACTCACTTTTTTACAAACTTATGAAATTGAGGTACTTTTTGGAAAAAAAACAACAAACATAGTAAATCCTGCCAGTCTAAATCATATAGTATAGAAATCTAGCAGTGCATGTAGTTTGCTGCACTATATCTTTCTGTCATGCTAATGTTTATATCCGATTTCATTTCTGAGAATTTGGAATCTGTCCATAATATTCCCAGGCTGTCCGTCCTCTTCGTCATCACAGACTCTGCCTCTGAAGTCTGAAGTGAGTGCAGACATGCCTGCACAATCTATTTGACTTTGTCCTTGTTGAGTCAGTTACATCATTTTTTTTTTTTTTTTACACTGGATTCGAGTGAGATTGTGAGAACATTTGGTTTAAATAGCTTAGTTTCAGGAATTGATTAGGATTTGGATTTTAGTCTTGGGATTTAATATGTACATGATTTTAACTGGGCTTTTTCTTCTCCTGTCTCATCTTTGATTACCTGCACACTCACACACAGACGCGGCGCACACACACACACACACACACACACACACACACACGCACACACTCTCACACACACATACACACACACACACACACACACACACACACACACACACACACACCCAGACGCATACACACACACACACACACACACACACACACACACACACACACACACAAATACACATGCACATGCGCTCCTCCCCTACCCGCCCACTCTCAGCCTCATGGTATTACTCCTTCATTGCTCATTGCAGCTTCCCCATTTACATTCCTGGCCAAGATTGCTCTGTTGCAAGCCTAGACACTGACAACAATAATTCCTCAGTCACACACACAGAGCGTGTCCAAGCATTTCTCTGCAGAGGGTGCATCCACAACCATCTGTTGACAGCCTGCCATGAACTTGCTGATACCAGTGACTTTGACATGGACTCCTCATGGGCATGGAGAGGAAATATAAACAGGTCACCACGACAGAACAGGCGTGAAGGGGCACAGAAAATAAGCCTTTTTCATGATGATCAGTGAGATGATGAAGATGATGCCAAAGACTACCATTCTGGTCTGAGACTGTTCCTTTATATATGCCAGAGTTAATCAGGCCAAAGACTTACAGAATCCTGCAGTGTAGGTTAGGAAATCTGAGCAACGCTTTCAGAGAAGCACCCATTGACTGGATGGAATTTGACTGTGTGGTTCCAAGTCTTCCAGTTTGAGCCAATAGAACACTCAACTCTGGATCAGAACAGGCAGGGCCAAAGCAGGAAGGGTGGAGAGTCACACAAATAAATGCTTCTTATAGGATTCAAACCTACAGCTTTTCAACCTGTAAACCCACAGCGCTAACCACTTTGCCATGGTTGCTGGTCTTCAGCTTGCTGTGAGCCATTGTATGGTTTTTGTAAAAAAAACAAAAAACATTAAGAAATTTGAAGTTCCCATGGCCTATTGGCTGTAGGGGCAGTGATCTATCAGGGGTTCACCATGTCAAGGGCACAGCATGGCAAAAAGCCAAGCCCATCGCTTTCCTTCAGCCACCTTTCACCTTCCCTGAACTGAAGCAGGTACCCATTGACTGCTGGGTGGATGGAGAGGGTTTTCAAGCCTAAAAAAGTCAGACCCCATGTGTGGTTCGAACCCATGACCTTCAGTTCTGAAGCCAAAAGCTCTGTCCATTTGACTACAAACCTCTTTATTAACACTATTGCGTTGCCTTGATTTCATACCTGCCTGTCCCAACAAATGCCTTATGGAAGAGAAAACTTAGAAGCCCTGGTCACCAAGTCTGAAACTTTCTAAAACACTAAACTGAGTAATTTGACCATAGCCAGGGGGGAAAAAAGATTTTAGCGATGGAAAGAAGTAAAGCAATAAGGGCTTGGGGGTATCCGTAGTGACTTCTTGGGAACAGGACTAAGTCCAAAATCAGTGCAGACAAGGGTATGTTTGTTCACCTAAAAAAAAAAAAAAAAGGTACTAAAATTGAACTGGCTCAGTGGACATAAGGAAGCTCAGCCAAAGAGATGACAAGAATATGGAGGCATATTGAGGAACATGTTTAGCTGCCTTCTCTCTTGAGTTTTTTTTCTTACTTTATTATTTTGTATCTATGATTATTTTTCATTATCAACATTATTTTGTTTAGGCATGCTGATGATTAAGGGCCTTGTTCAGCCAGTGAGGAAGGAGTAATTTCACTCCTGTTGTTTATAGCCTAGTTGACTGCAAGGGACCATATCAGCACTCTGTGCCAGAGCCCAAGCGTTTGCTTGGCTCGCTAAATTTGTGCCTTCTGTCTCTGTTGTAGTCCCAGTATCTGTTTCCCTGCTCGGTGCATGCATGTAGTACTGTCAGAGTCCTGACCAATCAAAGTTTGAGGCATTATTCCAACACCAATCAGACCTTTACCACAGTCATGGCCATTTTCTTTCATGAGGTAGCGAGTTCTGCCAGGAACTAGAGACCACATCAAGGGGCTTTGGGCAAGCACCCTGTTCCATGACCAAGTGTTCAAGCCCCTGACCACAGCTTGGGCTGTGGTACATGTTCCAGGGCTGAGGAAGAATTAACCCATTCAAGCCTACACTCGTACACTGTTAGGGCACCATTAGACATCATTCTAAGCCTGTCCTAGAACAGCGAAGTAGCCTGTTTACTCCAGCCATATTATCAGCTCATTCATAACTATCAAACTCCTGTGAAAGTGACTTACTTTCACAGAACTTTCTTCCATATAGACTGGCTAAATTCGGCAGAGTAATTCCAATGATTGGTGAGTTTATTTATGCTAAATTCAAAAATAGAGTTATGCCAGGAATAAAATGATGTTTCAGTGAGTCGAAGCATTAACAGTCCGAAAGTGCATCACACTTGGTGACATTTTTATATGGTGATGCAAAATGATTTAGCAAAAGTCATATGAAATTGTTAGCCTCATGGTAAAACACTTTTTGAGATATCAAAGTTCAAATGAAGTACGCCATCTGTTCGTGCCGATCAGCCCAAACGGCCAGACGAAAGACATGCCCAGGTGATAAACTTGAAAAGGTTGAAAGGGTTAAGGTTTGGAAAGTTAAGTACTTCTCATAGGAAAATTCCTTTCCAGGTGAATAAGGTGTAAAACGCATGAATCATCAATATCTACATTGGTTTGGTCACATCTTTTATACAGCATTGGGACCACGGAAAAGGGTTTTGCTCTGCTGAAGCTAAAGGTCGAAGGTCAGCCGGGTCACTCCTCCATGCCCTTGAAGGAAAACACCATCACCATTTTGGCCTCCGCTGTGGACAGGTATGTGTGTGTGTGTGTGTGTGTGTGTGTGTGTGTGTGTGTGTGTGTGTGTGTGTGTGTGTGTGTGCGCGCGAGTGTGTCGGTAGAGGCAGACTAAGGTAAAACTGCTCTGGTTTGCTTTTTTGCACAAGCACATGCATACATATACACACACGTGGTGCATGTGCTTGCTTGCGTAACACATGCACAGTCCACATTCTTTTGTGGCATACTTCGTTATGAAACAACCTTACACACTGGCTCATGAAGCATTTCTCTTGAGGACTTGAACATGAACTTTTTATACACTGATGTTATTTGGTCTTTGTACCCAAAGAAAGATGTCAAAGTTTCAAAATGTGTCTCTTTTGGTGAAAAAAAATCTCACATTCCGGAAGTATGGAATCAGAGACCGAAAAGACTAGAACTGGACTTCACAGTACTTCTTTTTCCCTTTGAAACCAACTGAAGACATGAGACTTGAAGACACCATATTTGTTAACAGAAAGAAGTCCTTACTAGGACAAAGGAAGAAGTACACACACTCACACACAAGCGCACACACACACACCACACACACACTCTCTCTCTCTCTCTCTCTCTCCCTCGCTCCCTCTCACTCTTCCCCCTCTCTGTCTCTCTCTCTTTCCTTCTCTCTCTCTCTCTCTCTCTCTCTCTCTCTCTCTCTCTCTGTCTCTTTCTCTCACTCTCTCACTGTCTTTAACCCTTCTGTGTATCAATTTCAGGTTAAACTCCAATCCCCACCCCAGTATGTTTGGTTATGGTCCAGAGAAATCCATGTTTGAGCACGTGGCAGCAGATGTAAGTACCTCATACTTAATCTACCTTTGAAAAGTACCTTTTTTACAGTTTTTCATTGATGTGTAAATGGATGTGAATTTTCAGACTTGGCAGATCAGTTTTTTTTTATACAAGTTCGACAGTTAAAAGTTCTGTATTCTTCACTGAAGATAGTGTGTGTATTTTTCACTGAAAATTATGTGTATCATGTCTTGTATTTTTCACTGCAGAAAATGTGTGCATGCCCCCAGGGAGTTTGTAATGCCCCGTAGTTGTCACTGAACATTATTGTGTATATATGTCCCCTGATGGTCTGTCCTTTCACTGCAAATAATGTCCCCAGATGATCTGTTATACATGCTGTACTTTTCACTGAAGATAGGGTGTGTGTGTGTGTCCCAGATGGTCAATAATGTCCTGTATTTTTTTCACTGAAGATAGTATGTGTGTATGTTCCCAGATGGTCTGTCCTGTCCTGTATTTTTCCACTGAAGTTAGTGTGTCTGTCCCCATATAGTCTGTAATGTCCTGTAATTTTCACTGAAGATAGAGTGTCTGTCCCCAGATAGTCTGTATTTTTCACTGAAGATAGTGTGTCTATCCCCAGATGGTCTGTATTTTTCACTGAAGATAGTGTGTCTATCCCCAGATGGTCTGTCTTTTTCACTGAAGATAGTGTGTCTGTCCCCAGATGGTCTGTTTTTTTCACTGAAGATAGTGTGTCTATCCCCAGATGGTCTGTATTTTTCACTGAAGACAGTGTGTCTATCCCCAGATGGTCTGTATTTTTCACTGAAGATAGTGTGTCTATCCCTAGATGGTCTGTATTTTTCACTGAAGATAGTGTGTATACCCCAGATGGTCTGTCTTTTTCACTGAAGATAGTGTGTCTATCCCCAGATTGTCTGTCTTTTTCATTGAAGATAGTGTGTCTATCCCCAGATGGTCTGTCTTTTTCATTGAAGATAGTGTGTCTATCCCCAGATTGTCTGTCTTTTTCATTGAAGATAGTGTGTCTATCCCCAGATGGTCTGTATTTTTCATTGAAGATAGTGTGTCTATCCCCAGATGGTCTGTCTTTTTCATTGAAGATAGTGTGTCTATCCCCAGATTGTCTGTCTTTTTCATTGAAGATAGTGTGTCTATCCCCAGATGGTCTGTCTTTTTCATTGAAGATAGTGTGTCTATCCCCAGATGGTCTGTCTTTTTCACTGAAGACAGTGTGTCTATCCCCAGATGGTCTGTCTTTTTCATTGAAGATAGTGTGTCTATCCCAGATGGTCTGTCTTTTTCATTGAAGATAGTGTGTCTATCCCCAGATGGTCTGTCTTTTTCATTGAAGATAGTGTGTCTATCCCCAGATTGTCTGTCTTTTTCATTGAAGATAGTGTGTCTATCCCCAGATGGTCTGTCTTTTTCACTGAAGATAGTGTGTCTATCCCCAGATGGTCTGTCTTTTTCACTGAAGACAGTGTGTCTATCCCCAGATTGTCTGTCTTTTTCATTGAAGATAGTGTGTCTATCCCCAGATGGTCTGTCTTTTTCATTGAAGATAGTGTGTCTATCCCCAGATTGTCTGTCTTTTTCATTGAAGATAGTGTGTCTATCCCCAGATGGTCTGTTTTTTTCACTGAAGATAGTGTGTCTATCCCCAGATGGTCTGTCTTTTTCACTGAAGACAGTGTGTCTATCCCCAGATTGTCTGTCTTTTTCATTGAAGATAGTGTGTCTATCCCCAGATGGTCTGTCTTTTTCACTGAAGATAATGTGTATGTCCCCAGATGGTCTATAACATCCTGTATTTTTCACTGAAGATAATGTGTATGTCCCCAGATGGTCTATAATGTACTGTTTTTGTTTTTTTTTTAAACTGAAGACAGTGTATATGTTCCCAGGTGGTCTGTAATGTCTTGTATTTGTCACTGAAGGTAGTGTATATGTCCCCGGATGGTCTATAATGTCCTGTTTTTTTAACTGAAGATAGTGTATATGTCCCTAAATGGTCTCTAATGTCATGTATTTTGTGTGTGCGTGTGTTCCTAGATGGCACTGGGTCATAGAGCACTAATGTCCAACCTTTGGCTGTTTGGACCTCTGGTCAGCTGGTCAGTATATGTGTTCTCTGTGTGTGTACAAGTGTGTGTGTGCATGTACATGTGTGTGTACATGTGTGTGTGTGTGTGTGAATGTGTGTGTGTATGAATGTGTGTGTGTGTGTGTGTGTGTGTGTGCATACGTGTGTGTGTGCATACGTGTGTGTGTGTTTGTCTGCAATAGGTAATGAATTTCATTTTATCACGGAATGTTCATCATACGTTACTTTGTGCACCAGGTATTTGCCAAAAAGATTTCTCTCCCCAAAATCTGTCTATAATTTTTGTCAAACTTATTGAAAACAAATGCTTCTGTTGTCAGAGTATATGAGATTATCTCAAGTGTTGTAAATTGTTGGTCTGTGTCAGCATTGACAAGCAATTTATGTTTTATTTTGGCTTGTTCGTTTTCCTTTTCTTGATATTGCTCTAAACACACCCTTCCTCCATACCCCAAAAGGGGCAAAACGAATAAATATTGTGTTGTATTATATTGCATTGTGTGTGTGTGTGTGTGTGTGTGTGTGTGTGTGTGTGTGTGTGTGTGTGTGTGTGTGTGTGTGTGTGTGTGTGTGTGTGTGTGTGTGTAGTATTTGATAGGGTGGTGCTGTTGGTGGTGAATGGGTATTGTGTATACAGAGGGCTTTGGGGAAAAGTTGTGAAATAACCAAAGTGTTTTCTGCAAGGCATTGATCCTGATCTAGGTCTGAAATGACCTAGTGGACCTGACAGCTGTGTGCTGTATGTGTGACAGGGCGTTGTCTCGGAAGCCGGCCACTAACTCTATGGTGCGCACTGTCACCTCTGTTACCAGGTTCAATGCAGGAGTCAAGGTAGTCCTGTTTCTCTGTTTTACTGTGCTAGGATAGGTCAGTTTTGTGTGGCTAACTCGAGAAGTAATGCACGCTTGAAAATGAGTGTGTACATGTTCCTCTCAGTATGCTTGTTACAACATTGTTTTGGCTTGGGTTCCTGGCATATAAGGCTTTGAGATGGTCGATCATGTTGCCAAGAATTCCACAAACAGAAAGCTGTCTATATCATCTTTCCCTGACACAGATCTGGAACCCAAAGTTCATAGTTAAAGACCTCTGGCCAGAGGTCTGGAATGCAAAAATGGGTAAAACCAATTTTTCGCATCCATTCAAACCTGAAACAGTTCCTGCCCTCTGCTACAGGAGTCTGTGAAGAAGAAACGGTGTTGTGCTGGTTACACACAAGTCACTCTCTTTAGATAACAATGGTATAATTCAAATAGCGAGGAGAATCCACGGAAAAACCATGTGATGAGCCACTCACTTTGAAACATGTGATCTTAACTCTTTCATCCCTACAACCCGGTTTTCCAGTTTGCAGAAATCATCCCTTCCTTCCAGCAGCCCGGAAAACCGGGCAGCACAAAATCCTTCCTTTCCTTCCTGCAGCCTGGAAAACCGGGCAGCACAAAATCCTTCCTTTCCTTCCTGCAGCCTGGAAAATCAGTTCTCGCGGTAAGAGCTTTGAATTTCGCACGAGTCATGTCATCGGTACACGTCATGACCGGGTCGCTTGCGGGGCAGTGTTTATGAATGGAATGGATGCCAGACAGCGTGGGAAAGTGGTCGCTGCTTTATTCTGGCTGGTTTGCTACTGCATACATGGCAGTCCTCACTTTACACTTCTTCTGTTTTTCTCTAAATCCAGGAATGAGGGGAATACTCGTATTATAAGAATCTAGGAACAAGAGGAAGTAATGGTTCATAGAAAAGTAGGGATGAAAGAGTTAAAGTCACGGAATTTGTGTGATATTCAACATAAATACTCTACCGCAGATGGTATGAAGGTTTTGTTTAGGGATTTTCGAAAAGATGTGATTTTCTTTAGTTTCTCAAAGAGATACATGTTTTCTCTTTGAACAAAGATTTTGTGGCAAATAAATCCAGTTTTAAGGCATTTTATGCATATATTTGAAAAGAACAGCTTATTTGTATGTGTGTTTGTGTGTGTATGTGTGTGCATGTGTGTGTATATGTATGTCTGTGTGTGCATGTGTGTGTGTGTGTGTGTGTGTGTGTGTGTGTGTGTGTGTGTGTGTGTGTGTGTTGTTAAAGAAACTAATATGGAATTAATGTTGACGATTTGACAGCTCTGACATGTCACCATGCAGTCAGCTAAGCTATAAACAACATGAATTGACTTGCAGTTTGTTTGGTTCAGGACAATGTGATACCACCACTGGCAGAAGCCATTGTCAATCACCGCATCCACCCAGCCCAGTCCGTGCAGGAGGTGAGTGTGTTTCTTCTGACTATAAGCAGGCAGTTTACCCTTTCAGGAATTCACAAAAATCCACAAGAGGTTAACCCGTTTACTGCTTGAAAATGTTACAAACAAAGGCTTTCCCAGTGCCAGGGAAATCTAATGATTTGGGGGTAATAATTAACAAAAAATTCTAGCTCAGAAACTACAAAAGATATAACAATAAAATATATATGATTTTTGAAGGAAATTGAATGAAGATTTTGAATCTGGTCTTCTTTTGTTTTAATTTTGATAATAAAAAAATATTTAGGCATTTAGATTTGGATAGATTTTTTTGCACGATCAAAAACATACGTATTTACCACTACAGCTTCACATCCCAAAAAGAACACAAAGCAAAAAAGTTGAAAATAAAGTTTGTATTGTCACACTACACATGTAAATGAAAGTAAAACAGTTAGAAGTCTATCAAGACGCTCACACTCTATGCAGACAGGTCAGTCCACGACCACGCCCCCCTTCCCCCACCACGCCCCCTTGCTGGACTTCAACCCTGTCTTTCACTCCTCCTCTTCTCCGACCTTTCCCTCTGCCCCGTGTCACGCCGCGAGCAGGCCACGCTCCCCTCTCGCGCTGACTATCACATCACTGGCCACTGGCACGCAATGCAGAGTACACACTAGGCGAGCTCGTTCGACGCTGGCAAACCAGTCAGCTGAACACACACTGAGGTCACACAGCCCGACACAATAACTGACGAATATGGTCGGCAATTCCATCACAATCATAATCTCACCTTCATGCTTGAGTAAGTCATTGAATAAAAGATTATTGTCTTTGTCAAAAATGATTAGCAGAGCCTGCTCAGCTGTGTAAATACGTTGATTTGGTCGCTATGCTTGTCGAAGGTTGCACCGCCATCTTTGCAAGCGAGACGAAGTGCTGGCTGGTCATCCAGTCAGTGATGAGAATAAATGGGCTTTCCCCTCACGTGTGGTCATTTGCATATCATTTTAATACTACAGACATGTAAGGCTTACTACGCACACTCTATTTAAGTCCGTTAATAGAAATAGTAACGAATGAAAATTCAAGAAAAATGCATGACGTCAGTGGACGGCCCATAGGCACTGGGAAAGCATTTTTACTTTGGCGTCAGCTGACGGCTTATAGGCACTCTTCGGGTTAAAAAAAGAAAAACATGAGCCATGGAACCAATATTTCACGGAATGACAGAGTTCAAGCCGACACTTCCCAAGGGAGGTTACTCTGGCAATGCAGGAAACGGTTTAATTCTGTTTACAATGTGTCTGTCATTCTTGAGAACTGAAAAAGAGGCATGGTGATCTGGGTTAGAAGCACCCTATTGAGTGTATCTCATCCATTGGTGCTCAAGGGACAGAATAGCTAATCTATCTGAGATACGCCATGATGCAAAGGTGGGCTTCTAGACTAGGGGTTGCCTGATCAGCAACTGAAGCAGAGCATTGCCAGTAAGTTTTGGTTTTGCTCTTGGACAAGTCTTTTTAAAGATCTTGTTTAGCAACCCCCTTAGTTGCTGTCTTATTGATTCAGAGAGAAGCTATTTTCTCCTACAAAGTGCCAATCAATGATAATGAGACGAAAGGGGGCTTCTAAATTAGGACTTTGATGAATTTTGAATTTTTCAGTTTCAACCTCAATTTTTTTGTGTGTGTTCTCTCTTGCTTGTGTGTGTGTGTGTGTGTGTGTGTGTGTGTGTGTGTGTGTGTCTGTCTCTCTCTCTTTTCTCTCTGTGCCTCTGTCTGTCTGCCAGTCTGTCACTCTTTGGCTTGTTATATTTACTCTCTCTGTCTCTCTTGCCTACTTAAAAAAAGCCTCATGTGCATATGCACGCGCGCGCGCACACACACGCACACACACACACGCACACACACACACGCACACACGCACGCACGCACGCACACACACACACACACACACACACACACACACACACACACACATCTTTTTGTGTGACTGAATAGCAGTCCTACAGTTATCTGATTCAATATTTTCATTACTAAAATGTGGCAGACATGACTTTCAAACTGTTTTTTCATAACAAATAGTTGAAAAGAAAATCATCTTGATTTGAAGTTTAGTCCATGAATGATCCTTATTGCAAGGAAACCAAAAGAAAGAATTTTGTTTTGTTTAATCCTTGATCCTGCTTTATCTTGCAGGAGAGGTAGACAGACTGCATAAGATTATCACAAAACCTTCATTTTCAGGGGCTTTGCCATCATAGTCCTACACTGGTTGGCTGGTGTGCAGAATTACACGAAAATGACCGAACCTGTTGTAAACACACATTGTTGAAACAGGGAATGTGACCAAGGACAAAACCATAACATTTGAAACCATTTAGTGGATCTGTGGTGAGGCTACAAATTTTATCACAGCAAATCTAAAGAACTGATTTTAGAGAAACATTGGGAAATGTTGGATGTGGTTCAAGAAGTTAACCATGAAATGTTGGTGCAGATCTGCAGTACAGATCAAGGTTACACAGGGGACCTATGATCTGTTCACATGTGGATCCATGATCTGTTCACATGTGGAACCGTGGCCTGTTCATATGTGGATCCATGATCTGTTCACATGTGGAACCATGGCCTGTTCACATGTGGAACCAAGCCTGTTCATATGTGGAACCATGGCTTGTTCACATGTGGATCCATGGCCTGTTCATATGTGGATCCATGGCCTATTCACATGTTGAACCATGACCTGTTCACATGTTGAACCATGGCCTGTTCATATGTGGAACCAGGTCTGTTCATATATGGCCTGTTCACGTGTTGAACCATGACCTGTTCACATGTGGAACCATGGCCTGTTTATAAGTGGAACCATGGCCTGTATATGTGGACCATGCTGTTCATAGTGGAACCATGGCCTGTTCACACGTGGAACCATGGCCTGTCATGTGGAACCATGGCCTGTTCATATGTGGAACCATGCCTTCATTGTGGAACCATGGCTTTCATATGTGGACCATGCTGTTCATATGTGGAACCAGGCCTGTTCCATGTTGAACATGACCTGTCCATATGTGGAACCAGGCCTGTTCATATGTGGAACCAGGCTGTTCATATGTGGAACCATGGCCTGTTCATATGTGGAACCATGGCCTGTTCATATGTGGAACCATGACCTGTTCACATGTTGAACCATGGCCTGTTCATATGTGGAACCAGGTCTGTTCATATATGGCCTGTTCACGTGTTGAACCATGACCTGTTCACATGTGGAACCATGGCCTGTTTATAAGTGGAACCATGGCCTGTTCATATGTGGAACCATGGCCTGTTCATATGTGGAACCATGGCCTGTTCACACGTGGAACCATGGCCTGTTCATATGTGGAACCATGCCTGTTCATATGTGGAACCATGGCCTGTTCATATGTGGAACCATGGCCTGTTCATATTGGAACCATGGCCTGTTCATATGTGGAACCAGGCCTGTTCACATGTTGAACCATGACCTGTCCATATGTGGAACCAGGCCTGTTCATATGTGGAACCAGGCCTGTTCATATGTGGAACCTGGCCTGTTCATATGTGGAACCATGGCCTGTTCATATGTGGAACCATGGCCTGTTCATATGTGGAACCATGGCCTGTTCATATGTGGAACCATGGCCTGTTCATATGTGGAACCATGGCCTGTTCATATGTGAACCATGGCCTGTTCATATGTGGAACCATGGCCTGTTCGCATGTGGAACCATGCCTGTTCGCAGTTGAACCATGCCTGTTCGCATGTGGAACCATGACCTGTTTGCATGTGGAACCATGACCTGTTTGCATGTGGAACCATGACCTGTTTGCATGTGAAACCATGACCTGCTCACAGAGACAATAAAAATATTTCCAGGTTTACGCTGAACATGATCCATGTGAACTTACCTGTGGAATCATGACCTGCTCACAGAGACAGGTTTCCTCTGAACATGATCCATGTGAAGTTACCGTTGGGGATTGATAAATGTCTTCGAAGCAGTACAGATCAGCATAAATTCTGGGAATTGTCTCCACTTGCCTGAACTCCGCCCCTTCATGCTCGGTGACTGTCCACCGTTTAATCATGCTTTGTCTGCTTATCAGCTCAGTGTTCAGTTTGGAAAACAGCAGGGAGCCCCAAAGAAGATAGAAATCATTTTGACAGATAGAGCAGAAAACCTCGTCTACAGGACAGGTCCAGGGTCAATGGGGGATGTGTGTTTGGGAGGCTGAGGAAACACTTAGGAAAGCCCTGGATGGGTGTATCCATGTTGGACGTGTTCTGGCAACAAATGCAGAGCTGTCAGCTGTTTATCGATGATCAGTTGTTAACTTCTGAATTGACTGCCTGCTAAGATACTATCCATTTGTCAAAATGACCTCAAACATTGAATTTTTGAGTACCACCACACTGCGTTGGAACACTGTGAAGCAATCCACAGTGTTGCTTCAAATATTGTGTCCCTTTCTGGAAGCATGTGCAACTGGGTCAAACTGATGTCACACATTATTTTTATCTATCAATCGTCAAGAAGAAACAGAATTTGTTGGTCATGTTGACATGAAAAAGCATTGCTAAGGGAAACAACACTCCTCAAAGAAGCTCTCAAACCAGCAGTTTCCAATGAGTCGTTGATGAAGTATCCATACATCATATAATGGAAATACATATCATCAACTTCATCCTCCTCCTTGATCAGATTAAAAAAAAAATGTTCAGACTCTGTGGCCCATCATGCCTTGTTCTCATAGTGACGTTAGTTTTGGTTTCCTCACTACATCTGTAACCTTGGTTAGGTTCTGTCAGGCTCACTGGTATCACTAAATTCCCGAGGGCGGTTGTCAGATGGACATGGTGGTGCCATTCAGGAGACTTTGCTCACACTGGCACCATGAGTAAACATTTATGATCATCAGCAGTCAAATGTTTCCTGCGCGTGTTGGATCAGGACAGGCATCGCTGAACACCACCAAAGTAACTCGGCAGCAGTACAGTGTCTTCTCTCGTGCGTTGCCTCATGCTGACTTGACATTGACTGCTCCCTATGGATTGCCTGAGCCATGGTGGGACAAGCCAGATTGTGGCCGCAGACGGGATTCTGGAATGGGCAGCATGGGATGTAATGCCTCTGACAGGATCCTGGAATGGGCAGCATGGGTGTAATGCCTGTGACAGGATCCTGGAATGGGCAGCATGGGTGTAATGCCTGTGACAGGATCCTGGAATGGGCAGCATGGGTGTAATGCCTGTGACAGGAAACCTGGAATGGGCAGCATGGGTGTAATGCCTGTGACAGGATCCTGGAATGGGCAGCATGGGTGTAATGCCTGTGACAGGGTCCTGGAATGGGCAGCATGGGTGTAATGCCTGTGACAGGGTCCTGAATGGGCAGCATGGGTGTAATGCCTGTGACAGGGTCCTGGAATGGGCAGCATGGGTGTAATGCTCTGACAGGGTCCTGGAATGGGCAGCATGGGTGTAATGCCTGTGACAGGGTCCTGGAATGGGCAGCATGGGTGTAATGCCTGTGACAGGATCCTGGAATGGGCAGCATGGGTGTAATGCCTGGACAGGATCCTGGAATGGGCAGCATGGGTGTAATGGCTGTGACAGGGTCCTGGAATGGGCAGCATGGGTGTAATGCCTGTGACAGGATCCTGGAATGGGCAGCATGGGTGTAATGCTGTGACAGGGTCCTGGAATGGGCAGCATGGGTGTAATGCCTGTGACAGGATCCTGGAATGGGCAGCATGGGTGTAATGCCTGTGACAGGGTCCTGGAATGGGCAGCATGGGTGTAATGGCTGTGACAGGATCCTGGAATGGGCAGCATGGGTGTAATGCTGTGACAGGATCCTGGAATGGGCAGCAATGGTGTAATGCCTGTGACAGGATCCTGGAATGGGCAGCATGGGTGTAATGCTCTGGAGTTGCATGGAAAATGAGACAGGGAAAAAACATAGTATCCATACACCATGGCCTAGACAGTTAGCTAGTTCCATGGAAAAAAACATAGTATCCATACATCATGGCCTAGACATTTAGCTAGTTCCATGGAAAAAACAGTATCCATACATCATGGCCTAGACAGTTAGCTAGTTCCATGGAAAAAACATGTATCCATTCACCATGGCCTAGACAGTGAGCTAGTTCCATGGAAAAAACAGTATCCATACACCATGGCCTAGACAGTTAGCTAGTTCCCTATGGAAAAAACATAGTATCCATACACCATGGCCTAGACATGTAGCTAGTTCCATGGAAAAAAGCATAGTATCCATACACCATGGCCTAGACAGTTAGCTAGTTCCTTGGAAAAAGCATAGTATCCATACACATGGCCTAGACAGTTAGCTAGTTCCATGGAAAAAGCATAGTATCCTTTCACCATGGCCTAGACAATTAGCTAGTTCCATGGAAAAAGCATAGTATCCATACACCATGGCCTAGACAATTAGCTAGGTCCATGGAAAAAACAGAGTATCCATACATCATGGCCTAGACAGGCTAGTTCCATGCATGGCGCAAAGTTTGCCTGAACAATTTGGCCTGGGTGTGCTGTGTGTGCATGAGTCATATCAAACCACGATATGATTGAAATTGTTCAGAAAACTACAGAAATTATCAGTAGCTCCTACTGGTATTGCTTCAGGAAGGGTTGGCAGCTCTGCAGCTGTATATGGTGTTGACCCGTCTATAGCCAGTCAGCAGGTTCATGGTGACATAATGTTCTTTTGACTATTACTTCAACCGAATCTTCTCCTCAAAGAGGCTATACATTTCATTCCTTACTGTTTTTTGGGGAAGGCTTCAGCATTACGATGCATTTAGAGATGTCTGCTGAAGCGGTGCTGGCTGCTGTTTGCAAAATGTTTTGATGCAAGCCAGAGCATTTCTAAATATTTTTTAGTGTGTTTGAGTGATCGTGAATGAAAATGATAGGGGACTGTTCGTTCAAGACAATGTGGACACTTTACTAATCAAGGTGCTATTGGTGTACATGATGGCTCAGAAAGTAGTGCAGGCTGTATAGATGCATTCAGGACTGATTCAGACTGTAGTGGCAGTGTGCCATTTAGTACAGGCTGTATAGATGCATTCAGGACTGATTCAGATGTAGTGGCTGTGTGCCATTTAGTACAGGCTGTATAGATGCATTCAGGACTGATTCAGACTGTAGTGGCATGTGTGCCATTTAGTACAGGCTGTATAGATGCATTCAGGACTGATTCAGACTGTAGTGGCTGTGTGCCATTTAGTACAGGCTGTATAGATGCATTCAGGACTGATTCAGACTGTAGTGGCAGCGTGTCATTAAGTCCAAACAATGAGCAGTTGCCATGGATGTACTGACTTATTCTGGATGTTTGAAAAGAAGGTGAAGTAATCTCAAAGGCTAGTTTTAAACATCAGCGAGACCAGAACAGACTCTGAAGTACCTCAAAGGCTAGTTTTAGAACATCAGCGAGACCAAAACAGACTCTGAAGTACCTCAAAGGCTAGTTTTGAACATCAGCGAGACCAAAACAGACTCTGAAGTACCTCAAAGGCTAGTTTTGAACATCACGAGACAAAAACAGACTCTGAAGTACCTCAAAGGCTAGTTTTGAACATCAGCGAGACCAAAATAGACTTTTGCTCAGCAAACCATATGCACTTGTGGATTTTATTTAAAAGAATTTGGGGGTGCCATTCGGACTGACAGGGATTTTTTTTTTGGAGAGGGGGATGGGGCAGGGTGATTTGTTCACAGTTTGTTTCCTAACGTTCTTATCTACCTAGCATTATCTGTGGTGTCCAGGTGATTGACTACGATCGCCACATCATTGGTGACGATCGTGTGAAGATCGAGGTGAAAGCAGCCTTTGAGCCACACCCCATCTCTCCCCATGGGGACCATGACTTTGGCTACCAGGTGATCAAGAACAGCATCCGACAGGTGTTCACCGAGGCTGTGGTGGCTCCAGGTGAGGTGAAGGTCATGTCATTCAGCTCATTGTCAGCAGTGAGAGTGTCGTCAGGGCTTGATTTTAGATTTTGATTTTTCAGACCTGTTTATTCGTAGTTTTGCCATATTTTGCACACATGTTTATTTAAAAATGACTAATACAAGAACTGAAAAAAGAATACATCCAAAACAACTTCTGGAGAGTAAGTTCTTCAGTGGTGATTACACTTATGTAGGGTTGTGACTAAAGGGTGACAACTCTTACTGACTTCTGCGCATGAAATTGCATCAGTCTTTGTCTGCTATTTACACAACATGACCCAGAAACTAAAAAAGAACAAAAAAGAAAACGAGAGCCTGAGTTTGTGCCAAAATATGATGATGAATTGGATTTGAAAGTAATTTGTGTTAGAAAGAACCTATTTTTACTGTAGTAAACGCAAGATCATGTGGCTACTCCATCCCCCCCCCCCCACCCCCCACTCCTTTCCCCTGCTGTTATAGAAATTTGGAATTTTTCACATACTTTTTGTAGAAAATATGCTCATACACCAATAGTAGTTGTAAGGTAAACAAGTCTCTTTTAGGCTCTTGTTGCGATGTCATTTATATTACTATGTTTCTGAATCTAAACATAGATGTAAGTAATATTCATGCATACACATAAGCACAGGCACACATGCAAACACTCTCATACGCACATGCATGTAGTCTTGCATAATACTGTCAAATTAATTGAACAGAAATTGTAAGAGAAAAAAACAATTTGTTCAAGATGGGTGAAGAAAAGAATTGCAGTACCCACATCTAACATGCATGCACACACAAACTCATGCACATGCACATGCACACACATATACACACACACTCACACCACACACACACACACACACACACTCACATACACACACACACACATGTGCATGCACACACACACACACACACACACACACACACACACACACACACACACACACAGACAACACACACACACACATGCGCATGCACATACACACAGTTAGCTCAGTTATAAAAGATTTCAGAACTTCATCTTCCTAGCCTCTTCCTCCCTCCATCCCAGCTTCCCCCCACCCCCCCCTCAGTGTCCCCCCATCCATCCTCACCACTTCCGCCCACCCCCAGAAGTCTAGATTTGTGAGAGGATCGTTGAAGCCTAAACCAGATGCGTTGATGGATGTTGTGTTGCACAGGTGTGCTAATGGGGAACACAGACACTATGCATTACCTCTCCTTCACTCACAACGTCTACCGCTTCAGCCCCACCTTCATGCTGCCCACGGACGTGCCGCGTTTCCATGGCCTGAACGAACGCATTGCCAAGAAAAACTATGAGCAGGCCATCAACTATTTCCACCACCTGATCCTGAATGCTGATGAGGCGGAGTTGGCTCCCTTGCACCGGCATGGGGAGGAACTATAGATGGGGTGATGCTCTGATATTTTAGAGTGTAGAACTGCATTGGCAGGATTAAGATCAACCCTTTTTATTTTTCTTCTTCAACTCTTACCAGTCCATTTCCTTGACATCAAGAGCTTGCATATCGCTGCCCGGAAAGACGGCTGCTGTAACTGGAATTTTTTGCAATTTTGAGATTTTTTTTGGTATACTACAAGAGCAGGCCAAGGGGCATAACATAGCCAAATGCCAATCACATTATCCTAAAAATAAACGTGCTGTAATAAAGATACTTATATCGTAACTCAGCTCGCAGTATATCTTGTGGGGATGATAATCAGTTGTTTTTTTTTCATCTCCTGTAAAATTTGATTTTCAGACTTATGGCAGTGGTATTTCTGGGCGGTAATATGATGCCATGCCCTCAGAATTTTTTTCAGTTGTTCACTGTTTCTGCAGTTGCCAACATTTTCTGCGTTCAGATTCTGCAGACTTCTCTGCAAATGAAAATTTTTAAAGACAGTTACCTACATGCGGGATGACAGTCGTGAGTTCAAATCACACATGGGGGCAGATTTTTTTGTGTGCGTGTCTAAGAACCCTGTCCATCCACCCAGCATTGAATGGATACCTGATTCAGGTCAGGGAAGATGAAAGGCAGTGGAAGAGAGGATGCTGTGCCCTTGACATGTTAAACCATGCACAGCACGGCTGTTCAGAGCAAGTTACTTAGTTTTGAGAGGCAGGGGAGTTTACAGCTCGCCTGCAGCTGCAGAGGCCAAGCCATGAATGCAGGTCAGGGAAAGGGGTGTTTTCTGCAGGCCGCTCCCCACCAGCCAGCTAACCGCGCTGTACTCGGCGAACTGAATGTCATCTGTGCATAGCCGGTCTGGCAGCAATATGTTCGGCATTGTTGAGCGGCCATTACAAATGGGGTTGTTGGTTTGATGATTTGTCTAGTGGTTGTCATGAAAAATGTTATATATCTACGCTCTTGAAATGACTGAACTGGCGAATTCCCGACAATTCTTTTAATACCAAAGTCGACTAGGTTTATTTTCCTGTAGATAACGTAGATATGGCATGAAAGCTTGTACGCAAGTGGTCAGGCAATATTAGAACAATGACAACACACACAGAATTGTGCAAAAATAACGTCATCACTTTCTGGGTATTTGATTTTCCCTAGTTAACTGGTACACAAGTTTGATACATGCCTCTGCTCGGACTACAGCAACAAAGATGTTGGATTAGAAATGTGTAAGTCATGTTTGTTCGGCCCTTTCACTAAGTGTCTCGCACGGGACGGAAAAATAAAGCTGTGACAGTTCACTGCCCCTTCGGCTGATAGGCTCTGGGAAATTTAACCTTAACCTGCATTTTGGTATATAGTGTGACATTTTCATGCATTATTTTTTTACTTTATAATCAATGAAATGTCATAATCCAGTCCTGTTGAAAAAAAAATCATTAGTACTGAAAATCCCAACTGATGAGAGTTAAAACATTTTTTATGTTCGCATGCTAAATATTTCATCTGTGTGTTTAATTGATATGTAATAATAATAATAATAATGATTTCTTATATAGCGCTTAATCAAACGAATTTCTCTAAGCGCTTTACAAAGTCATACTACATTCACCCTTCTCATATACAATAATACACCTTACACCCAACTACAAATACTATTACTACAATAACTAACAAATCCTAATCCTACCAATGTGACATTCACTTATTCTTCAAATATCACTACAAAAACTTAATCCTATAACGTTCAATCATACAACAAATACATATAATAGAGAACATACACATACGCTACATTTGAAAAGGCCCAGACGGCTATGAGTTAGGTTGTACCCCCCCCCCCCCCCCCCCCCTCTCCCCACAGCATTGACTAATTATGAGAAAATAGATGGGTTTTAAGTTTAGACTTGAAAGAAGAGATAGAATCTGAATGTCTGAGACAGTCTGGCAGTCTGTTCCACGTCGCTGGAGCTTGAAAAGAGAAAGATCTTTCACCAGTAGTAGTCCTGAAGCGAGTCATTCGCAGAAGGCGGTCGTCAGCACAGGAGCGCAGTTGTCGAGAGGGGGTGTAGATTTTAAGGAGATCTGAGAGATAAGAAGGTCCATTTTCAAAGAGAGCAGAGAAAGTGAGAGTTGAGATTTTGTACGAGATACGGTTTGAGACAGATAGCCAGTGAAGAGAGTGGAGGAGAGGCGAAATGTGAGCATGTTTTCTTGCTCTACAGACGACTCGGGCTGCATGATTTTGGATTCGCTGTAATCTTTCTATCAGGTATTTTGGAAGGCCGGCCAAAAGTGAGTTGCAGTAATCTATTCTAGATAAGACAAATGCACAAATGAGAGTTTCTGTAGCATCTGTAGAGAGAAGGTGACGTACAGAGCTGATTCTTCTTAGTTCTAAATAGGCAATCTTGCAAATATTTGAAACCTGTTTCTCAAAGGAGAGGGATTGGTCAAGTATGACCCCTAGACTGCGGACAGAGGTGGAGACAGAGACAGCACAGTCATTGATAGTGACAGTTGAAGGCAGAGAAGGATGGTTAGGCTGTTTTGTCACGAACATGAGTTCCGTCTTGTCGTCATTTAGTTGTAGTTTGTTGGTTGTCATCCAGTCCTTCAGGTCTGCAATGCAGCCCCGCATCCGAGAAATCAGTGAGTCAGTTTCAGCAATGGGAGCCGACTGATGAAGCTGAGTATCGTCAGCAAAGCTCTCATGCGACATGGCGTGACCACTGATGACGTCAGACACAGGACTAGCATACAGCACAAAAAGGACTGGCCCAAGTACAGAACCCTGAGGCACACCGTACCTAAGAGGAGAACTGTCTGAGTATCTTCCCTGTACACACACTGTCTGAGTCCGTCCAGTCAAGTAAGAGATGATCCAGTCGAGAGCTGTGTCTTTGAATCCAAAGGAAGTTTGAAGCCGTGAGAACAAAATATTATGATCGATCGTGTCAAATGCTGCAGAGAGGTCTAACATCGCTAATAAGGAAACGTTCCCATTGTCAAGCCCGCAGAGGAGGTCATTGACTATACGGAGGAGTGCTGTCTCACAACTATGGCCTTGTCTGTAAGCAGATTGATGAGGATTCAAAAGGTGATTCTTTTCGAGATGTTCTAGAATTTATTCCAAAACGATCTTCTCCAATAATTTTGATAGAAATGACAAATTTGATACAGGCCGATAATTCTTTAAAACATTTTTATCTAATGAAGGTTTCTTGATCAATGGACGTACCACTGCGGACCGGAAGATTTCAGGAACGTGACCAGAGGATAAAGAGGTATTGATAACATGAGTAAGATGGGGTAGGACATCATCAATGCACTGAAAGAGCAAGTTAGTGGGAATGGCATCAAGTTCACATGATTTAGGGCTGCATCGCAAACAAAGTTTTTTGACATAGTCTTGACTAACAGGACTAAAACAAGCCAAAGGAGGTCCACAGTAAACTTTGTCATTCAGAGGATGTACAGGTGCAGTAGAATCTAGCTTTTCACGGATAGTGTCAATTTTTCCATTGAAAAACTCTAAGAATTTCTGAGGGAGCTCTTGAGTTTGGAAGATGGTGGGAAGGGTGGAGTAGCTGACTTTGCCTAGGAGACTATTTGTGACATTAAATAGTTGCTTGGCCGTATTACAGGCCAATATCTTTGAAGAATAGAACAAAGTTTTTGCTTGATGAACAATGTCAGTAACATGATTTCTCGCAGTTTGATATATTTCCCTGTGCACAGTCAGTCCCGTGGCGCGCCATCGCCTCTCAGCCCCCCTCCTCTCCTGCTTGGCCTCAGACAACTCGGGACCCACTGTGTTGTGCCATTGACACAGTGAGTGATCAGTGATCAAGCGCCTGCTCACTGGAGCATGCTTATCAAGCATGGCACGGAGGGCAGAGGTCAGCTGACAGGCCGATGGCTCGCTCGGTATGGCCGTGCTCAGATCAGATTTGAAAGCCTCTATATCGATAGCAGAAATTTTCCAAACTTCCTTTAAGTCTTTGGAACGGCGGGCCTAACGATATCTAATTCATACTTCACAGCATAATGATCCGATGCTAGGTTATCGTCAACGGTTGAGGATTTGAGAAGATGATCACTGTCTCTGTAGACTACCCAGTCTACTATGTTACCCTGTTTGTTCGTCATTTCATTCACGGACTGCTGGAGTCCGAAAGTATCTAAAATTTCTAACACTTCGGGCGTGTATCCAACTGTGGGCTTATTGAAATGGAAGTTGAAGTCGCCGATCAATAACAATGTTCCTGGAAGGTCATTTACAAATTCAAGAAAGTCTGGAAGTTCGTTGACAAACATGCTGGGCGTAAATTTGTTCTTTCTGCTGGGTACCGGTCTATAAATCCCCAAAATGTTAGTGACAGGAGCGCTAGGTAGGGACAGTTTCAGGTGAACAAGTTCAAAGGTCCGATGCTGAAAATCAAAAGACGAGTCAAAAGAGCAATAGGGGAGCAGCTTATCCGAGATGACGAATGCGATTCCGCCCCCGCAGGTCGTGGTGGGGCGGGGGAAGGACTTGGTGGTATAGCCAGCTGGGGCGAGGTCATGTAGCTTTGGTTCATCACCGCTTTCCTTGAACCACGTTTCCGTTACACAAAGAATGTCGATATCATTGGAGAGTATAAAGTCATTTATGGCAGATCGTTTCTTTTTACAAGTATTACCAAGTGACTGAGCATTGAAAAGTGTCAGCGAAATGTTCGTTGTTGTTTGTGTGCGAGGAGCCATAGGCACTTGAATCAAGTTGCGACAGTTTACTGAGCGAGTGTGGTTGTGGCGAGAGTGGTGAGAGAGATGGGCAACGTTACCGACTGTAGGTATCGTCCTCCGTTTCCTCCTCCCTCCCCGTGCTGTGTTATCCAGAATTGACCACTCTTGTTTCTGTTGTGTGGGTGTTCCTTGAACCTTACTAATAGGAAGCTCAGCTGGCACACAGACATTGCGGGCATGAAAGTCTGATCATGTTGCACCTCTGTAACACTAATGTCATACATTGCACTGACCAATGCCTGAAGTGTGCTTGTAAATCGCTTGAAACTGTATAGCAGACGTCAGCACGCCAAAGCCTATAATCAGAAAGAGAGCTGTACTGTGGTTGAAGCAATGCTTGTTTCCACATCTGGATGAAACGGTACTCTCTGCTGTTGGTGCCATATTGTTTGTGTGTTGTTTTATTGCATGGTTTGGATCAGGTTTAACCAGAATTCTTTTACTGCTTCTTAGAAGATCAAAGCAGGTGACAGGTCTGACATTCAGATAGTGTTTTGTGTTTTAACCCTTTGAATGCTGAAATACATATTGCATGTAGCTATTTTGGTATTAAGGTATACTTCAACATCATATCGCTCATGCAACTGACGGTGGATTATTTCAGAGCACTCCAATCAGATAACTGACGGATTTAGCTCAGTCAGACCAGACCTGGGAGACCCATCTGCGGCGTGATCTTGTTAGTCATGGGGTACCACCCACCCCTCATGTCAGCCTTGATGGAGAGCCTGCTGGGTTGATCACAGCAGTGTCAAACCTGGCATGGGCACAGAGAGTGGTTCCAACGGTTTGCAGGGCTGGGTGAAGGCTGTGGACAGCTGTCTGATGTGCTCAGTGAATGTTTTTGTTGATTTGGCATGAGAAGGGAGGGGTTAATAGGGGTCATTCCAAGCAGAGGGTGGGGGTAACACAAGCTTTTCCTTTTAATCAGAAAGTTCGTAGATCGCAATATAGAGTAAATGCTGTGGATTTTGTTTTGGTTCTGTCTATGTAATTGTCATTTGGCCTGCTTTTTGTTTAATCTGAGCTGTTCTCAAAACAGAGAGCAAAAAGAAACAGCTTTTGTTCTGGTGTATGGGAATACCAGAAAATGGCAACAAGTGTCTTGCAGTCTGGGGATAAATGGAATTGTGGTGTGAAAATGAGCTTGTGTTTGATAAAGGTAGTCTGACTGAAGGGTCAATGTCAGCTATGTACACAAGTGATTAGTTTGATGTTGACGATTATGACTTTCAAAGGAATTTACTGTTGGACACTGATCCCTTTTTGCAGGCTTGTGATTTAGATAAAAACAAAAGCAACAGATAGGCAGTATTCAAGCCATAATATGAAAACTTCATTAGAATTGAATTTGCTTTGAAACTTAAAACTTGGAATGGAGTGAGTGTGGATCATTTCAAGTGATAATTGTGCAGCTGAATTCAGCACTTGTAGGGTGACATAATTTCCAGACAGCCTGCCTGGTCAGTAATGTCACACTGGTCAGTGAAAATGCCTGTTTTGTATTTCTTGTGTACTTACTTTACTTGACTGCTATCATATACAAAATAACTCCATTCAAAAGTTTCTGCTTCTAGTTAAAAACTTAAGTAATGATATACATGCGGTTGCAGAATGTTAGAATACAACTCCAACAAACATTATGATGGTTTTCAACTTTTTCCCAGAGTTTCATGAACCTTTATTGATAAATTACAGAAATTTCACTCTAAGGAGACATGCCCGTTGTCAGCCATGTTTGACATTTCTATGAGTGAGAGCAGCACCTGGAGCCTTCACTTTGTGACGTGAAGAGCTGATTCCGTTCGCTTTCTTCCCATCAATCATATTCAGTTGAAGACAAAAGAACAAATGTTTTACATCACAAACATTTCCCCTATCCATGTAAGAGTATCTGTCTGACCTGAGTGTCGATCCTTGCTTCATCCAGTAGCTCTGATCGTGTACAGCCACATGTATTTTTTCTGCATTTTGAGCAAAAGTGCATAGTCCCAGTACATTTTTTCTTACTGTGCTCTAACTCTGTGGATTGCCCTGCCCTATGAATCACATCATATAGAAATATCAGTGCGATCTAAACATTGCTTGAGATTACTTGATGACAACTGTGTCTGTCACAATCTACTTCTCTTCTGTCGTGCTGTGATGTTGATGATACTTGAAACAGTCCTGTGTGTGTCTGTGTCTGTGTCTGTGTGTGTTGATGTGACATTGTTAATTGTCATTTGCGGTGATGTTTAGATGTGCATGTTACATGTATTCAATTTTTATATATATCAACATGATTTCTCAAACTGATGTCTATTCATGTGTGTATGTATGTTGGCATTTCTTTTGTTATTCTCTGAGACAGAGGTGCCAGCTGCCATAGGGTTATTCTGAACACAGCACTTTGTATATTGTCCACTGTGATTTGTTAATAATATGAAACGTGCATTTCCAGTGGGAAATCATGCAGTAAGTTTCTGTTGGTTCACAAAAGAAATTCAGGGCTCTGATAAGAGAAATTATTTGTCAGTATTCCCTAGCAAGTAACAACTACCAGTTATCAACCTACCCCCCATTAGCAACCCAGCTGTTTAGGGGGGAACCCATTTCCGTACAAGTTATTTGGAAAGGCTTGAGTGCTGAGGTTCAGCATTTGGAGGCTCTGTTCACAGTGGAATGTAGGAAAAAAAAGTCACAGGAAAAAAAGTCACAGAAAAAAAGTCACAAAATTGAGTAGGAAAGAAAGTCACAGGAAAATAAGTCACAATCAGGTCAAACAAAGCCAAGTCAAATCCAGTTCAAGTCAACAACTATTTATTTCGTCTGAGCAGGATAAAAGCCACACACACACACACACACACACACACACACACACACACACACACACACACACACACACATGTAAATAGACACATGCGCGCGTGTGAACGTGCGCAAGCACGCACACGCAAATAAACGTACAGACACAACACATATACACACACTAGCGCATCCATGCAAGCACACACACACATACAAATACCCAATCGCGCGCACACACTCTCACACACACACACACACACACACACACACACACACACACACACACACACACACACACATGTATACGTCACACGAAAAAAAACATCAATCATGTTAACATCAACATCAGTATCCTCATCTACATCTTAATCTCCCCCACCCCTTCCACTATCAGCACCATGACAGAGATGCCTCCCGACTTCCCACACAATAAACACACACAGGGGATCCAGCAATCCACTATCAGCACCATGACACACACACAGACACACACTTTTTGTTGTAGAAGAGAGTACATCACACAGCTCTGTCTCACTCACTTTGAGGGTAAAGGTGCAGAATTCACGTTTCCCTGTTCAGCCTGATATTCCAGCTAACTCCTCGAAGAAGTTCCTTGACAGACTTCCTCCCATCCCGACGTTCGATACAGAGATTTCGCAGTCGCTCCTGCATCTGCACGTATCGTCGCTGGACTTGCTTGGCTGGTGGATTGCCTACAGCATCTTGCTGTATGATTGTGTGGACAGTGGCCTCTTCTTTCTGAAACCACTCTATTGTTCGCCATATGGAAGGATGGTAGTGTCCAACAAGGTTCATGAATTTGTTGTTCCATCCTTCGCATATGTTGTTCGTATGTGGGTTGTTGTCAATGGTTGCATTGTGGACGTTCCAAATTGCAGGGGCAAACAGGGGTGGATTTCGGTGCATTCTGACAGGTGCAGCTGCCGCTCCATCTCCTGCAGGTTGCTGTTGAATTGGGCGGTAGCATCCAGAAACTTATGTTTGGTCAAAGTAATTGAGGAGGTCTTCCACTTCAGGTTGGTTTTGGGGCAGATTGTTCCTCAGAAAGGCCATACCCTCTTGAACATCATTCAGAGGAAGGAAGGCCAAACCGTCCATCATCCCACAAAACAATCGAAACTCTTGGTCAGCGTGGTACATGGGTGCTAGACCCAACTCCTGGATCTTCCACCATGTTGACTGTGAAAGATGATAAAAGCATCCCCTGCAGTGGACATCCCTACCAAACACAGCAACAGCAGCTCTGAGGACAGCATCTTCGAAGTCTGTTACTACAGTCTGCACATTCAGTTCCAAGTCGAGTTCTGTGCACTTGTCTACAACAGCTTGAAACAGACGTTCGTAGGAAGCCCGGGTTTTCACTGGTAAAAGAGCGTAGACAACAGTCACCGGTGAATTTCCCAAAAGAACACGAATCACGTAGATCTGGCAGAACATGTTGGGTGCCATGGCAAAGTTGCCATCCATATAGAATGTTTCTACTGCCGCTAAAAGCCGGAGGCCAGCAGCTGTTGCAAAAACCAGCAGACGATCTGCCCTGTTGGGGCAGTTGTCACCAATGAGAAACTGGCCCGGGTCAGGACCTATGGTCATGGTGAAGTCCTGAGGCAGATCTCCTAAATCTACAAGGCGGCGAGGTGCTGGAGGTGCTGGGCGTTGGTTTCTGATTGTTCTTTTGCAGGAAGCAGGCGATGGCATGAGGGTTTTCACCTCATCTGGGCACTGATTAACTGCTTGGGCATATATCTGGCCAGGTTTGTCTCTTGTATCTGCTGCTTGGCGCTTCATCGTCATTCTTACTTGCGCTAGACGAACTTGATGTTGGTCTGGAGCATGGTTGTGAGGTTGTCCCACTTCAGGATTGAGTCGCTGTAGATCTGTCTTCAAGCTCCCTCTGCAGTTACCACTTGACCTTTTCACACACTTCCACCAGATACTGGTCTTCCTGGTTGAGTGTTTTGTGTACAAATAATCACCATGGTTCAGCTTCATGCCACCTTTGTTACTTGCAAGCACTTCCATTACAATGCATAAAATGTGCCGTCAGTAAAACAGTGAATGTAAACTTTGAGAAACAGCTTCTCGATTCAACAGCTTCTCGATTCAAAGTGCAGTGCGGTCTAGAACTGGCTGAATACAATGAGCTTATGTCACCTCACAGTGCCTGCTTGATAACATTTCACCACCCATAACATGAGAGAGTGGGAGAGAGAGAGAGAGAGAGTTGTGAGTTTGTGTTCTAATCTTGGTTAGCACGATAAGCATTGAGTTAGTGTTCAGGGAGAGTGTTCTTATGTCGAACAGCCACACACACTCACTCTCCCTCTCTCTCTCTCTCTCTCTCTCGCTCTCTCTCTCTCTCCCACTCTCTCATCTCTCATCATCACGCGGAAGTGTTACACGCGGTAGTGCTACTGTGACTTTTTTTCTGTGACTTTTTTTCCAGTGACTTTTTTTCTGTGACTTTTTTTTCCGGATACCTCACAGTGATTCGATTCAGCAAGTCAAAAAGCTTTCAGTTATTTTTCAGCTTGTATTGAGTGTTACTAGGGATGGAGAAAAGAGGACTGTCAACTTAATGTGACTGCAGACAGCGTATGAATCCAGGCATCACTGTATGGATAAAGGCAGCTCAGAAGAAGTGTAGTACAGACATGTTTTGACTCATTTCAAAGTCCAACGGCAAAGTCTGGGATGACCGTGTAGTGGGTGTTAGATCAACTCCTGATTTTCTGACTTAATGGGAGTGACCTCAGTGGTCACTTGTACACATCAGGTATGGGCACATGCACTGCAAATTATATCTGTTAGGAGATTTTTATGCAAAATTATGTGTGATTTGAACTTTGATTTTTCTTTACTGCAGCATTCTCTTTAAAGCGGTTCTCAGTGTCATAGAATTACCTAGTGCTTTATGAAGTTCATTTGGTTGCTACACAGATGTTGGGTTAAAAAAAATAAAGCAGTTTGGGAAAAGATTAAGTAGCTCAGAAATGTTTGCTGTTATTGTTTTGTACTTTTGAATTTTAAACAACAGTTGTTTTATTTTGTTAGACACTGTGTCCTGTTTTGATACCTCAGGTGCACCTTAATTACCAACAGTAAACCATCCTCTTTCACTTTTTCTAGGCTGTATGCATGTACTTTTGGTTTGATTTGTATTGTTTCATACTCGGCTTGAAGCAGATTGTGTTAACTTTTTTTGACTGCCCTTGAATTCCCCAGCGCCGTCTGTGATTAAATTAAACAACAACGTTAAGCAAAACTGTGAAAATGTCATGGTGCCAAATGATTCCCAACTACTGTGGTTGTTACTTAACAATGATGATAAAGGACACACTTAAACACCACCATATCCAGACTAGATATCTAAGTGTGGTACTTCTCAGTCACAGAGAACAACAAAGGAAAAATATCAATATATATGCACACATCCATGAACATAATTTCAAACAATCATGTAAGAAACATGTAGAGATGTCAAAAGGTAGCCATGTTTCACAATTTGCTCTGCCGCCCATTGAACAGTGGAAGAAACTTGGTGAAGTGGAGAAATGAAAACACAGGTCATGACTGAGCCAAGAGGCAGCTGCAGTTCTATAGATAGTTTCACACTTGTTTTTGCCTTTTGCCTTTCCAGATCTCCCATAGCTGGTTGGCCAGCAGGCTGAGAGGAGTTTCCCACTATGGAGGGCACTTTTCTCCTGTCTCCACCCTCCACCCCTTCCCTTCATCCCCCCTCCTCTGCATTAGATCTGTCCAGATACAGCTTCCCTTCCACCCTTCCCATGCTCCCCTCCTTTCCCTGCCCACTCCTCAGCGAAAGCAATAGTCGACACTTATTGTTGTTGGTCAGGAAGTTTCTGTTTCCCTCCCCTGCCCCCCACTCCCCCTGCCCCCCCTTTCCCCCCTCCCCCCCTCCACCCTTCGCCCCCCCTCCCCCACCCCCCGCCCTTCCTTGGCATCCACCTTTCCTCATCACTAGGTCTCGCCTCTTGCACACTGCGCCTTGCCTTTCAGGCCTCTTTCCTCTATTCCCCTACTGGTTTGTCCCCTATTTGGTCCAGTCATCAAGGCCTCACCAATCTGGCCCTGCCCTCAGACATATGGCACACCTCGGTGATGAGTTCGCCCCCCTGGAGTGTAGACCATGCCTTCAGGCCACTCTCTATGGACCCTCAGTCCTTGGCTCATGATCTCGCCTGTCTGCTGGCCGCACTTTTGCCACCCCTTTAAGGGCGGGATTTTCATATGGACTCTAAATGCAGTGTATGGGAATTCAACCCTCGCCGAAAACATCTTTGTAAGCTTACTGTTCTTGTAAAATTTCACAAAGTAGCTTTTTGTGACTTGAGGGCATAATCTGATAGCAACCATGCAGAACTTGATATCTCCCGTTCTTGAGGGCATAGCTTCATTGTTGGTGCCCACAATATGTTACCCTCTCTCAGGTGCTGGTGCCCCTAGCTCTGACCTACATAGCCTGCTTCACGCTTTGCCTCAGACAGCTTCCTCTTTCTGATAGTACTCGCCTTGGCTACTAACAGCTAGAACAAATAGAGGAATAAATTCTATAAGCATTGAGAGTTACAACATTTAGCTCACCTATGCTGTGTGCTATGATGTGCATGCAATGGTCCTACCTTGATACATGTGCGTCTTCATGTACAGCCTGTCAACAAGCGATACCTTTGAAGCATGTATGTTTCCTTTTTAGTCTGTTAGTTTCATCAGTTGCTTCTGTTTGGATTTTTAGTCTTGGCATTTGAAGTTACAGTTATTTCTATTTGTTCATGCTTTCAGGCCCAATACAGCAATAAACATTTTGACTTGACTTATCACACATGATTATATAGGTCGTCTCTTGTGTGCGCACATGCACATTTTTTTTCTAGCACTAATTTGTTGTCTTTTAGTACATGCGCCTTGCTCTTTTAGTTATGCATTTGCATATAGCACATGCATGTGGTTACTTTCCTCTACAGTGTGTGTATGCACTATGTGGAATCTGTGATTGTGTTGCCTTACAATGCAATTTGTACTTTTTGTTTGTCGTGTGCACACTTGCGTTGTCACACTGCACACATGTTATTTTATCATGTGCACATCAGGTTAATCAGCATGCTTTCTTCAAGGCCTCACAGCCCAGGTGTTTGGTGCCGCAGCTCTCTTATGACTTGTTTGCTGCCTGCAGTTTTTTTGTCATGGGCATATAGCATTTCAGGGGACTTTCCATCTTTCCAGGGGTCTCTACATCTTACTCTCCTAGCATCTGTCTTCCCATGTCTGCAGGAGTTGGCAGCGGCATTTATCACAGCCTTTGGTCTTTTCCAGGACAGGAGAAGAGCCTTGTTTGCTCTTTTGGCCTCGGGCATTAACGGTGTAATATCCTGTTTAAACAGTTTGAAGAACAGGGGGTAGGGGTGGGGGATATACATGGTTCACCCTCTCCCTCTGTGTAGATCCCCTGCCCGGATGCCATAGTCTGAACATCCCCCTCACCTTCAGACACAGGCAGGGAGATCCAGGGTTCCCCTACCACCATGCTCACCACTCTCTTCCTACAGCTCATGAGGTCAGGACCCGTTGCAGCCTCTGTTGTGTTCCAACAGTCCATGCCCCACTGATGCATTCGGAAGGCAGCCTTTAGGCTTTCCTGCTCCCCTCATGCGGAGACTTTTGACTGACCCTGGCCATTGGTTCTGTAGACATTTCTGCTCAGCCGCTGATGCATCTCTTGCCAGCACTTTGTTCATCCCACACGAGCCACTGGGGCAAAAGCCTTCCTCCTTTGGCTTTCAGTTTTGCATTGAGCCTGACATGATTCGGTACATGATGCCAGAATGGAGAGTTTCTATCATGCTGCCTGTCCGGCTAGGACTATTTACCATGTAACACTCACATTCCCATCCAGCCTTCCCTGCTTCTGCTGTGGTCCGCATGTGTTTACCTCATGTTGGCCATAGAATAGAAGAAAGTGGAAATAGCTCTGCATTTGGGCCATCAATGTCAGGCAGTTTCATGGGGCAGTTGTGTGCTACGAAAAGCCATGAAAATATTGCCAAATAGAATTAGCTTATTGTCATTGCTTGTAGAGAGTTTGACTTGTTAAGTATATTGGCTGAACAGAGAGTAAGACAAAAACAAAAGCAAAACACAACACACACACACACACACACACACACACACACACACACACACACACACACAAAGGTGCACACACACACACACACACACACACACACACACACACACACACACACGTGCACATACACACGCATGCATGCACGTGCGCATGCACACACACAAACACACACATACTCCACATTTTTGTAATACCAAACAGGGGTCCTGATTGAAATAAAGTAGAAAAGGAAAAGGCAACTTCTATAGAGAGCAGCACACTGAGATAATTGTATTTGTGGGCTGGTCCCTTGCCTCAACACCCTTCTTGAGTGGGAGAGAGAATCCACATATGTAAGATAAGGGAGAGAGGAGGGAAGATACTATCCAATGTGATGTAAAATTGGAGAAAACAACCAGAAGCACTACCTGTATTTGTTTGAAACTGTGATGTTTGTTTTGTTCATGACAATTTTGGTTTGTGATGTTAAATGATGATTTTTGACTGAATCCTTCATTCATTGTTGTTGTTTTTTTCACCATTGGAATATGTGAATGTTTGGAGTATAGAAGCTGGTTGGCATGGTAGAAATATGTTTACACATGCGCATGCGCATGCACGCACACACACACACACACACACACACACACACACACACACACACGTACACAAGGCAGTATGTTTTTTTGTGTGTTTTTTTTAAGAGAAAGTGTAAGTGCGCTTGAGTTGGGTTTGATCCATGCTTGTGATGCGTTGTTTTAATATTGATTGTTTTTGTTATTTATCTGCTAAAAAAAAAGAATGTTTAGAAAATGATTTTTTTTGTGTTCTTTATATTTCAGTGTTATAGTAATACGTGTTGCTTTTTATAAATTGGGATACACTTTTAAATTAAGGAAAAACCGGTGATGCATACTTTGTGACTGAAAGTTATTGATTTGAATCTTGATGTCTAATAACTCAGTTGTTAGTGTGATTGGTTTGAGAATTGGATTGATTTGGCTCTTTGTGTATGCTGACAGTCAAAAGATACTTTCTATGTATTGATTAATCTCTTTGTAAGTTGGTGTGATTGAAAACTGCTTCAGATCTCAATAATTTTTACTTGTCATACTCTCATTTACATGGAGTGTTATTTGGATATGATTGAAAACAGAGATGAAGTAAAAATACCCATTGAGATTCATTTATTCTTATCTTCTGGTGCTGCTCATATCTTTCTGTCGCTGATCACATTCAAGCGGTTATATTATCTCTCAAGCCCTTTTTGGGGAGCAGGTTGTGCTACTAGTCTGAGCTCTCCAGTTTCAAAATGTGTAATCTGTTCTGTAGAGTTCAGAAGAAAGCATTGAATGGACAAGAAGACAGTGGGGTAGAAAGTTGCTAGATGCCTTGTCTACACAGCGCAGTCTTCTATATCCTGGAGAGTAGCAGGCATCAGATGTTTCCTCTGATCAATGCGGTCATGTGTCTGTTTTGACAATGATGGCTGACCCTAACTCCAGGCAGATTTCTGCTGGGCCTCTGCCAGCTGTGTTTAGTTCGTTTAGAGAGATGTTGAAGAGGATGCATGGATTGGCCATTTCTACAAACAAGACGAGAACCACAGATGCTCAGTGTGCAGATTGATGGAGGGAAATCCGAGTGTTTCCCTGGTATCAGCTCCAAGGTCAGCAGATTGAGGGCTCTTACTTTCCTCACGATTTGTGGATTGAAGAGTAATGTAAAAATCAAAACACAACAAAACAAAATATTTCAGAAAAAAGAACAAAGGAAAAGGTGGAGAAGACCAAAAAAAAAAAAAAGAAAAATGGCAATGGATTGCAGAACCCTGGTCGTGTTTTCTATATTACAGCAGATGACTCTGAAGTCATGAAATAGGTGTAAACTGTGCGAGAGAGCGGCAGCTGCTATTTTGTATTCCTGGTTGAAAGCAGCAGTATATCATATCATACCAATGACATGGCTTTTAGAATTTATAAGCCTTTTGTGTGAATTACACTTAGAAATGATAGGTTGAATGTTTTAACCGTCATACTCTGACATTTGGTGATGACAAGACACTGGGAAACTGAAAGAGATGGACAAACAGTGTGTGAGGAAGTGGTACCAGTTGTGGCTAGACAAAAAAGTGGATGATGCGCAGGTTGATGCGCAGGCTCATTTCAGATTGCACCATGTGGAAAGGAAATGTCAAAATCTTTCCACACAGAGCGGGAAGATAGGATGGAGGGCATTCAACTGATCACTGTGAGATTTCTGCTATTCCTCAGTAGAATCCCTGCAGACACAGACTTGGGTTATTCGCTGCATCCCTCCCACTCCATCTCTCTCTTGGCCCTTTCCCCCCATGTTTGGAAGCAAGTCCATGAGGCCTGCCCTTCCTGCCCTCCTGCTTTCCACCCCCCATTGCTGTCTACCTCCTTGGTTTCATGGCACTTTGTTTCAGGTCCGAGTGAGGCGTGTGCTGTTTGTTGAGGAGAATCACAGACTGGTCATCGCCTTGCTTGAATGTTCTTGGACGACTTTCTTCTGAGTTACACATGAGCAAATTCGTTACATTGGTTGAATGTTCTTGGACGACTTTCTTCTGAGTTACTCATGAGCAAATTCGTTACATTGTTATTGCTAGATGATTTTCTACTGTTTTGTCATTTTTTAACGTCATCATGATGTTCTTGAGAGTAAATGAAGCTGAGTGATAGTTCTTGCGATGTTTTTTTTGTTTGTTTTGTTTTGTTTTTTTTGTTTCAGTTTATTCACAAATGGACCATGAGGGGGGTGGGGGGGTGGGGGTGGGAGGGATGGAACAATGCAATCAAATTCAAGCACGTTAGGTCGTCATGAAGCCACATCGAGGAAATACAATAATTTCACGATCGATCTGCTAACGCACAGTAACAAACGCTTTACAGTCCCTGGTCTATATAAGTTTATGGTACCATGAACATAAGTTCAAATGATGATAATAAATTTTACAGTTTACAATACATGAATACCAAGCTTTCCTTTATAACAAGAACTTTGCTCACAAATTTAAATGATGACTGTATAGTGATTAAGTCATATTTTGAACAATTAAGTAGTGGGGGAAAACAAGTGCAGGCTAACAATTCTTCAGTCATTATAGTAATGACTTGGCAAAGATTTGAACTTTTAGGGAAAAAAAGTCATATTTTGAGCAAGATTTCCTTTTCAGCCACACTGATGTCAGAACATTAGTAATAAGGAAGTTCGTGATAGGTTGCTTCTAAACGAAGACTCCCATTGCAACCAGCACTCGTATCACATGTCTTTTTTTTTTCTTTTTCTTTTTTTTTTTTTGATGAAGTTTTTCTTTAATCTGTAATAATAAAGGGTATATATGATTCCCATATTTTTTCAAATCGTGTCAGGCAATTAATTTTGGCTATATATTCTTCAATTTTAATCTTTCCTGATAGTCGTTTCCTAAATACACTGCACATTGGAACACATTTGTTTTGTTTACATTGAAAAATAAACCATTTCGCAAACAGAATCATTCTTTCAAATGCTTCGTCATTTTCAATCTGTTTATCAGTACCTAAAATCACGAAATTTTCGGTCAAATTTAACGTCATTTTGCATTTTTCATTAATTTCTTTGATGAGTTTAGTCCAGAATGATTTGATCATATTACATCCCCAAAATAAGTGTCTTATAGATTCCTTTTCTGTATGGCAAAACGTACAAGAGTTATCACCAACCACACCCATTTCTTTCAATATAATATTTGTACCAAGAATTTGATGTACGATCCTCATTTGAAACCATTTCAATTTCACTTCAGGAATTTTGTGTATCTTTTTGAAAACATTTTGCCAAACTATTTCGCCTTCCAATATATTATTCCATTTTTTACAACAGTTAGGAGCTGGGCTATCGTCTGTTAATATGCGATAATAAAGGTTCATACCTTTACAACTCAATAAAATCGTTTTTAGGGCGCATGGAAGGTCAGACTTGCTATTATTTTCTAAAGCTATATTATGTTTAATCATATATTGTCGAATACATGATAGATACCCACCGTACGTCAAAAAATCAATGCTGACCTGGAAACGACGGTTGAATTCAGCTAAAGGCAAAAATCTTCCGTCTACATTCACAAAATCTGCAATGCAATGAACGGCATTTTCTATCCAGTTCGTTGATTGAATAACTTTGTTTCCACGTTTAAAGCGTTCATTGTACAGGAATGGTTCGGCTAGTAGATCTGTACTTGTTTTAGGCTGTACTTTCTTCCAAAACAGTTGATATGCACTGAAAACATGTTTCCAAAATAGGTTATCTGTTTTTTTAAGATTAACACACAATGGTCCGTACATATCTAGTTTATTTAATATGGGATATAACTGGGTACAAATACTTTTCCAGTTATGCTTAGAATAATACAATTTTCGTATCCATGTGATTTTAGCAGACAATATGTTTTAACTTCAGGTATATTCACACCACCATCTTTTACACTTTTAACTGTTGTCTTCCTGTTAATTTTATCTTGTTTTCCATTCCACACAAATCTGAAACACACTTTCTGAAGATCTGCCATGAAATCATCGGGTGGGTTAGGCAACAAAATCCACAGATGTATCAGTTTTGAAAGAATCAAAGATTTCAGAACAGCCACCCTTCCCAGCGGAGTAATATTTCTCTTGGACCAAATTTTAAACAGTGCTACCACTTCTTCAAATTTATCATTATAATCAATTGCCTCGCAATGCTTTAGATCGCTTGTTAGCCAAATTCCCAGTATCTTAAAGCAGTCTGAGTTCCAGTTTATTTTCAGATGTGGTAAATACCTTTTAGTTGATTTTCTCATGGATCCTAGCCATATTGCTTGAGTTTTATCTACATTGACGTGTAATCCAGAGTACTGTCCAAATATTTCCACCATTTGCATACTTTGTTCAAAAGATTTTCTGTCTCCTATGTTCATTGTTCTTGGGATGTTTTAATGGGTGTGATGAAACAAAATATTTCAGATTAAAAGAAAAAAGAAAAATGTCAGAGGTGGAGAAGACAAGTAAAAAGGGCACTGGGATTTGCAGAGCTCTGGTTAACACAGACCAAGAAACCAACTAACTGTTCAACACTACTGGAAGGACGCAGGAGGAGTGCAGCATCTCCTCTGCTGGGTGACCTCACAACAACCTGATGTTGATGGCTTTACTGTGGACGTTCAGTGCTGAACTGCGACAGGAAAAGGCCAGGTCTGGCAGTATAGGGAGAGGAGTGAGCTGGAATGATGGGCTTCAGAGAAATTCCATACAGGTCATGGGGAAAAAAAATGAAATGAAACGAATAAATGAAGATTGATAACTAAAAAATAAGATAAATAAAGTGAAATAAAATCAAAGTTGCCGATGACGTTGTCATATCAATTTGATAAATGTCTGTGTAAAATTACAACCCTCCCCCCTCCACCTCTTCCAATCCCCACTCTCCCACCCCACCCCACCCCATCCCCCCAAAAAAACCAACAAAGTCTTTTGGGTCTCTCAAGCTCCATCACATCTTTCTGATCTTCTCCAGCAGTACACTCCTGCCAGGCTGTTGCATTCTTCTGCTGATTCTCAACTCCTCCGGATCCCCAGTCGCCCCACAAAGACCTTCAGAGAGCCTACTTTCCCGGTTCAAGCGCCCTCTGCTTGGAACAGACTTCCTTTCTCTCGCTGCACTTCTAATTCTCTCCCTTCTTTCAAGATGTCTTTTAAGACTACCTTTTTCACTGACTTATAATCTTATTTCTTTTTGCCTTATGATTGTGTACTACTCTGTGTGTGTGTGTGCGCGCGCGTGCACATGCCTGACCACCCCTCTGTATAAAACATTGCTACAGGGGATTAACCATTTTTGCCAAGAAAGAGAGATAGTGAGAGAGAGAGACAGACAGACACGCGGGCAGATGGACAGACAGACAGAGGTGCAGAGATGCATGTATATTGTAGCGCATTATGATGCAATCACATTTAGCGTAACATTTTTCCCCTCCAGTCGTAGTTTACATATGGATGCAAAACAACGGAGGAAAAAACCTGTGAACCCACTTGAGAGATGAGGAGTTGTGTACTTCTACGTGGTGTACTTCGACTCGTAGAGTCTTCAATGCAATGACGTAAAGATCACAATTTCATCATCACTGCATGATGACGTAATGCATTTGAACGTAAATAGTGAGAGGGAAGGGGGGTGAGGGAAGCGGGAAAACGAGGGGGAGGGAAAGGAAAGGGGAAAGATGGGGACGGGGGAAGCTGTGATTTGGTTTAGTCTTTGATGTTGAGGCCATCTGGTGTTGTAGTGCCGAGATGGTGGATGATCTGTTTCTCCATGTTTTCTCTTGAAGGAGTCACCAGTGCTGTTGTGCCAGACCACTGATATGGAGAAGTGGGTTATGCTGTGGGGATCGGTGTTGAAGTGTATAGCCACAGGGGTTTGCTTTTTCTGGAGGATGCTGTCCCTGTGCTCTTTGCAGCGTTCTTCCAGTGTGCGGTATGTCTCGCCTACGTAGATGCGACCGCACAGGCTGCGGTGGACTACATTTACCAAACCACTGGTTTGGCAGATGAAACTGCTCCTCATGGTGAAATGGCGTCCTGAGGGCCCTTTAAAGGTGAGAGTGGTAGTGTTGAGGAAGGGACAGCATTGGCACTTTTGTCTGTCACAGCAGCTGTTGCCCAGGGAGTAGTGGTTCTGGGGGGCTGTGGGTCGGAATGACGACCTAACCAGATGATCGCCCAGGTTTCGGTCTCGTTTGAAGGCCATCAGAGGAAGTTCCTTGAATGTCTTGTCAACTTTGGGATCAGTCTGTAAGATAGAAAACTTCTTGAAAAGAATTTTCTGGATTTCCAGGTTGTGGGGATGGTATATCAGAGTGTTGAGAACTGGCTTCCATGGTCTATCGATCGTCGGCTATCAAGGGACGCCACTCTGGTGTTGTTATGTTAATGAATCCGTTGTCATGTCAATACAGAAGATGGATTCCACCAAACGGCTGTTGGTTTGATTATTGCTTGTTGTTAAGCCTAAAACATAACATATTTTGGCGACGAGGATAAACGGTCTTGTACTTCATGCAGAATTGAGTGAGGTTTAAACAATGGCAGGTATACTGGGGCATTTACAACCTTTTAAAGAAGGGGAAAATTGGCAAGAATACGTTGAAATTTACGAACATTTTTTCGTTGCCAATGACATCGTTGATGATAAGAAGAAGGTGTGTATTCTTTGTTCTAATGTGGGATCAGGTACGTACCACATTATTAAGAACCTTTGCCTGAATGCTAAACCAGAATCAAAGACATTTGCTGAAGTTTCAGAGCTAGTTAGCAATTATCTCAAGCCCAAACTGTCAGAAGCCAGTGCAAGTCTTCAGTTCTATTCAAGAAGCAGAAAGAAGGAAGAAAGTGTTCAGATGTTTCTGGCTGAACTTCGTCGACTTGCAAGTCCTTGTAACTTTGGTCAGTTTATCACTCGGGCACTACGTGATAGGTTTATTGCGGGGATCAGCAACGAGCAAATTCAAGAGAAGATATTATCTGTACCAGATGCTGAGTTGACACTTGATAAAGCATTTCAGATTGCTGAATCCCATGAAGCAGCATGCCGGAATGTGAAGGAGATGCAGGGTTCAGTGGAAGATGCAGCAGATGGTGTGAATAAAGTCACACTGGGCAAGGTGGAGTCTGTGAGGCCACGCCATTTCCAGGACAGGTGGAAAAAGAGTGGTCAGCAACAAGACAGGTGGAACACTGGATGTTTTCGTTGTGGAGCAGACCATAGTCCGAGGATGTGTCTGTTTAGAGAAAAATATTGTTTCCGTTGTGGAAAGAAAGGTCATGCTAAGGTCAGATGTGATCAGCCACAGAAAATGAAAGGAAATGTGAAGAATATCAATGACAGTGATGAAAGTAGTGAGGAGATTGATCACATCATTCTGTGTAGTGTTCAGAGCAAAAGGAGTGTAGCACCTATGGTGTGTGAAGTCAGAATTCAAGGAAAGCCTGTTGAGTTCGAAATTGACACAGGTTCTCCATACACCATTTGTCAAATAAATTGGTAAAGAAGCTGTTTGGAACCACCAGCATGGGAAGATCTTCGGTGAAGATTAAGTCATTCACAGGTCATACTGTTAAAGTGCTCGGAACGTTAGATGTCAGAGTGACATTCAGAAATCAGGATGTTGAAAGCAGAGTGCTTGTCACAGAATTCAAACACAATCTGCTTGGTCGTGACCTAATTGAGCAATTAGGGGTGCTGACAGTCAATGTTGTGAAAGAAATTGAAACAGACCAAATCAGTACAGTTGTTGACAAATACAAAAATCTGTTTGAAGAAGGTCTGGGCAAAATAAAAGGAGTAAAGGCCAAACTACATGTTCAAGATGATGCAGTTCCAGTTTTCTGTAATGCCAGGTCTCTTCCATACGCTATGAGAGAGAAAGTAGAAAAAGAACTGCAGCGCTTACAGCAAGATGATGTAATTGAACCTGTTCAGTTTTCAGACTGGGCCGCACCCATTGTTCCTGTCTTGAAATCTAGTGGTCAAGTTCGCATTTGTGGGGACTATAAAGTAACGGTGAAGAAGGTATCCAAAGTGGAACAGTATCCTATTCCAAATCTGGAAGACTTAATCACTCAGCTTGGCAAAGGGTCTGTCTACCACAAACTAGATTTGTCTCATGCCTACACTCAGATTGAACTTGACACAGAGAGTCAGAAGTTTCTGACGGTCAAAACACACAGGAGACTCTTCACGTACAAGCGTCTTGCTTTTGGCGTTTCAAGTGCACCAGCAATTTTCCAGCGAGTCATGGAATCAATACTCCAGGGCATTCCAGGTACTGTGGTGTATTTTGATGACATTCTGGTGACAGGTGAAACAACAGAAATGTCATACAAAAACTTGGATGAAGTTCTTGCTAGACTTGACAGTGCTGGTGCCAAATTGAAGAAAGAAAAGTGTGTATTTGGTGCTGAAGAGGTCATTTTTCTGGGTCACAAAATCAGCAAACAGGGGATTGAGCCAGTGGAAGACAAAATACAAGCTCTATTTCAAAAAAGCGAAAGCTCCAGAAAATGTGCAACAATTGAAGGCGTATTTGGGACTCTTGAACTATTACGGTCGGTTCTTAAAAAACTTGTCAGCAGAATTGTACCCTCTTCACAGATTGTTGCAAAAGAAGGTCAAATGGGTATGGGGACCAGAACAGCAATTGTGTTTTGAGAAAACCAAGAAAATGATTCTGTCAGCGAAAGTGTTGGTGTTTTATGACCCAAACAAGCCTGTTGTTCTGCATACAGATGCGTCACAGTATGGACTGGGAGCTGTGATGTCACATATTATGGAAGATGGGTCAGAACATCCAGTTGGATTTGTCTCAAGAAGTCTGAACGCAGCTGAAAAGAATTATTCACAGCTGGACAAGGAAGGTGCTGCTGTAATATTCGGATTGAAGAAATTCCACAAATACCTGTACGGCAAGCATTTCACCATTGTGACTGATCACAAACCTTTAGTGACACTTTTTGGTGAAGAAAAACAAGTTCCTGCCATAGCTTCACCAAGGATCCAAAGATGGGCGCTTCTCTTGGGAGCATACCAGTACACAATGCTGTATAGGCCAGGAAATGAGCACATGAATGCAGACTGTTTTTCTAGGCTTCCGCTTCCCGAAACTGAGTTTTCGGAGTCTGATGAAAGAGTTCTGTTGATCGATGAGCTTGAGGACTGTTCCATTCTATCAGCAAGGAAAATTTCTGACTGGACAAGACATGATCCAGTCTTGTCACATGTTCATGAATACCTCCTGCGTGGCTGGCCATCAGATGAAAGGAATCCTGACCTTGCTCCATACCGAATGCGGAAGGATGAACTCAGTGTACAAGATGGGTGCATATTGTGGGGAGCCCGAGTCATTATCCCTCCTCCAGGGCAAAAACAGGTTATGAATGAACTGCATACTGCACATCCAGGGATCTGTCGCATGAAAGGACTTGCCAGGAGTTATGTTTGGTGGCCTAGGATGGATGCTGACTTAGAAACACTTGTACGTACTTGCAGTGTTTGTCAAGAACATCAGAATGCACCTGCTGTTGCTCCACTTCATCCTTGGGAGTATCCAGAAAATCCATGGAAAAGGATTCATGTGGATTATGCTGGGCCATATATGGGGGAAATGTTCTTGATTGTTGTGGATGCCTTCTCCAAGTGGATTGAAGTTGCCATCATGAAGCAAACAACATCATCAGCAACTATCAGGAAACTGAAAGAAATGTTTGCTCAGCATGGACTGCCAGACATGCTGGTGACTGACAATGGTACAAATTTCACATCAAAGGAGTTTTCTGATTTCATGCAGAATAACGGCATCAACCATGTGAAGACCGCACCATATCATCCATCCAGCAATGGGCTTGCAGAACGAGCTGTACAGACTGTCAAAGAAGGCATCGCAAAAACTGAAGGTGACAGTGTGCATACAAAGTTATGCAGGTTCTTGCTGCAGTATAGAATTACACCACAGTCAACCACTGGAAAAAGTCCTGCAGAGCTGTTGTTTCAGCGGAAACTGAAGACTAGACTGGACCTTCTGCATCCAACTCTGCAAGGGAAGGTTCAGAAGAAACAAAAACAAATGAAGGAAGATCATGACAGAAAGTCACGTGAACGTTCATTTGCTGTTGGCAGTTCAGTTAATGTGCAGAATTTTGGTTATGGTGCGAAGTGGATTCCAGGAGTTATTGTTAAGGTGTCAGGTCCAGTCTCCTATGCTGTGCAGTTGGAAAATGGGCGTATTGTCAGACGTCATGTTGATCATATCCAGAAACGACACTGCAAGAAAGACAGTATTGCACAACAAGAGAAGAGAACTGCTGGTTCATGGTATTATCCGGCTGGATCATCATCATCAAGGGGTTTTTTTCCATGTCCAGATTTGCCTGTGTGTCCAGAGAAGGGGGGGATGTCTGATTCTGTGGAGCCATGCAGTACCACAGTGCAGCCAGGTGTGCTGCCACCTTCTGTCCAGGAACAGGCAGACAATGAAAACCAGCATGACCAGTATCATCGGACTGAAAACCAGTCAAAAGCATCAGTGGTACCACCAGGCATACAGCAAGAAAAACGAGTTTCTATGAGAGAAAGGAGACAACCAGCATATTTGAAAGACTATGAAACGGGGCCAAGGTTTTGTGTTCCAAAGTTACTGAAGAGCTAAAAGAGTTGACTATTCCATTGAGTTGTAGACAATCTTTGATGTGTTGGTGAAGCACCTGATCAAACAGAAAATGACTAAATTTATGCAACTTTATTATTTTACAGTTATGCTGTTTTTTGTTCATTTGTTCACGTTTGATTTATTCCACTGTGCTAAAGCAAGTTCACTTTATCGCCCATACTTTCATCTAAGGGTGGAGGAGTGTTGAGAACTGGCTTCCATAGTCTATCGATCGTCGGCTATCAAGGGACGCCACTCTGGTGTTGTTATGTTAATGAATCCGTTGTCATGTCAATACAGAAGATGGATTCCACCAAACGGCTGTTGGTTTGATTATTGCTTGTTTGCTTGTTGTTAAGCCTAAAACATAACACAGAGTCACAAGGGTGCGATCATGGTGAACTGCCTTGGTCTTTGGTGTTAAGGCCTCCTGTCTGGAGATGCGCTTGACCTGGTCCAGTGCCTGTTGGACCACAACAGTCCATCCTCTGTGGTGGCAATTTCACATTCTATTATTCAGGTGACTTAAACCCATAGCTTCTCCTTCCAGTCTGTGTTCGATGTCCTGTTCTTTCACTTTTTAACATCTCTCCTCATCTCTGTGAACATAGCAGGCCTAATGACCCACAAAATATACAGAAGTTTTAAACATAATTAGTAGCGAACCGCCAAGGAAACGTAGACAACGAATCACAAGACAAAACACGACGCATTTCGACCTCTTAGGTCTTCTTCATGCAAGATACAAAACACTCAGGACAACGAAAATAAACGAGCAATTGCTCCATGGGATCCATGGACACATACATAGCTACACTTACACCTACACCTACACCTATGCGCACGCGCGCACACACACACACACACATACACACACACACACACACACACACACACACACACACACACACACACACACACACACACTGAAGAGACTCCCTCTCTCCAGAACACACACACACACACACACACACACACACACACACACACACACACACACACACACACACACACACTGACTCATAAATGACAGTAACTGAAGAGTCAAAGCAGAGTTAAGGCATATTCATTGCACACATTGACTAACATATGATAACGACCAATGTGAAACTGATGAGTCTGAAGTCCATGCCTCAACACATTTCATATTCATTGCATACATTGACGAACATGATAACGACCAATTGGATACTGAGGAGTTTGAAGTCCATGCCTCAACACATTTCACATTCATTACACACATTGACGAACATGATAACGACCAATTGGATACTGAGGAGTTTGAAGTCCATGCCTCAACACATTTCATATTCATTGCACACATTGACGAACATGATAACGACCAATGCGATACTGAGGAGTTTGAAGTCCATGCCTCAACACATTTCATTCAGTTTTGGTGCAGACTGGTCCTTAAAATGAAAGACGACAGGGAGATAAACAGTTGTACTGTATGTGGCCCATGAACCCAACACACTGGCGGACAAGCTTACTTTTAAAAGATCATGGCTGTTTAGTGGACGTATCAGACAAGTTCATATTACATTTTTCTGAAGATTGGTTCTTTAAACAGGAACTGGGAAGACTCAATACTGGAGCGTACTGTATTTTACCTCGTTATCGAACTCATAGAAAGGCACAATGGTATCTATCATTTTGATGCAATAAACATCATGATTCATCCTAAGTACGTATTCTTACTTTCTATGCATAGTACTCCTCAAATGTTCGAACACATTAACGGGCACACTGATAAAACGCCTTTATAAATAAAGCAAGCATAGTTGTTTCGTGCATGTCCCAGCCTAGTTCATTATCATTTTTGGGACGCATCGGTCCTTTCATAGTCATGGGATAGGTGCACAGCAGAGACTGGCCATATGGGGCCTAGTCATTATGCACAGCAGAGATTGACCATATGGGGCCTAGTCATTATGCACAGCAGAGACTGACCATATGGGGGCCTAGTCATTATGCACAGCAGAGACTGACCATATGGGGCATCGTCATTATGCACAGCAGAGACTGACCATACGGGGCCTAGTCATTATGCACAGCAGAGACTGACCATACGGGGCCTAGTCATTATGCACAGCAGAGACTGACCATATGGGGCCTAGTCATTATGCACAGCAGAGACTGACCATATGGGGCCTAGTCATTATGCACAGCAGAGACTGACCATACGGGGCCTAGTCATTATGCACAGCAGAGACTGACCATATGGGGCCTAGTCATTATGCACAGCAGAGACTGACCATACGGGGCCTAGTCATTATGCACAGCAGAGACTGACCATATGGGGCCTAGTCATTATGCACAGCAGAGACTGACCATATGGGGCCTAGTCATTATGCACAGCAGAGACTGACCATATGGGGCCTAGTCATTATGCACAGCAGAGACTGACCATATGGGGCCAAGTCGTTATGCACGTCAACACACTAATAGGAGACAGTTGGAGGCAATACAGATTAAGGGCTCTGTAGTCCATGCCAAAGTTTATATCATAGTTTTGAAACAGAGTGGTCTTCAAATGGCATTAGAATAGTGTAGAAGAAATACTGTACATGTCCTGAAATCAAATGCTCCAGCGGATACACCTATAAAGCAGTTTGATACATAAAGCATAACAGACTGTATAGTGGGTGCATCAGACCAGTTTATACTCAATTTTGTAGAGACTAGCACTTCAATGGCAATAGGAGAGGCCAGAAACAGAGACGTACACTCTGTAGACTGACGGACACACTGGCACTTCAATGGCAATAGGAGAGGCCAGAAACAGAGACGTACACTCTGCAGACTGACAAACACACTGGCACTTCAATGGCGATAGAAGAGGCCAGAAACAGAGACGTACACTCTGTAGACTGACAAACACATTGGCACTTCAATGGCGATAGAAGAGGCCAGAAACAGAGACGTACACTCTGTAGACTGACGGACACATTGGCACTTCAATGGCAATAGGAGAGGCCAGAAACAGAGACGTACACTATGTAGACTGACGGACACACTGGTGCCGATTTAATGCACATCCACAGCTCTGTTATCCGTTCTTAAACCCATATTTAGTTTTGAAACAGATTGATCCGGAAAAGGCAACAGGACAGAAGATATACTGATCTTTGAATTAAACGCACCGACGGATACAACAATATCAACGAGTTTGGTGCCTATAGCGTGCTGGACGCGCCACGCCAGTTCCTACACAATTTTCGTTCACAAAGGGCCAGAAATAGACACGGTCTATACATCACCTCTTTACGAACACATCGACTGATCTACTGGCAAAAACATGATTGAGGAACAAATTTGCATGGATGCCAAATGCACATCTTAAGACTAGTCCATATTCATATATGGTCTACATGTAATAGTATGTAAGGGAGTAAGTATATGCATACTTTGTCTTCGATGTATGATTTATAAAATCCATTTTGATGGATAAACCATTCATAGCTGTTTAGTGAATGTGGCAGGCCAGTCGATGTTCAGATTTTGGTCAAGTTAGTCCTTAAATGAGAATGGGAGAAGCCGAAAAAAAAAAAAGTACTTTTTTTGGCCTAAACATTGAACATAGCGACAAACACACTGGTTCTACCAGTTTGATGCATGGTTCTGCAGGCCCTTGCCCAATGCATGTCCTACTCAGTTTGGGTACAGATAGTTCTTTGAATGCGAAAGCAGAGGCTAAGAACACAGACGCACCATTTATGTAGTCTAATTCTTGAACAAAGCGACAGACATAGCCCACTGCTTAAAAAATGCCTTGGTCCATAAAACATGCGTGGGTTTTCGCGCAAGCTTCAGACAAGCTAGTGCTCTATTTGGGACACACTGGTCCTTAAAATGTACTGAAAGATATCCGAAAGATAGTTGTGCTTTATTAACTGAACACATCCACAAACACACAGGTAACAAACAATATTTCCCTGTATAAAGGACCCACGGCTCTGTATTCCATGCCCCAATGAATTTCGTGGTCCTATCATCATACAGGCGAGAGCAGAGAGAATAGTGATATCATCATATAGGAGAGGACAGAGAGAATAGGGATATCATCATATAGGAGAGGACAGAGAGAATAGTGGATATCATCATATAGGAGAGGACAGAGAGAATAGTGATATCATCATAAGGAGAGGACAGAGAGAATAGGGATATCATCATATAGGAGAGGACAGAGAGAATAGTGATATCATCATATAGGAGAGGACAGAGAGAATAGTGATATCATCATATAGGAGAGGACAGAGAGAATAGGGATATCATCATATAGGAGAGGACAGAGAGAATAGTGATATCATCATATAGGAGAGGACAGAGAGAATAGTGATATCATCATATA